>VWYP01023509.1:182362-278574 GCA_013400435.1 Pycnonotus jocosus | reverse complement strand
AGGTTGAGGAAAATACTGGGCATCTTAACTTATGTTCCTTGTCGTTTTTGTGATACAGAGATTATTAATTTTTCATTCACCATCATGTTGATGAGTGCCTCCAAACTGCACATGGAATTTCCACCACAATTTTCATGGTGCAGCTTTGGTATCTAATTTCATGCCTCTCCATCCTACAATCCTCTTCAGACACAAAACTCTTTCTCCCAAACTGGAATTCAGGGAATTGCCAACCAGTCCCCATCCATGCAGAATGAGTGTAAATATGACTGTGAGGGGCCTGATGCTCATGCTGGGACAAACACTGCTCCCCATCAGCCTGGTGTCAGTTCAGAGCCCTCTGGCTGTCCCGTGGAGCTGAGCAGCTTCCCTCTGTCACAGCACACTGATCCCCATGGAGAACGTGTGCTCCAGGATTTGTGTTCAAGCAGCTCTGCAGCTCCTCCCTGGCAGCCTCAGGGATGTCAGTAGGATGAACTCCTGTACCTACAGGGCCAGAAGAAGAGGAGTTAACAAGGGGCTGTGAAGTGTTAGGGCAGAGGTGATTAGGTGCCTTTGTGGGACCAGTCTTAAGCTCAGTCCTAGGAAGGACAAGCTGTGCCACCAGTTCTGGTTCCAGGCTGTGCTGAGAGGGGCTTTGCAGTGTGCAGAAATTAATGCTGTGTTTCCAAGAGGAAATATCTGTGTTTCCCAATTTGATTTGTAAAGATCTGTTGATTTTAATTTAAATTTAGTAATCCTAATTTTAATGCAAGGTAAAATTTAAAAAAATAAATAAAAAGCAATACAAAATAGATTAAGATGGAAACATTAAAAAAGATTAACAGCCTGTGAGTGAATCAGCAGCATGGCCTGGCAATACAGGTGCTGAGGGTGCCAGCTTAAGGTAAAAAGTGTCCTTGGAGGCACAGTGTCCCCAGGCAGTGCCCAAGGGGTGCTGTGTGTGCAGGGGGTCTCTCACTCACATGGCTGAGCTGTGCTCTCCTGGGCAGGACTGGAGTCTCCACTGCTGCTCCAAGGCTGGTATGTGAAACCAGACAGGAATTATTTGTGACTCCAACACTGAGGCAACAAAAGCACCATGGAAAAGTGCTGTTCCTTGTCCTTGAAGCAACTGTAAACACAGCTATGAACACAACAGACCAGGCATTTGTATGATGGTGTTTGAAGCTGTGCAAAAGATAATGCAACAGTTAATTTTCTCTTTAGTTGGGCTTTTCCTCACCATCAATTGCTACTAAATAAGTCCCTAACATTTTTCAAGGGCATAACTTGCAACAAGACAGCAATAACCATTACATATTGTTTTCAATAAGATGCCATTTTCCTTTCTGGCAGGCAGTGATGGGCTTTTAATGGGTAACATTTGTTTCATAAAACTCCCAGATGCTGCCCTGACAATTTCAAGGGAAGAAAAGAGAAGAAAACGAACCCAAAGCAAGGGCAGAAAATACAAAGAGCAAATGAAAGATTCAGTTTCCATTGCAATGACTGATCTTGTAGAGTTTTGCTGGCTCAGGTATCTCTGGTGAACCTGTGCTGCAGAGCTCCACTGAGATCCAGGCTGGCTCCCTCAGCCATTGTGAGCCACGATGGGAAATATTGGGAGGGAGTTACCATGCAAGTGGAGCCAGTCAAGTAAGACCAAAAATTACAGGGGATAAGCTTTCCAGACTATAAAAACCCAACAAATATAGAAAAAAATACAGATGACAAATAAATGGCACCAACCTGATTCCAGAAGATGAAGGTCACTGTGAAGTAGCAGCAGTTTAACCTGAGGAAGGGGAAAGGTGAACATCTTCACAACATCTGTGAATAGCCAGGTCAGTAGCCATGGCCATTGCTTTTCCATATCTATTTTTTGAGCCCCCCAATGTATCTGGTGAGTGGCAAGAGCCACTTTTTTTCCCCCAAACAGAACCAAACCATGAGACTTGGAAGAGTCTGTCAGCAGTGCCTCATGACTGGTGCCAGGGAGCTAAAGAAAGGAGACTGAAAGCCTTGGTCTAAGTGGCTGGACAAAATCCAGGGGCTGCACATATTCTGTATTACAAAGGAAAACTGGGATTGCCACCACCTATCTTTGAAGCCATCCTGCTTACCTAGAGAGGTTCTGTTCCCCAGGTTCAGGGGGAGGCAAGCCACAGGAGATGGATTTGCTTGCACTGCATCCTAGGTCAGGTTCAGCCAGCCCTGTTCCCCCTCAGCTCCCCACACTTAGGTCAAACAGACTGGAGAGGGAGCATTTCCCCACTTGCCTCTTTTCTGCTCCTGTTTCTTCATTTATGCAGAAGCAACAATTTCCAGAGAAGAGCTAAAAGGGCCTTGACTAGCACTTGTCCACACTTTTGTTTTGGATGGTAAAATCTCTCACACAGTGTAAGGTGTCTGAGTGTTACACAAAGCAAGTTTGTGGATTTTCCCTCATCTAATCCCACTGTCTTTACTTTGAATGACTGTCTCTGCAATCCAGTATTTACTCATCACAGCAAGCCCAAGAAATACTGCACCAAAATATACTATTTCCTAAATTTGGGTACTCTGCAAAAATCCACAAATTCAATTTGTTTAATAACGTGATAACAGCACACTATAATTTTTAATCAAAAACTGTATCCTGTCATTATGTCTGCAGGTCTTTCATATGGATGTCATCCAGAAACAAGGCAATGCAAGCTCATCTCCACAGAGAGAGACACTGCACCCTCACCTTGGCGCACAGGGATTTTTTTTCACGTGTCACACAAACATTTTACTGGCACAAAAAGTAACTGCAGTGGAAAGGGAGCAGTTCCCAAATGACAGAGCATCCAGGCTCTTGGATCAGCCTATAAATTGGGATAAAAAGTTGTAAAAGCAAAAGGACAAATGCCCAGTAATACTCATGTTCTACCTCCTGTGAGTCTGAAGAATTTTTAAGGCATCACATGCTGAGGATGGGACAGGGGAGCATCAGCCAGAGTCACTGGTGTCCTCTGAGGGTTTGCTGCTGGATTAGCCTCTAGGATTCCCAATAGCTGAAATGCAGGCAGGATTTAAAGCCCTGCAGATCACATTACATGTGTAATGTACAGCACTACAACAGATTTTACAGGACAATTACGGGTTTGGTGTATGGACAATGGACACTCCCGCACAGGCACTGTCCCTGTGCTGCCATGGCTGGGCCACGCTGCCTCCTCAGTCACTGATTTCCTGAGGCTCTGCCTGATGCTGCTTTAATTCTTCACACTGTGGGGCTCCATCACTCACTCACCCTGGGAGATCATTCCACAGTTTAGCAGACATTATGGCAGGTTTACCCCGACTCCAAAGTCATCCAAAATACTACTTTTCCTAATTTAATTGCATTCTCTACAAATCTTTTTTTCCTCCATGGGTATTAAGGAGTTCCTTTCTTATTCCAGATAAGGTCAAACTCTTAGCAACTAGAAATCAGTCTTATTCCTTAGCTGGAGAGGTGTAACCTTGAGCAGGTACAGGTAGGTAATTATGGACTGTACTTGGGGGTCTGCTAAAACTTTCTGCCTGGTTTCCTGTCCCTGCAGGGATGATAATTGGTGCTCCACATGGAAGTATCCCAGCCCCTCTGGCAGAGAGCATGGCAGCACTGAGAGGCTCCAAGAGCAGCTCTGTGCAGCCCCCTCGGCTGGGAGAGGAGAGGGAAGTGTGTCCCAGCTCTGCAGAACATCAAACAGAGCCATGAAATTCCCTGCTAAAGGCACCACGGTCAGATGAGCTTCTCCCGAGGCTGTGGTGCCCCACTGCAGGAACAGGGAAACGTGACTCTTGGCAGTCAAATTCACAAGGAAGGAATGGGTTATGTTCTGATTGCACACTGGCTTCAGTCGGGAGCTGCTCCAATAACCCTGTGCAATGGGACGGGTCTGAGTGCCAGCTGAAGTGAAAGCAGCTCAGGCTGAGGCCATGAGTGTCCCAGCTCTGCTTTTACTTTCTACATTATTTTTCCTTAATATAAATATCAACCACAACAGGTATTAACAGAAGACTCCAGGAGCCTTTCGCAGCTGTTCTGGGCTTCAACCCCCAAAGCCTGCCTCTCATAATTCAATTTCACCTTCAGGCACTTTAAAGTTAATAGACCCATTTGAGCAAAGGGCTTATTGGAAATCCATGTTGGAAAATAGTGAGCGTAAGTGTGCTGGTGCCAAGCTATAAACACATTTATACAGTGCAGTAAATCAGTGCTGCTGCCTCTCTTTGGAAGGGCCAGGCCAATTAAGGCAAATGTACAGGATATGAGGATGGAACCTGCTCAGCTGTAGGCAGGTAGCAAAGACTGCAGCCACACCACCCTGCTGGGCCTCCCTTTGACATTGCCCTGCCTGGCCAAATTTGATACCGTTGGCTTTTGGCTTGTCTTTCCCTGACTGCTGAAAAAGAGCAGGGATTTGGAAAGGCATTGGCAGCACTGTGTGGGTGTGGCACAAGGACAGGCAAAGGGAAGAGGCCAGAAAGGTGATGCCTGTGGACATCAGCTGGTACAAGGTCCATGAAGGTGCTTGGGCTCTGAAATGCAGTAATGGTGCTGGACTCACTCTCAGAATTCCTGCATAGGTAGAGGTGGTATGATCTGACCAATGACTTCTTACAAACAAGAAATTTTCTTTGTTATCAGAGCACTTCATTCAGCTACCTTAATTACCCCCCCGCCTCTTAAGTGTTATCTAAAATACAAACCAAGGAACATTAATAGGATGGGATGTTAAAGAGAGCTGGCTGGCTTTTAGTGCATTAAATCCCTGGGTATTATTTTTATTTTCTGTTTGTGTAAAATCTGTCATTGACTAAAGTAAAGTTACCATTGCCTGAATAGGTGCTCAGATCATAGAAGCTGTAGCTGGAAGCTGAGAGCTGGCAGAGCTGTATTGTAAAAACTCTAAAATGCATTAGAATGCACATAAGAAAGTAATTTTTTAAGTAAGAGAGAAGAGGAAGAAAAAGAGGCCCATGTCCCATTTAAAAGGGGAGAATTCAGACTTTGAGAGAGAATTGAAAAGGAGAATTTCAAACATTCTTTTAAAGGTTTTGTTTTCCTTTTAAGATCCAAAAAAGTCAAGCACTCTTGTTGCTGCCCCAGTCCCTAATGCAAGATGGTCTCGTGCTACTCTGCCAATACCTAAAGCAGGAGGAAGAGATTTCCAAATGAAGTGCCAGAAGCAACTGCCAGGTCACCAGCAGTGCCTGCCCAGGTCCTAACCCATGGCACTAATTATCCATCTGCCCTGTCAGCTGCCTGAACAGATTCTCCATCCTGTGGCTGGGCACAGAACAGGCTGCCTTTCCTCTTCTCACACACCTTACCGTGGCTAGGTTTGTTTGGAATGGTTTTAAACTTTGTTCTAGCTATTCTGTTTGCACCTTCACTCCCCTCATTACTTGTTTCACTGCTCATTTACTCACTGGAACAAAAAATTGTTTGAGACCAGCACTAAAGAAGCCAATGTTTGTGAACAGAAACCAAACTCATTCGCTTCAGGAAGCTGGCAGCTCACTGCACTATCATAAAACAGAGGTATTCACCTTTAAATCCTGGCTTTGGACAGCAAGGAGAAACTCACATAGGCACAAAGCCCATAACACAAAGCCCCAAATCCTCATATATCTCACAGGAGCAGGGGAATGCACTCACCACGGTGAGGAGCAGCCCACAGCCCTGGAGCAGCATCCATGAGCAGCTCGTTTCTTGGCAGTATCCTTTGCACAGGAAATGCTGCCACCTGAACCACCAAAGGAGATATCCTGGCATGGGCCATGGAAGCCTCTCTTTCTGACTTCTATCAGTATCATCTGGGGGAGAAGGGGAACCACAAAGAGGTGGGAAGAGCAGTGAGTGGCCTCTGACTGCAATTTCCCTCCTGCAGCAGCCTGGCCACAGGCTGCTGCTGCCTACCTTAATCCTTTAATTCCTCACCAAGGAAAGGGGGTATTTCCCACCTTCCCATCTTCTTCACAGTAGGAATTAGTGAGCTCTCTCTACCCTGAAGTACATCCCAGCTCCCATCCTCTCTCCACCAAAGCCATCACTACCCTGCAGAGCAGAAAAGAGCACAGAGTGAAGGGTAGATCATCTGTTGAGCTCTAGAAAGTGACTGTTCCTGGCTGCCTCTGGGGCTATTCCCCTCAGCATGGCACTGGCTGTGCAATGCATTTTCTTTCACACACAGTACCCTTGGTTTCTTCATATCTCTACTGCTTCTTCCAGTACATTAGTCCCATTTGCTTCCACAGCTACATCCCTAACCAGCCAAATGTGTCCTCTTTATCATCGTGAAGAAATTTTGAAAGGCAACTCAGAAATTTTTCTATCTGAGTTTTCCAAGTGTTTCACTATTCCAGTGTCTGTTATACTGAGCTTGGAGCATCCTCATATCTACAGGGTATGAGAGATTTCATTCAGTGCAGACCCTTTACAAAGTCTAAAGCCTCCACTCAAACACCAGACTGGTGTGGCTCCACATTTGGTTTTTCACAGTCACGTTAAACAGACTTTAAACAGTTGACTTATTTGTGGCACATGATGTTGCATGATCTGGAAATTAAGTATCAGGATTGTATTTCACCCCCAAGTCCCAAGGGGTTAATAAAGGAGTCTGTTTGCTGATTGTTTTCCTGAGATATAAACTTATAAAAGTACATTAGTTCCTCATCAATTTGCCATTTATCTCTACATTTTCCCTGATGGCCTTCCCAATAGCATCGTGGGGAAGAGTGAGAGGGCCACAGGGATTCCAGAACAAACCCTTTGCAGAACAATTTACAATATGTACATTTGTTTACTTCTGCCATAATTGCTACATCTGCTTTCCTGACACTAATTAATTAGGCCTCGTTTAATTAATTGTGTTCTCTGAGGAAGGTGCTGTTGACATTTTGCAGCTGGTACTTGAGAGGAGAGCAGTGCAAGGCAGAGTTCCTGACAGCAGCCCTGGTTTGAAGTCCTGCAGCTCCCCACACCCTGCCAGTGCCCTCAGCCCGCACAGCTGGAAGGAACCCGCTGGATCTGAGCCTCCAGCCCTCCTGGAACTGCCAAAAAAACTTCAAGTGGAGAAGTAACAGTCCAAAATCTGACTTGAGTCTAAATAAACCCCAAATCCAGAAACACAGATGCAGATAGCATACCTTGAGTTTCCTCCCAGCGAGGCCTCCTCCTGTATTTATTTACTTACACAGACTTATCTCAACTTCCTTGGGTCACACGTGGATGTGATGGGACAGGCCCTGTCCTGGAGCAAGTTAGTAACAGCCCCACAGGTCTGCCCTGCACATCGTTCCTGTGTGTGACTGCATGTCTTGTTTTACACACATGGGCAATCACGCATACAAATGCTCCTATAATTCATCCCAGAGTTGCTGAACTGTTTATCCAGGCAACTTTCCATCTATTCCTAGCACTCCACATGCTACAGAGGTGTTTTCTCTTGTTCCCAAAATATTATTCTTCATTAATTGAATTTTGGTAAAACAGCTATACCTTTGAGAGCTGGAGATTCTTAATCTCCTAACAGGCTCTTTGAGGTTGGGGGAAGAAGAAAGTCTAATATTTTCCACAGTGCTACGTAGCCCACTAATTTCTTGTCAAAATGGCATGTGTTTACCATCCCTCACTGATACTCTGACTGGACTTTGGCAAGGAAACCTTTGCCTACGACCACTTTATGAGCAAAACCTGCACGTTTCTCCCTGAGAGCCATTTTTTAAGAACACTTCCTTTAAGGAAAATTCTTCCCACAAAATGTCGTGGCTGAGCGGGGTGTCCTGCTCCCAGCCTGGCTGGGCCGATTTCAGCAGCATCACAGCAGAAATAAACGGGATTGTTCCTGGTGGCACGATGTCACATGCATCAGCCATATCCCTGGCAACAGCAGCCTGCCCTCTGGCTGTTTGAGAGGAAAGAAGTGGAGTGAATCAAAATAAGCCACAGTCCCTGCAAAAAGTGGGGGAGGAGAAAAGAAAGGAAGAAAGGAAGAGCCAGAGTGGGGTCTGGGAAGATCAGGTGCTGGTTTGGAAACACTGAGGCAATGTACTGAAACCCAAAAGATTATTTGTCTACTTTCTAGCTGCAGCAATAATCATTCTCTGCTAATTACCTTCCCTTTTGTGGCATGGGTGCCATTAGCAGTGTCCCAGCTGTGCCCAGGACAGCCCAAGGGTGCACAATGCATGTGCTGGGGGATGTGCCATGGCATCAGCCACCAGACACGTTTCAGGAAGGAGTTTCAGTGCCTGAGCTTATTTTGTTTTGCTTGCAAACATCTGAGTTCTCCTAATTGGCAAAAAGAAAATAAACAAAAAAGCACTGCATGTCATTCCCTTTAGGGCTCCACATAAAAATCCTATCAGTGCTTTATAGACAGCAGTATGGTGGTTTTCCTAGCTTCAAATGCTCTCCTGTTCCTGCTACTCATCCAGATGGAAAGGTTCTGCAAACAAAAGCAGTACAGTGAAGGTTGTGTGAGTTTGCTTCCAGGCACTTCAGATTGCAGGTATTTGTCTTACTCTTTGCTGTTGGCAAACCTGCCACTGAAAGCCATAACTACAGATTTATCAGAAATGCAGAAAATCCCTCTCTTCCTCTCTCTTTCCCTTTGTTTTTCCTGCAAAGCAAGTTGTCAGCAAACACCAGTCAACACTTGATTGCTGTAACACAGATGATTACAAGAAATAAGAAAGATTTGGTCTTTCTGAGTGTTTTCTGTCTCAGTCTGTACCCAAGGTGCTGCTTCCATTTGAATTTGTTTTTCACCACTGTTACCTGAAGCCCACAGCCTATAACAAAAAAAACCAAAATGCCATGGGGCTGTCAAAGCCCAACACCCAGAGTGCAAAGCCCAGGCTGGGCCTGGAGCCTCTGCACTCGAGTTTCACAAGGGCTTTTGCTGGTTTCCAGATCAGAAGGGGCACACGAGGTAGGGAGCACTGGCATCCTTAAATTTTGAATCACTAAGGCATCTTAATGTGATGTTTTGTGGGGTGATTTTGCAGTACTCCTCCTCCATGTTACCATAAAGCAGTCTAAAAATGTGTGAAACTGCTCCCTCTTGCAGGGTAAGGTTTGAATATTAATTTTAGCTCATCACTGACAGAAACTATCATTTCAGAAAGGCTGCTGTTACTGTTAAATTAGAAAGTCCAAAGTCAGTTTTACATAGAAGAAGTTGTTTTTTAGTGGAGCTTATTACTAGAATGAAGGCATGGATTTGATAAATTTGGAACACATCCAAACAACAAATCAGAGTTTTTAACTTCCAAAGTTGGCATACAGTCCGCTGCCTTTGTTTTCCTCTTTCTCTCTCTCTCTCTCTTTTTTTTTTACCCCAGAGCTTTGGCAACTTCTACTCTGGCCATGCATGTTAAGAGTAGCACTATCTGCAGGATTACTGCCAGAATTAAAATAAAAATCATCACTTTAGACCCTTGCTTCAGAGAAGCCCTGTCATGAAAGGGAGCTGGAGAGATCTTTCCCCTTGAGTAAAGCAAATGACATGAAAAAAACCCTGAGAAATGCTGTTCAAAGCCATCACACCCTGGGACAAGATCAAGACTCTGGAAGGTTTCTATGTCCTGAAAGGCTGGGTTCATAGCAAGGGTGGTAAACTCACTTTTAATATAAAGAAGAAATCTCTTCAAAAAGAAGATTGAATGAGTTTAGGTAAGTACATTTTCTTTAGACTCTCTTCAGTAGCTTGGATGCCTCTCTCATGAAACCTCCAGATGCTCCTACCTGCTGCTTGTCTCTGAAGTTTCAGCTCTGACTTATGAACATGGCAGTGAATATGAGTGAAAGAAAAACAAACAAGGAATGAAGGGCTTGCCTGGGAACCAGGCAGAAGCTGAGGCAAAGGAGCTCCCTGGTTCCATCCCACTGCTGCCCACCAAAGGCCCTGTCTGGGGTGAGGTGCAGAGGGGGCAGCAGAGAGGAAATCCTCTTTTCCTCCTCAGCACCATGCTCTACCCCTGCAGCCATCACTGGGATTCCTTGGCAGCACCTCACACTGAGCTCACCTCCAGGCTGTGCTGTGAACACCAGCCCATGTTCAGAGCTGGGCAGGACAGAGGCTTTCTTTACTCTCTGTCCCACCAACCCTCATCCTTACAGGCAGCTCCAAGGGCACTTACATTTATATTCCTACTGTGCTTGCACAAAATACTTATGCAGGAATAGAGGGAATTAACAAAAAAATCCCCCAAAGGAACCAACCAACCTCAGGCTATGCAGACTGATCCTCCTCTCCCTTGCTGGCAGTCTGGAGGAGTCCTGGCAGTGTCACCCAGGTGGCACCTGAGCAGGTGCTGCACTGCCATTCCCAGCTTTCCACAGATCAGGCTTGGCTTCACCTCCAGTATGGCTAAGCCAGGCTCCTGTTGAGCAGAAAACACAGGAGATTTTGCTTGTTGCAAACAGCTCCTTGCTGTTAGGAGCTGCTAGTGACGTGCCCAGCCCTAGAGGAGAGGCAGGCCCGATCAATATTGCTCAGCAAAGCTTTTGGCTCGCCTCTGATGAACAGCAGAGGTCAGAGGGCAGGGACCATGCTGAAAGCTAATTGCTGGAGTTATTGGCCTGGCTTGTGTTAGGTGCTGGGACCCTGCTATACAAGTCAGAAGTGCAGAGTGCTCTAAGTGCAGTATTGTAATTTAAATGCTTCTAACACAAGAGAGAAACAATTCACTGATCATCTCATTAGAGGCTTAGCTATTTACATCTGGGCAGCTTCTCTTTGATCTTGTAAGAAAAATGAATGGAAGTTTAGGACACATTTAATGGCTTTTGTAAAGGCTTGGATCCAAGCAAAACACACTTATAATCTGGGAAATAACAATGAGGGGTTGTAAACTTATTCAATACCCTCTGACCAGTTCTAGACACCAAACCAGAGAGTTCCAATGTTAAAGAATACAAGAGTGCTGACTCCTGCTTTCTATTTGAGTCCCATTACAAACCTCATCTGTATGCTAGTAAACAAGACAATATCATTCTCCCTGTGGACACATGAATGAGCTATATTGACATTGTTTGGTTCTGGTTTTTTGCCCCTCACAGTGCCCTCACAAGAAACTGCAAGTGCTGTAGCCTGAAGATTTCATGAGCAGAGAAATCTCTGCTCCCATCTATCGGTGAGCAAGAGAAGAATGCCCAAAAAAGCAGTAAATCTGTTTGGTTGTTTTACCCAGGTCCCTGGATGGACAGACAATCCAGGGGTAGGGGGTCTCTGGTACCATCTGCTCGTCCATAAATGTAGTGGCTTTTCTTTTATTTCACTCCTCATCCTTCCAGTGGCACTTTTGGGTAGATGTCATAGTTACATTTCAATGACCACAAAATCCTACCAATCTTCTCAGCATCCTATACTGGGATGGCTCCTCTGTTAGTTCTTGCAAAAGATTTAATGAGCAAACATGATGGGGAAACAGATCCATGATGGGGCTGAACAAAGGAAAGGTTTTTTTAATGCAAAGCATGGTCACAGCAACAGAAATGGGACATCTTGGAGGGTGGACTAGGTGGCCTTTAAACATCCCTTCCAACCCAAACCATTCTGTGATAGTCACTGAAAATTCTTACCCAATCACTAAATAACTAACTTGATTTTAGATTAGGTTTTAGGAAGGAGATTCCAAAAGCAACAGGACAACCATTTGCAGCTGGCTGGCAACACGCCTGCCCAGGCAGAAGTCAGAACTCTGGGGCTGTGGTATCCAAACTGTTAAACTACAGGGAAATTTAGCACAAGGGGAAGGAGAAACGATGCCCACAAGGAATGTGTGCCTACAGAAAATTCCCAGCATCATCTGCAAACCAAATCACTGGACTGTAGCCAAAGGTGCTGAATGAAGTAGATGGTTCTCTTTACTGTGCACTGTTTTCCCAAAGTTAATGGTATCTCAGCCTTGCCACTAGCCAAGGCCTTGTGTTTGTTTTCCAAGAGTTTCATACACGCTAGTGATGACCTATTGCCTGAAGGTGCTTGGAAAACATTCCAGGTGGGAAGGGGCACAGTGCTGCACACAGCTTTAAAGAGTGGTCATTCATTGACCACAGACCTATTGCTAGCAGGAGTTGAGCTCTGGGTATCCAGTGATTGGGGTGGTGGCAGAAGTGGAAAGAGAAAGTAGTCAAAAGGAAGTGAATCACCAGATTCATACGGAAGGGCTCCATGTCTGAGCTCACCAGCTTCTTTGCTGGAATTTTCTCAGCATCTGAATCTTAAGTGAATCCTCACTGCCATTGTTAGGAGCAACACTCAGTTCTTGCCATGCTCTCATTGGTGGTCATTGCTATTCCCAGATCACTAGGAAGAGGAACAAGCACAGTAAGGAATATGAAAGAAGGAAAAGATGCTGCTGAATAAATCCATACCGGGGTGACCACAGTGCTGAAACAGAGTATCATTCAGCAGGAAGGTTTATCACTACAAACTAGCATGCTGCAGTTGAACTGGGGTTTTCTAAAGAGAGCTGCACCCACAGACAGCTGACTGATGAGTTCAAAGGATAAAAGACTGTTCAGGAGTTCATCCACTGAAAGGCTCTTTACAGGCTCCACTTTCTCACGGTCCCCCTCTGGAAGGAGTTACTGTGCTTCTGAGAGTTCCCCAGCCCATGCCTGTCCTCCCATTGTTTCAAGTTAAGGGAACATCAGCTGGTTTTGCTATTGTGAGCTGGGGCCACGATGGAGGGCTAATTGCTTCTCTTCAGCTAAATGTCTGTTTTATGGGGCCAGGCTATTGCAGGCACCCGCTGGACAATGGGGCAGCGGCCTGAGCCTGTGATCTCCCTCACACAGTGGGCATTTAGGCCACTTCTGAGGAGCTGGCAAGAAAACTGCCTGCTTCTCTCTCCACACAATAAATGAAAACCCCAAAAGATAATTAGGTAATTCAGAGTGGATAGTGATTATCCATGGTTTGGGAGGAATTTCTTTCTGACAAAGACTCATCTGCATCTGTAGTATAAACTGATTTTACTGGGAACTTGCTATCAGCCAGAGGAAGCGAGCTTCCAGGGGAAATCTGTAAGGTGGGAAATGTTTGTTAATGCTAGATGCACACAAGGACACATAAAGGTTATTCCTAGCAAGCCACATTATATCCTTGCTAAAGAGAACGTGAGCATTTCTACTCCTTTGGTGAGCTCAAGGTACACACATTCCTAAAGGAATGCCTTTCTCCAGGGCTGTGGGGCTCTGTTTTGAGACCAGGGCCTGTGAGAGGCAGGTCTCTGAGCCTGCTAGAATCATGCTTTATTGCCTCTGGGGGAAAAAAAAAAAAAAAAAAATTGAATCCTAATAAATTTTAACCAGCCAGTTGCTTCTGCAGCACCAAGATGCTGAGCTTATTCCAGCTGCTCCTCCTTTCCTGGCTACTCAGGTGATTGAACACAGCATTTCAGGGATGGTGAGGGGCAGAAATGAGATAGCACATGCAGGGTGTGTTTCTCAATGCTGGCCTGTTTGAATGATGAAAATTAAAGGAGCCCTATGGATGTTTACTGGCATCCTGCAATGGGCTCTTCACAGAAAGTCAACCTAAGCAGGCCTGGAACTCAGCTTCATTCATCACTTACAGGTGAAGGTGTAAAGACACTTTTCCAAACAGAGATGCTTGCCTCGTGGATGACTGGCCTGGTCTCCCTAAATTTCAAGGCTTGTAGATTTCTCCTACTCCCAGGCAATTTCTTAATTTGAATTCCAAATATTCCTGCCTTTCTTTTTCAATCCAAAATATCTGGACCAAAGAAGACATTCAGAAAAAATGTGCATTATCTAACTTGCAATAAAAAATGTAATTTTCAGGAAACACCATGGGTTTTACAGATTAATCTAAAATGGCAAAACACAAGCACAACTGTTCTTCACATCCAGCGCGCCCAGTAGTAACTACGAGAAAGAAAATTAAAAACAGGACAAAAAGCCATATGTAACTTTTGTCCCATATTATGCCTGCAGCTTAATTACAGAGCTGCATCCTTTAAACATCCCTTCCGCAAAGGCACTAAACTAAACTAAAAGTAAAGGCACTGCAAGAAGCACCATGAATGAGGCAGCATCACCCCCTGAAGATCAGCTTCGTTTCTGGAATCTTTCTGGTGAAAATTCCTTTATTTTAGGTTTCACCTTTCCCTCCGGCAGCTCCTGTCCAAGTAAAAACTGGTGAAGGGTGAGGACAGGTAACAAACACAATCACAATCACAATCAAATCCTACCAGCTCAGCAGTGTGCAGCCAGCAGGCAGAGGGTGAACTGGATGAGGAGCTGTGAGCTCAGAGATCCTCCCCTCACAGGAGATCTGAAAGCTGAGAACGGTTCCCCATGGACGAAGGCACAGGGTGCAAAAAGGAGAAAGCACGTGGTGAAAATAATGCAGAATGGGGGTGATGCAGAGAGGCTGAAAGTCGTATTTAAGAAGTTCACTGTGAACACAGAGTGCTGCAGGAAGCAGCAAGCTTATCAGAGATCTTTGCATGGCCTGCAGTATCAAATGTTCTGTTCACAGGGAGACCAGACAAACAAATTGGCAGGATATGTCAGTAGAGTCTAGACTGGAAAGGGTCTCCTGAGAAATTAATTTACAAATCTTTAATCTATCCCATTTTATGTATTTTTATCTACAATAGTGCAGCTTTTTACACATCCCTACTTCAAGAAAAATGCAGTTAAATACTGTTGGGGGAAAAAAAAGAAGGAATTAATGCGTTCTTTTCTCTATGTAACTTCATGTTTTCCCAAATGCAACCTGAAGCCTCATCCAGGGAAATGTTTACATATGTGCTTGTGTCATTCTGACTGCCCCCACACTTCCTGTACTCACTGGAGCCCATCTGATGCTTTTTTTTTTTAGGTGTTGAAATGCCCTACTGAACCAAAGCCACTAATTCAGATTCTTTTTTTTTCCTTTAAGGTGGAGAACAAAGAGATATCTCCCTCCTGGAAGCCTCAAGGGTTGGCAAGAAAGGAGATGATGTGGGAAACCTTGTGCCCCCCTTCTCCCAGGTGACATGAAGAGCACAGCCAGATGTGCCACATCAGAAGTACTGCAGAAGTGGTTTTCCCAATATGTGCAAACCTCAGTCTTTAGGTAGGAGAAAACCCCACTTCATCTGGATGCAACAGAGAACAGGTATTAGATTGTTTTGAAATGTGTACACTGTGGAAGCTCTTGGACATTCTTCTGGTATTTTACTCACAGAGCTGTCACTGCACGCACATTAAAAGAAATGGGAAAAGCACAGCCCCTGAAGAGATCATTAGTATTTCTCTCCTCCTCATCTGGCTCTTTCTTTAATTCCTTTTCCCCTTCCCAGAGAAGTGTGTCAGATTGTTCTGACCAGGATGCCTCCTCTGTGCCTTTTGCACAGGACACCCACCCGTGCAGAGTGTCTGCTGCTCAGGCTAATGCTGCAATCACTGTGATTTTATGCCATGATAAGACAACCACAGTGGCAGAGCACACAGGCACTCATTTCCTGCTGCAGACAAACACCCATTGAGCACTGCCCACCACATCTGGGGAACCTGTCTGAGCCTATTGCTTTTTTTGTTGCTTTTCAGGATATTTCACTGAAGGAATGAGAACAAATCAACTACAAACTTGCAGGGGAAAAGCACACAAATTTTAGATGGTAATCTCCAATTATCAGTGACTGAAAGGGCAAAGGACCCTGCTCCAGTGCCACTATCAATATTCCTCACAGGTGAGCTCTTTCTACAGCCCCCACTTTTCTTTGTCAAATTCTTTCTGACAGCAGTTAGGAGATTTTAATTTTATCTCTGAGATCTTTCTGCATTTTATGTTTTCATCTGTCCATCCACTCTCTGCTAGAGAGAAATGACCCCTCACCTCTGGTGCTAAATAAGACAGTCTTTCCTGTCATTCTTGGAAAATTATCTTTATGGTTCTTTGAGGGAAGCACTTTTTTCTTAGGCATGTCTTTAATGTGGCCAGATTGTTCTTTCATTGCAACACAGAATCCTTACTAAAAAGCAGCAGTTTGTTTGGAACATTATGGAAAGGAAAGCACATCAAAATACCTGGAATGATGGTTCATCAAAGCCTTGAAATTGTCCAATCCTCCTTTTGGTGATATTCTGGAGACTTTTCCACAACCGGTGTGTTCCTGTAGGTGAATATGAGACAGTTAATAGGATCCTACCAGCACTGAGCACCTCTGAGAGTTTACTGCACTTTTGGAATTTACATTTTTTGGTTTGTCACGCCCCAAATACTCAGATGCATCAGCTTCCTGATGCCTCACTTCCACACCACCTCTCTCTTTGAGCTGTCCATGTCTGAAGGGTGGTGGAACCAAAGCCAGAAGCACCCAGCCTGCCCCAAAGAAGGGGTTTTCTGGTGGTGGGACACTGATTTAACCATATCCAAAGCATGTGTCTGCTTCATTGTTGCATTTAAGAAGAGTTTTTTTAAGAGCAATTTTTGCCCTCCCTGTGAATCTGAAGCAACCCTGGTGTTTTGTGGATTTGTACTGTGTAATTTCAATATGCAACAATCTCTCCAAGTTGAATAATTTGGAATCCACGCACGCTTTGCAGTTTCAAGATAATTTGATCTGAATAGCAGTTTCATGTAAATGTTTTGGCAGCAGTGAAAATACTCTCAGCATTACTACTTGCAACTTGAAACACCAATAGTGACTTTACATGCTGGCAATGAAAGAGCTTGACAGGCAGGTTAAAATCACGAATTCCTCCGTCTGAAACTGATATTTTCTCACTGAAAGATTTGAAAACAAATCTACTTTCAACAGGTTATTTTGGTATTAATGTGATGCAAGCAACATCTGTGCAGCTCCCTCTCTTCTCTTGTGGGCAAGCACCGTTAGGGGGGCTGCAAGGAACACGGCTCCTGCTTGCTTCACCCCACAGCTGTGGGGAAAACATGGGATACGATGTTTGAAGTGCTGGATAATTGGAGGAAGTGGATGGAGAATGATAACAACAGCAACAGAGAAGTTTCTCAAGCGATTTGAGAAGGCTGCCTGGTGCAGGCTGGATGTTTGATTATCTGTGCACTGGATACCCACTTCTCTCTCCTTGAATAATACATGGGAACCAAGGATTGTTGACTTTAAAATACCAAAATGAGAGATGGCCACGTTCTGAAAATAAAACCTGCGAGTTTCAACTCTGCCACCTCTAGGAAAGCCCAGTGGGAGGGATAGGATTGCTAGAACTAGGGGAGGCCTCCTTTTCCTTATTTGTTATCATTTAACAGAATCTGAAGGCATCTTCCTCTGCAGAGAGCAGGAAATCATTCCTGTGCAGCCCCAGGGCCACACAGAGGTTATGGTGCCCATTTCACTCGCGGTGTTCAACAACAGAGGGTTTCAGAACTGTCGTGGGGCTGTAGTGAGTCACCAAACCCTGGCCAAGAGGAAACAGAAGAGCACATGCACGGTGGAGAGTTTCTCACTCAGTAAGAGATGAAAACAGGGTGCTCTTCAGCTGCCTGCTCCCTCCACTGTTCTCAAATACCACTGGTCCTGCTCCACTACAGGGGAGAGTTCTCAGGGTTACATTTGGATGCATGTGGTCAGCAGAGAAAAAATCCCAGCCAAAACATTCCCATTAATTAGTGATTGTTTTTTGAAACCTGAACATTATGAATCCATGTTATGATCTCAGCCTTTGCTCTAAGTCTGCTTGGAATTAGGAACCTGAAGTTTTGTGGCAACGAACTGTGGTATCCTATTGAGCAGGACTAGTGTATGTATTGTGTACATGCTAAGAAACAACCTCGCTCCTGCACGTCACTGGGAAATGAAAAGGATTGGGGTTAGGCACATTATCTGTCTATAATGTCTGCAGCTGGGACACAGAGTGCCCAAGCACTGCCAAGACCTGCGAGGTGCTTGCCTTACACAGTGAAATGTGGTGTCACTGACTTCAGCAGCAAATTCTCCTGGAGCTCTGTGTTCTGCCCAAGATACACTGATATTCCCCACACAGGGAACTGTTTTACCAGAACAAGCATCATCTTTGCTAATGAGAGAGTATGTAATCACCAAAGTGACTTGTAATGATATTTATGAAATGGGAATCTCGGATTTATTTTGCACACCCCGTCTTATTTCTCTATCCAAAGCTGCTTGTTATGCAAACTCCGAGGACTGTTAAATATCGCATGACATTCAGAAACCAGAACTTTCCAAAGCCCCTTTTTATTGTTTTTTTTTTTTTTTTCCTCTCTCTTTGGCTAAACCTATTCTGGGATAATACTCTTTTCAAAGTTAACCTTTCTTTATCAGTGCTTTTAATGCAGCTGTTCGATGTAGGCTGTTTAATGCAGCCTTCTTCAGCCAAGGAAGATGTTATGAAATCTTCTCTCCCACTGCTGCCTGCCCAAGGATGTTTCAATGGAAACACGGTCCTTTTGATCTGATTTATTTGGGAGTTCTTGTGCAGCTTGTATCTCAGCAGAAAGCCTAGCAATCTGTTTGCTCTTACTGGGAAAAAAGAGACTGTCGCCCTGCCAACATAATTACATTGGTGAGTTAGGGAATAATGAGTGAGAACAGATGAAATATTTAGATATAAATAGTCTGTTTGCATGTGCTGTGATTGTCGCTAATAAGGCAGGGATGTGTGGCTTGTGGTTCAGGGACAGGATGAGGAACCAGGACATCTGGATTCCTTTCCTAGCTTCACCACAGTGTGTTGAAGAAGCCATCAAATCTCTTTGTGCCCCACCAGTTGGAAGTGGATAATAATGCTCTGGGGACTAATTCTTCAATGCTGTCATCCTCAGATGTTCAGGAGGGAAGAGCAATACAAGTGTACACTTTTTGCACACTAGAAGTCGGTCCAACTAACACTTTAAATCCAGATACCTAAGAAGTTTGTCAATTAATGTCTCCTATCCTAACTTGAGTAATTTGACCCCCTTGCAATGAGAGCAAAACAAGAGAAAGATTAAAACCAGCACAGAGTGTCTGAACACGATCCTGGAAGTTTGTGATTAAGCTTTCTGGGACAAGTTTTTTGGGCTTTACACTCTTTACACTTTCAATAAAGAGTTGCCAATGATGTCCTTGACTGAAATGCCCTCATTTGTTCAAATCCTGAAAACTACTTAGGCCTTAACTCCTGAGGCTTGGTATAATTTAAAAGAGGCCTACAGTGGCCACCTACACAAGGGATGTGTTTCCCCCAGCCTATGTTTTTGATTTTGTTCACTGCAGCTGCAAGTAATAGATCACTAAACCACAGATTAAAAGCATGTAATTGCTATAAAAGTAATTAAAGGCAAGATTAATTCTACCTAGGAGTAAATAAGCAAATTTGGCATGTAAATCATAGTGAAAAAGAGTTTTGGGTTTTTTTTAACATGCATATGGTAGTGGAGAGTCTCAAAACCAGAGTTGCTTCTTCAGCTGAGGAGAGGAAGAAAGGAACTGCTAGAGAGCTGAAAGTTTAAATCACTTGGGATGAGCACTGTATTATTTTAAGGTTCCTACTACTTATTTAAATTTCCAATTTACTCGAAATGAGAGTCTGTAATGCACTAGTGCTTTACCTGGGGGTCAGATGGCTCTGCCTACACTGGAAAGCTAAACAGGAAGAGATCCACAGCTGGTAGTGGGGACCCCACATCCACACTACACATGTGGCTGAATTTTCCAGTGTAGCCCCATGTCTTGACTGGCTGGAGCTTAGGAAGCCTCCTCCTGGAGTTCCTCTCTGATGCTGGTTCCATCCAAAAGCCCAGTTCCCGTGCTCTGGCCTGAGGTGCAAGGAGAAGCATGCTAAGTGGGAGAAATCAGGAACTGTGCTTCAGAAGCGCCCTTCTGATCTGACCTGAAATGCCAACCTACCCTCACCCTGTTTGCACTGCTATCCCTGAATAAGGGCAGCATGAGGGCTTGGTTTGCACAGGACTCCAGCTGGCCAGGCAAGACTGAGCACACGTTTCCCGCTGCTTTCATGGAGGCTTTGCTCTAAATCGCTGCACTTGGACACCGCTGAAGCAGCAGCTGGAATACTTATCCTGCAGTATAATTTCACATTTCTTTGAAAAAAAGGCTTAAGGCTATGTGTAAGAGAAATTGGCTTCAGTTTGTTGATTTTATCTCATTTGAGAGATGTTTTTGGGAACACTGCAATATTGGCACAGGAGGCACAATCATAGGGAGAATTAGCTCCTCACCATCACTCTGAGCTAATTCTGTGTGTTCTGTGATGCTGAGGGAAAAGCCAACCTCCTGATGCACAAGAAATGCTCCAGGAATCTCCAGTGATTCATTTATCTCCCAACTGACTGGTACACTAAAACACAGAATACAAGTCCATGGTTAACCAAGTCCCCGCCCCTTCCTATATCCAATCCTTGCTTTCACCAGGAAAAATATGGGCACATGGCCTGCCAGGAAATCCTTAGCATGCCTGGGTGTGCAATAAGGAGATGTAGGGAGCAGCATCCCAGGGCTTACTGCTGAGATCCCTCATCCACCTCCAGAACCTTAAAAAATGAGTGCACTCAGAGAGAAAGGTAATAGGTACCTGGAGGCTCGTATTCTTCTGCATAAAAATTGCACTTACAATGATTCACATCACCCTAATGTTCCTAAAAAGACATCCCAAACCAACACACACACAATGCACATAAGCTCTGGCTGTGTGTCTGCGTATGCACGGCCATGTAAATAACTGTCTTTATGTGGTGAGACAAAGCAGCCTCAACTACCAAAAGATTTAGCAACGCAAATTCTTTTCCTACAGCACAAATCCCACTAGAAAGAGTTTTATCTCGAAATGGAAAGCACAGCATTGCATTATTTGAGCACAAAGGCCAAATTTCCCTGGTTGGCAGTTAGACCCCAAGCTCATACAAACACAGCAGGAGAAACCTGAAATGATTTTGTTTCCTAGTGGCACTAATTCCATTGCTGGGGAAAATGTAATTATATTTATGTTGACATTATAATGATAACTTTGCCGGCCAGACTCCATCCTGTCTGTAAGGCCAGACAGGGCTGAAGCACCAACTGAGGGATGCCTGTTCTTGGTGGCAGTGTGCCTGGAGCACAGGCAGTCATTTCAACAGTGAAAGTTCATTCTGTGCAAAAGATAGTTATGACTTAATTGTGTCTCACCTTCTCAAGGAGCTGGGAATTCCAGTCATTCATTGGTGATGCCTTATTAATATTTGGTGGCATTTTTAGGTACTTTTTCTGGTTATTTTAGTTTAATACATTACAGGAGATGTGCCAGCCTATCCTATTGTTGTCTCAAGCACTGTGTCAGTGTGAGATGTCACTAGTCCTGAAGTCTGGATCACATTTTCATTCATCACTTCTCTTGCACAAACGGCACCACTGCCCACAAGAGAAGCAGCATTGAGGGAGGGTGTTTCAATTCAGGGCTGAAAGATTTCTTTTTCCTTATATAATTTGTAAGGAACTCTAGAGCTGTAACTGAACTAAATTAAGCAATTAGAAGATAGAAAGAGCTAAACAACTTATAATTTTCAAAACTTAGACTTTGGCTGAGAATAACATTCCAGGACAAGCGGAACACATTGCTTTTTTAACAGGTTAAAAAAAATAACTACGCACAGAAAACCACCCCCTTATTGTTTGTGTCTGCTGAGCCTGACTTCCTTTGTCTTTTCCTTCCACAGGCATACAGCAGGACAAAAGCCATTGTTACAGTATCTGTAATTAGGATACCAGCAGATGGAATAGTTAATCGTGCCCCAGCTCAGCACTGTGCGTGTTGCTGGGGAAGTCAGCTAAGGTAGATTCATTTTTCCTAATTTAAGCATATAAAAAAGAAGCACCTGGTTTAACCTCCCATCCCACCTCCCTCTGCCTTCAGTGAGGAGGGAGAGGAACAGACAGACAAGGCTGGGCTGTGGGTGGAATCACTCGCTCCTTGCTGGTGCCTCCTCCGCCACCGGGGAGGGAAGTGCTGGTCTATCTGAAGCTCAGCTTGCTCTGTTAAACTGGAATTTTATCCTTTCTTACCACACAGAAGAGGCAGGAAGATGGCTGCTGGATGAGGGCAGGAAGATGGCTGCCCCAGACACGAGGACGGGACGATGGCTGTCCCAGACACGAGGGCGGGAAGATGGCCGCCCCAGACACGAGGGCGGGGAGATGGCTGCCCCAGACACGAGGACGGGACGATGGCTGTCCCAGACACGAGGGCGGGAAGATGGCCGCCCCAGACACGAGGGCGGGGAGATGGCTGCCCCAGACACGAGGACGGGACGATGGCTGTCCCAGACACGAGGACGGGAAGATGGCTGCCGGACACGAGGGCGGGAAGATGGTCGCCCCAGACGAGGGCGGGAAGATGGTCGCCCCAGACACGAGGGCGGGAAGATGTGGCTGCCTGACGTGAGGGCGGGAAGATGGCTGCCCCAGACATGAGGGCAGNCTGACACGAGGGCGGGAAGATGGCTGCCGGACACGAGGGCAGGAAGATGGCTGCCGGACACGAGGACAGCCAGGGGCCCACAGGAGCCACTGACAGCCTGTGCACTTCAAGACTTCCCTGTCCACTGCTGGACACAGAGAGGTTGTCAGTGTTCACATCCAAAACCTGGGGCACAAACCTGCCTGAGCTTGTTTTTGTCCATTTCCATCAATATTAAAATATGCCCTGTACACGGTGGTGCTTCTGGCATTCACCACACAAAAGCCTGTGCAGGCAGCACAGTCTCATTAATGCTTCATGGTAGCTGACAGATTTCACAAGACTACGTTGGCCTAAGCAGGAGGAATTTTATGGGCCTTACAAATGTTACCTGAGGATATACAGCTCCCAAATGGTGATTTAGGGGTTTTCCCCCCCAAAAAATATAGTTATAATGCAGGGCTAATGTATGTGAACAGCAGAACAAAGGACACTTGAACCATTTTACATATAGAGCTTTCAACAGCCTGTTTGTTCTCAAGTTTTGCCTTTGCTGAACTTTTTCAACTTGATTTGTATTTTGTTCCATTTTTTTAAGGATAATAATACCAAAGATATAATTCTGAAAGCAACAGAATTAAATTGCCCGAAAACTCTGCTATTGAAATCACCTTTACTACTTCTCAGTTTGTTTTGGCTAATTGTTTTTTACCTGGGAAGGTTTAGGAGGTGAGTTTTACTATGTAATACATTGAGCTGGTAATAGATGGAAAAGAAATGTGATTGGATTTATTTTAGTCAAAAATAAATAACTCTTAAGTTTGAGGGAGTAATTCTTAAGTATGAACATAAAGTCACTGGCACTGTTAAATTCTAAAATTACTACATGAAATCTAATAGGAAGCCAGTATATGAAAGCACTCAAGTTGAGTATTATGGGTCACCTCTGTCTAACTTCATTTGGAATTATTTATCTGCTTGCAAATTTAATTAGATCCATATTATGCAGAAATATAACACACAAGTTGGAAATATATATATTAATTTGAACAGAATAGCAGATACTGTAAACTTCTTATTTTAATCCCCAAATCATGCCACTTGGGGAAAAAAAAAATTGCAGACTACTTTAATGTATTTTCCACCTCTTTTGCACTCCTTGCCTGAGCTAATTCTGCAGTGCAAGGAAGAGCATGGATCCTGCCCTGTCCAGAGTACTGGAAATGTCACAGCAGCACAATCAGAGAGTGCCACTTCCTTCACTACAGGAGACTGGAACACACATCTGTGCATTTGGATGAGCATCCAAATGAACCTGAGCATGGCAGAGAGCTCCTTCAACAGTGTCCCTGTCACTAAAGGAAATGAGAGGCTCATTTTATCCCTCCCATTACAGGAGGGCTGCTCAGCAGCCAAACAGCAGGGCCAATGGAAAAGGCAAATGGGATCCATCTCACACCTGTTTTTGTTGCACCTCAGCCCTTCAGGACTGTATCACACAGAAAGCCTTGTTCCCCAAGCAGAGAATTCCTAATCTGTTTATGTGACATAGGAAAGAAAAAAGGAGATAGCCTTTTTTGAAGTCTCATTCATTCAAAAGGAGTCATCATCTGAAGCACAAAATGTGCTTTTCTTCTTGTTCACTTGATTTTTCTTGTCATATTTCCTGGTGTGCCATCTCACTCTTTCAAACTGCAACATTACCAAGATATGTAATTTAAGATTACATAGGAAAAGATGAATTATTAAACTAATTTAGCTTTTCTTCAGGCTTTGTCTGAGCTGGGATAGAGCCTTCCTTCCTTCCTCCTGAGCACTGATTTCTTTAACAAAAGTTCGCTAGACAAAAATTCACCTTCTATCAAGTCTGTATCACCTTCACACACTTTTGTCAGCTGTTTCCCTGCTCTAAGCTGGTATACAGATACTAAATACTGGACATGAACTGTTTATTGGGATGCTCCTTGTGTAAATATACAGGTTTGATTTAGCTGGCTGTCAGAAAGGCAAACAGCAATAATGGAGAATAGCTTCAGATCAGCCATCTCACAGCAAACTCTTATCATATCAAACCTGAGCTCTTCACAAAATTCTTACTTTCTTACCTCAGCCACCTCAGCAAATTGTTTTGCAAGGACTGAGGGCTGGATAACCAAAAGGACTGTGGCTGGTTAAGGTATCCTTCCAAGGAGCTACAGGGTAGCCATTCCAAACCCCATCTGCTGTGTCCCTGTTCACCCTTGCCAGGTCCCCTCCAAAGGTATACATCAGCTGGCCCAATTAATTCCGGAGAGCTGAGTCACACTGTGCCAATAATGACTCTGCAAACATTTGTGAGTATTTATGAGGTGCTAGCTCTTGTCTCTATGTGTTCAGCTTAGCCTGGACTGAGCTGAGATAGCCAAAGTCAAGTGCTTAGTGGTTAAGCCTGATTTTCCACACACAGAATGCACAGAAGTGTCCTGGCTTTGCACCCAAAATCGATGTTTGATGTCTACCCATCCAACTCACCCCTGCAGGACATTGCTGAGTCATTTCCCACTGGTCAGAGCCATCCAAAATCTCTGTACAAAAATCCAAGTGCACAAAGCAGGCAGGAGAGCAACAGTGTGGTCACTGCACAAATGGCAATGGCTACAATAACTACAGGCAAGGGGAATGATGTCTTATGAGTATAAATTGAGCTAAATAATTAATCTGAGCTAAAGAATTAATTTTTGTTCCTCTGAAAGAGCTCAGTGAGGCATAAAAATATTCAGGAATGTTTAATCCCAAAGGGAATGACATTTTTCAAAGCAATTTGAAAAGATGATATGTTCACCTCTGGTTCTACAGCCAAAGAAAAGCCAAGAAAGTCCAAGGCATTAACAACTTGGAAGCTATTTTTCATTCTGCCAAGCTGTTTTTCATGCTGCTTTCATTGCCTCAAGTTTGATGCTACAGTGCAAGGCAAATCTGGTTCTGGCAAGCAATCAGTAACTTGTGATAAGCATTAGGTTTACATTTAAAGATCAAAGCAAACATGCATAAACCATTTTGAGTACATACACATCATATCCTCTGCTTTATGTCCTGGCCCTTGGATTTATATCCCCTCACCAGCGTGTTTCCCTCTTAGATTCTTAGTGAGTCCAGGGACAACTGGAATCTGTATTGAAAAGAAGATGTAGTTAATTTAATTTATAATATGTCGTGGGCTAGAGATTTCAGGCAGAAATTGCATCTATTGCTCAGCAGATGAGGCCAGAGGAACCACAAGATCTGTTACTGGTCACACTCACTGGAGGGACAATGAAGCTGTGAAGTTTTTGAATACTCGTTGTGTAGCTTTTCTCCCCTCTGACAACAGCTGAATGATCAAACCATCAACAATACACACGTACTTAGACAAAATTCCCATTTACCTGACAAATCCCAATGCCAGAGCTGCCCATGACTAAAACTGGTACTCAAACATCATTGTGCCATCAGAGAGTGAAAAGTTGGCAGTTTTCCCATTTCAGGGTAGATTCCACCTACTCTTCCCAGAAGTGAGCCTGATCCATGGCTAAGCAATCCACAGGTCATCACTATGACCAAACCCTGAAACCCTTGCTCATGACTGAACTCCACCTGGGATCCATTTGTATGGGTTTTTACACTTCAACAAATCTGACCTTTTACTTCTGTTCAGTCTTTTCCACTGGGTAAAAATGAAGGCATCATTTTGAAAA
The DNA here is from genome assembly GCA_013400435.1 of Pycnonotus jocosus. NCBI lineage: Eukaryota > Metazoa > Chordata > Aves > Passeriformes > Pycnonotidae > Pycnonotus > Pycnonotus jocosus. The sequence goes on along the minus strand of VWYP01023509.1, from coordinate 252,465 downwards.
CCTGTATTGAAAACTCAATTTTTGCAAGCATTTCATGAAGAGTTTAAGAGTACAGATTTCAGCTCAGGCTCTAAATAAAACTCTCAAGACTTTGGTTTGAATAAAACTCAGTCTACTGTAAGGTGAACTATTGAAAGCATGCCTCATTTCATGTCTTAGGAGAAACTGCTAGAGATGATTCCTGCACAGTGATTTGCACAGATTAGGAGCTATTTATTTATTCATCTCTACTCACATGTAACAGATTCTTCTGAAGTCACATGTATAAATAAGCAAGCTGATGGCAGATTTACAGTCATTTCACAAAAGGTATTAAAAGTGTGCTTGTAAAAAAGTATCTGAGCCTGTTCTATGTGTAAGTAAACCACTGGAAAAATGAAAAAAAGGACACCTGACACCTTGAAGTCCACTCTTGCCAGTTCTCCTGGCTGTTCAGTGTGTGCAGAAATCTCATCCCGACCCCTGAGTTTCCTTTAAATTGAGTTGGGGGATTTTTAAATTGCAAATCGTAAGATGAAAGTGTAGAGAATTGTTTTTCTTTTCCAAGTACCTGAAGAGTTTTAGGTTTGGTTTCTAATAATTGTCCTTTATCTAGTCTAGAATGTTGGGTTTTGATGCTCTGAAGTGCACCATTATTTTTACATGCTCTTGTACACTGGTCTGACTTACAACCAGTCTGTTTGGTTACAAGTGGTTTTAGTTTCCAAGTAAACCAAGCGGCAAAGCAATTCAAAACATATTGAATTCATTTAATACATTAATAACCACAACTGGCTCTAAATCAAAAAGAATTACTCTAGACTTCGAGAGTTTTATTTCTGACAGTTCTTACTTCTAAAATAAAGTAAAACATATTGGATATATTCACTTTAAAATATCAAATCAGTAACACAGGGATTAACATATTCCTTTTCTTCCTCATGTCCAAGACATTTCTTTATACAGAAGAAAATGCTTGATCTCTCTTCAATGCAAAAAATAATCCTGTAAATGCACTTTTCATGTCCCAATGTGCAGCCACTTTGCTGAACTTTTAGATTCTACAATTAGATTTCCTAGTGAAGATCTAAAGCTGTAAATACAATCTATCCTCACTTCATTAGGGATATGGGCAATTCCTGCCTTGGGAGCAGATCCTGTCCATGAACAGCTTCACCAGAGCAGCTGGTCCAGCCATCACCATTACACAGCTCGTGGAAGCATGAGATGCCTTTGTATATCTTTTTTTCCCTGTTAAAGATGTCCCACAGTGACAAGCACAACCTTAGAGCTCTGATCTCCCAACATCAACAGAGGGCACTTGGCAACTGATGCCACCACACCAGCAGGGTGATGCAGAACAGCACAGGGGGCATCTGCTGCAACAATGGCTCTCAAAGAACACCTGCTGAGCTGGAGGCAGCAATGGAGAACAAGCCAAGACAGCCCAGATGAGGCTTCATGGGATTTGTCAGCAGCTCCCCAAAACTGCTGCAGGGAAGGAACAAACCCCAGGTCACAGTGGTTGTGAGGGATCTGCACCCACACTTACAAGAACCCGTGTTCCTGCCATGTCCTGCCAGGCAGGATGGAGCAGCTCCAGCACTCACTGCCATTTCAGGAGCCCCTGCTCCATCCTGCCTGGCAGGCCCATGGAGGGACAGAGCATCCTTCCCACATGGCATCTGCATTGAGATGATTCGGTCTTGGAGAGTCAGGAGGGATCATTTGTGACTGTAACTGTGCTGGGAGGCTGGAGAGCAGCACTCTGCAGCGGTGCCCTCGCCAGCCCTCCAGGTTATCCCAGCCCATCCCCACCTCATCCTGTCATTTGTGCCCTTGCACATCACACCTCCAGGACTCGACTCACACCAAGGCTGCTCCCACACCTTGTCCCTATGACATTCCCAGGAATGGGAATGATTTAATGTTCATGGCTATCCTCTTCAGAACAGGTCATGGGGATGGGGGCATTAGAGGTCATTATTGTTTAAACACTTTTGTTTTGCCTTTCTTCTCAGAAACTTTAAATCATGAGCTTTCTTATACAGAACGCCCAAACTGACAGCTTTAGGATGTGTGAGAAAGACACAATTAATTTAGTGCAAAAGATAAGACATTTCCTTGGGGAAGCACTAATACCAGGCCTATTACCCCTCAGTGTCATTTCAGATTAGTGTTCTACAGAGAAAGGGATTATAAATCTTTTTAATTGAAAAATGTTTCTCTTTTTCTTACTATTATAAATTTCTGCCCAGAGGTTAAAGAGTTTTTAAACTATTTCTGAATTACATCCAATTTCTGGACAGTTTATCAAAAAAAGGAGGATGCAGTTTGTCTCTTGCTTTAATAATTTATGTCAGACCAGAGAAAGGGGAAATATATTCCCTTGGCGACCCAAATGAAACAGTTCCATAAGAAGATGCTTAGAAATACAAAGCCCAGACATCTCTAACATGTTAAGATTGGCAGCTGTCACCAACAGATCCACATGTAGGAATACATGTCATAATTATGCAAAGTGGAAGGATAGTTATCCAAACACAGTGGTGGAAACAACAGTCAAGAGAAGACTTTTAATCAGCTTCTCTCTCCCTTTTTCTGGCTTGAAGTTTGAAAAACATCAAAACCAATGATAGATTGTTTGACTCACACATCACAAAACTACATCAAGAAAAGAAGAAAATGCAAATATCCTTTTTTACCTTCAGCACGTCCTGAGCAGGAGCATTCAAAACTGTGACCTGGACTTGTTCAGTCCTTGATCCACAGCCTTGGAGCAGCCCCCTTTTTATCCCAAAAGTGATGGATGAGATTTGAAGCAAAGGCCTAGCTTTGAGTGGTGTAAGCACTCCTGGCAAGCACAGCTCCCTTTGGTGTAGGTGGCCTGCTGGAAGATAGGAAAAGCATCACACAGAGTTAGTTAATTCTGTGTTCAGGTGTCCTTTCAGGTACAAGGGTGCCTGGCTATCTGTTCTAGACCTCTGAACACAAAGGCATTGAAATTTGGGGAGCAGCATATTTAAAAAGGCACTTTGAAGGTAAATGTTTCTGTAGAGATTGGTCTGCCAGTCTCTGGGCAACTGCACAGCCCACAGATCATCTGTGTGTTAGGGTGGTTTGGGTTCTTTTGTCCTTGAAAATCCTTCCAAATAACTGTATTCTTTCCACGTCTCCTCTTGATTGTATAATGGTTGTGTTTCCTCTGATCTGCACAGAAGAAAAAATATTTTCCTTTTCTAATTGAATCCTTAGCCCTTGTTTTCCCAACATCTAGTTCTCAAGAAACATGATTTCTTTAAAAAAATGAAGAAAAAGTCTAATTAACCCATTTATCAAACTTTTCCAAGTGGGTAGAGTGACAAATTAGCCCTATCTTGCACCAACAATCTGATGGATGGGAAGATAAAGATGCAGAGGCTGTTATTTTAGCTGGAAGCTCTCCACTATATCAATTGTTTGGCCCCAAGCCAAGAGACCCTAAGAGCTGACAAGGACTAATGACGGGTCCATAAAGTTTATGCAGCGCGAGGCCTGACATCAAAGGAATGCAGCCTTATTAGCAATATCTCTGTGCCTTCTTCTTGGGAAAAAAAATACTCATTTGTTTTTAAAAAGATTTTACTTAATCAGTCTATTCTTTCAGCAAATGGAAAGAAAATTAAAACTGTAAATAAATTTGCACAATAATCTATGGCTGACGAGTTCTGCTCTTCTCTACAAATACCAAGTGATTGTTACTATTTTTAAATAATGTCCACCAAGAGAGGCTAAGATAGGTAGACTACAAACAAATTTCCCTAGGAGTCTTTCCTTTTAGCTTTATTTGCTTGGGAATACTTACACTCTTCCCAAGTATTAACTCCTGGTGGTTTCAGGATATGAGGTTAGGGCTGAGGTGGATATTGGGCCTGACTCTGTGACAGCATCACCCTCAGTGTTTTTAACTTACATCTTTCTCCCTTCTCCCAGTGTTTTTATTTTAACATGCACCATTTTGACATGAAATGGAAACCCTGTGTAGAAGGCGGAAGGCAATTACTACCTGACTGGAAAGCAGGAGGAGAGGATATAACAGCCAGGATCGCATCTAAGAAAAATCAGATCAACAACTCAACAACAAAAATTCTTTTGATAGCTTTGTTTGACAAAACAAGCCATTTCTGCAGATACTGTGTGTTACTCTGGACTAGAAGTAAAATCCATGTATTTTTAATTGGAAAACTACATAAAGACTACTCTTGACATCCCATTCTTTATAACCTTTTTTTTTTCTCTTGTGGAAATAGGACAGTATTCAACTTGCTGGCACAATGAGAAACTTTGGTATTGCTTTATCAAATCCAGTAGTAAAACTGCAGTAGTTCTGCACATTCATACACCTGATGGATTTATCTTTTCAACACAACATTTCTACAGGATGGAATTAAAAACAATACTGCAATGAAATGATGACAGCTCTGGAAGTCAGTGCAAAGCCACGTTCAGCACATCCTACAGCATTTTACCTTCACTTTCCAGTCTGGATTTAATAGTAAGTGTGGAAGGAGCACGGTGCAAAACCAGAGGTGTCATCCATCTTCAGCCTCCCCCGTGTCTCAGTAAATTGCCCTGGATTATCCCTCCTCTATTGCTCCCAATCCATCACCAACTTGCCCTGAGTGGCTTTGCACTCCTGCAGCTTTTCTTTCTTGTTGCTGTTCCAAAGGGGATGTGCCATTCCATCTGCCACGCTGCTCCTGACCCTGGGACATCAAGGCAATTTACATCCCACTGGGATACCCACAAGCTCTAATGGCTTTTGGGGAAATACAAAAAAACTTTGAGTCTGTGAGGTCCAACAAAATCATGGCAAGAACAAAAGAGAACTTTTAACTACTACAACCTTACCTAGCAATGTCAAAACCAGGAATTAAAATTCTGGTTGAAAAGACCAAAGTAATTCAATTTTTTTCCTCTTCCTGACACATTTAATATCTCTAAGTTCCTAATGTACTTTCTTAGCTGCTTATTGATAACAGAGCTGCTTAGGAACAATATTCTATGATATTCCCTTGCAACACTTGAAATGAAAACCTAAGTAAAAAGAAGACACTGGTTGAATTCTTCTGTTTAGAATTAGGGGTTTTTTTTCAATAAAACTGAAGTGTAAGTATTATGGCACTATGCAATTAAGTGTTCAAATATCATTGCTTCTAATTTAGGAAGGGGAGTCCTTGAACAAAGAAGCTTAAATGCAAATTGGCTGGAAATAAAATGAAATGGGAAAAAAAATAAAATCAGTGCTGAAGTTGCCAATGAACCAAACTGTTTGCTTACTTATCATTAGCAGCATGATCATTGTCTGCCTGCCCTGGCACCCTGTAAATATGCCTGGGCAGACTGTCATTTAAGATCATTTAGAAGTTGTATTTAAGATTTATTCATTGCCTAAAGAGACGGGTAAAACAACAACTCTCTCAGTCACTCAGTCTGACTGGGGTAGTGGCTACAACTCAATCCTCTTTAGCCTTTCTTCAGTAAAATAAAGGATTTTCCTTTTCTTTAAACATGGCTCCAATTACTGAATAGAGCAAACTCATTTAGAATTACAGGCTTCAGCTTTTTCAAAGATTCCTGAATTTCTCACACATTTTAGCAAACAAAGTTAAGAAACTTTGTTCTTAATTTACAATTTATGACACGATTCAATGAAAGACCTTAAAAGGCTTAGCTACAAAATAAATAATAATAATAATCTTACTCCACCCTGCATTTGTCTTTTATTTGCCAGATGACCAGTTTGTTTTACTTTCTTCACACAGCTTTGGAAAACACAGCTAGTCTGTACATGTACAGCTCCCACCTGGCAGCACAGACTTCAGCAGCCAACCCCAAGTTAAAACATAAACTCACCTTTCATTTCTGTTCAAAGGCAATGTACAATTCAGTTAGAGCTGAGGGATACTCACATAATTTGCCTTTTAACGTTGCCCAACAGATTCTGTGGTAAGTCTGGTAGAAGGAAAGTGAAAAGCAGACAAGCCACCCACCACACTGTTACTACAGCTACAGAGGGACGTGCACAGGTTTACAGACCAGTAGGGATTTGGGCTGTTCCACTGTGCCTGTGAAGCTGAAGTGGGAAGATGGCAAATGCAGCAGAGTGCAGAGACACTGCTCAGCTATGGCAATGGAAATGCACATTGCAGCCACCAAAGGGGTTTGCACTTGCCTTGGTTTTTTCTCCCTCTAAATCATACTAATATTATGTCTTTGCTCAACTTCATTTCAGTCTCTTGCATTGGGAACAGCTTCTGATTTTAAGATGACTTCACATGAGTATTAGGAGAGAGATTTTGCTCACTAAATGATACATGAAGAGAATAATGATTTCAGATCTGTATGTCCTATTTTAGCTATTTCCACTATCAGGAAGCAATGGGCTGACCTACTTGCATGTTACAAAAATAGCCAAGGATCTGTAAGCAAAATCAATGCCACTGAGCTGAACAGAAATGGAGAGGCAATGTGCTCACAGCATGAGCCCTTTGGTGCCCACCCCAGCACTGCTGTCAGAGCACACCCTCCATGTCTGGGCATGCACAACCTGGGCATTGCTGAAAAACTCAAATCTTTCTTTTGAAAAAGCATCACTCAAGTTCTAGTGAGGATTCTGGTGGGCATCACTCTGCAGGCTTGAAGATACAGACAGGAGGCAGCACGTCTGGACCTCCAGGGAACCTGTGTGCTTTCTACCAAAAAATGCCTGATTTTACACCATTCCATCAGCCTGCACAAGATCTGGTGCTTGCTTTCTTTACAGCCCAAATTTAGGTGCCAATCACTTCTGGAATGCTGGTAACAAGCACAAACCCTTTCACTGTCTCTATCATCATAACCACTGACAGAACTCTATTATTCAGGTTATCGTTCCTCCTTTATTTCGTAGTGTTTGCTGTTACTCCAGGGATGAATATCACACTCTGTGCAGGGAACTGGACTTTCTGTGCCACTAAGACACATTTCAGTACCAGAATGCTCAGCTGAGTCTCAGAGCCTTTACAGAGCATAGTAACTTCACTAGATGGCAGTGGAGAGAAACGTTACTTTATATCAATATGTATTTTTAATACAGAGGGACCCATCCCACCAAGTCCTGCAGTTTATTAGTGCTGTCTGTGTTAACACTACATCACAAGACAGCAATTCTCTCACCCACACAAAAGCCCAGGGGCTCCTGCCCAGCTAAATCTCTGTGTAAATGTTTGGGAAAGCAGGAACACTCTTCCAGCACTAATGCAGAGAGGCAGGGAGCAACATGCAACTCCTCTTTGAAGGGTTTTTCTTATAAGCTCAACTGTGCCATGGTCTGTCCTGAAATGCCAGGAAAAGACAAGTTCCAAGAAGAATAAGTTTTCAAAAGAAAGCTTTTCTGAGAAGTAGAGACACCATCTTTCAAAGAATCTTAATGCTGATGCCATAAAAATGATGAAGAAAATGAGTGAAGAGTAAAAATGAGAAAGCAAATGGTTCAAGGAGCTTTGTGAGGACTACTCTGCATTCAATAAAATCCTTTTCATTCACAAGAAACCCTTACAAATACACGTTTCTTAGGAGAACTCTATGTCCCTTACAGGTGACTCAAGAAACAAAGCACAAATTTTCAGACTTCTGATAAAACTTCAAGATGAAGTACTTAAAGCAAGAAGTTCTGTAAATTCTAAGGTTCAAAACCTTCAAAAATTCAATCTTTTGAATACAGAGAACTGATGCCTGCCAGTCTTTGGAAATTGACACTCCTGGACAAAACTAAAGAACTAAAACAGAGTGGATGATCCCAGTCAAGTGCATTACTTCAGTTAAGAATTTATCAGTAAAGCTCTCTAGAAAAAATGGAGTTGTCTGGCTTTAATTAGAATGCTCAGAAAACACAAACTATCATTTAGTACAATAAGAAGACAAAAAAAAGTTTGGTTTCTCCAAGTATCATATGTAAAATACCATATTTTTTAAAGCTTATTTCTTGCTGTGGAAGAAATGTTAAAAAAACCCAATTCACTGCCTAAATCACACTTCTCTAAACTATTCTTGCCTTCATCTTAACGATTTCCAAGACTTTCCCCTCAGAGAGCAATACATTGTCCTCTGGCATCTCAGCTGCTCCCTCACCAAACTGTTTGCAATAGCAAGCAGAGATTCAGGATATTGAAAGTGCTGATAAAAAACAAACCCAGTTGTGTTGCAAGTGACTTCTTGACTTATGCCTGCTAAGCACAATTCAAAGGCTTGAACTTTTAAAGGCATAATTCTCTCTATTTATTTTTGTGTAAATATGAGCAGATGAGAAACAATTCCTTACGGCATTTCAATCTGTGAGACTTCTCTTACTCTTTTCCTCCTCACTGGCCATTAAGAAACAGAAATATCTGGAGGTGCAAAGCCCCAGGGTTTCGTTAGTGACACAGGGAGTTGTGTTCTCTGCATCTCTGGTCAAACAAACACACACAATACACCAGGCTGTCACAAAATAAGAACGACTTGTTGCCTAAACCAGCTTGGTAAAAATAATAAGTGACTGTTCCCCCAGCATCAAGAGATGGAGATTTCTAGAAAAAAACCCAAAACATTTCAGATTATCTTGGTGGACTTCCCACAGATGCAGATACTGTAAATAAGCAGTATAATTTGATATATTTGTGGAACTACATACATTTAGTAGAAACACAAAAGACCAACCTGACAGAACAGTGATGCCACTCATACCCACTCCAGCCCCAGTCACAGGGAAGTAATTTTCTTTTATCATAAACATTAGAGAGCTTCATGTTGGATGCCCTGGATGATACCAATATGCAAGGAGAGAGTCAGGTACCCTGGAAAAAAGCCAGAAGTCTTCTCCAACAGCCTAGATAATGACAAAACAGCCCTTTTAGTTTATTTATTGCACTCATTCACTTCCTCTTTTTAAACACTTTAATTTCACCTTACACAAAAAGCTCTGAATTGCAGAGTAAAGAGAACTGTTACACTGTGTCCTTCCCACTTTCTCCCAAGCACACTCATAAATCACAGTGCTGTGGGTTTGCCTGGAAGCTGTGCCATCCTGCTAGTTTTAATTAAGTAGCCCTAAAGTAAGTGGGCAATCAATATTGATTCATGTGGGTCTCGTTGGACTAAGTCATCACAGTGTCTGAAGTGAATATAAGTGAATGTTGCTGATGTGAATATAATATCCTGGCTTGGCCTGTCCACATTCATGTCAAATGAAGATTAAGAGTGAAAGGAAAATACTCACTGAGCTATTTTCTCCTCTATAATGTGCATCTGACTGAATACAGAGCAGAATCCCTTCCTTTACAAAACTGTACAAATAGTTAACAGCCTATTTAGTTTGCATTTAACTCCCCTGCACAGAACTTGAATTTTGTACTGCCACAAAAAGTGTTGTGACCTGCATTTCCTGAAGTTTTGAAGGACTTGGCTGATGGAAACTGCTTAAATCTGACCATAACCTGCACAAAGCACTGACTGCAACAAGGCCTGGAAATTGCTGGATGATAGCTGTGATTAAAATATCATTATAGTGAGATCTTCCTTATCAACTTCAAAATATAACAGTGTAGCAATCAATTAAAGGCATTATCAAGTTGACTGACACTTGCATATCAATATCTAAATTAAATGGATCTAACTCTGAGGAACTTGCTCTGATTTCCTAGCACTTCAAGCAAGTCTCTCTCTTCTCTAAAGGGAAGCAAGGCTTTAATTGTCCCACATCTACAAGTGATTTTTCTGCCATGGCCTAATTAGCTGACATGGGCCATGAAGGCTATAATCTATTTTAAAGCCTCTCAGTTATCACCTGATAGGTGCACAATCCATTTTTATTCCCCACCAGACCACCCCAAAGACTGCTGAATTCCAAAGCTCTGGTTTAAAATTACCACATACATTTACAGCAAATTATACTAAGCCTCGATGGGGTCCTGCAGCCTCAGCAACAGTGAAACAGAGCTAAAGACAGAGTGCCAATTTACAAACTAAACTCAAGTTTTATACATCAGTAAACCCATGACCAAAGTGGATTATAACATAACATAACACCTTGACAAACAAGTAGTTACAATGTAAGCAGTGAAATAAGGCATTTTTATTATCAATCCCAAATCAGGTCTCTCCTAGAAATGTATTTCACCTCACAGCCTCTGACTGAATTTGTATTACCTTTTCTAGCTAATGTTTAAAAGAACTATTTGACTTAGGGATGTATAGAGCTTATTTACGTTTTTTGCTACCCTTTTCTTTCACCAGCAATGAAAATCTGCAGTGCTGTGCTGCTAGCTACAGGTTGTAGATGTGAGTTTTCAGCTTGCACAGTCACACTCGTTGTTTTTACTATGCAAAACAGCTGTAACTGTATGTGGGAATGAAAAGCCCTAATTTTTGTGGAATCAAATGATTTGTGTAAATTTTACTTCTGAATTGCTCTGGAAATTCGAAATTGTCACATAATTAAGAAAGCCATTCAGATGTCTTTCCAGTCTTTCATTTTCTGGCTTTGATGCATTTGCCACTGGGGTTTTTCACAGAACATTCAGCTTTCCAGATGGTTTCGTTTACATTTCTAAGGCCAGAGATGCAGTTTGTGTGGAGCTTGGGTCTCAACTGCAGGTCACACCTAACGAGGGGACATCTAGAAAATGAAAAATTCCTCGCACCTCTGTGGTTAGCCCTGCTGAATAATTGCTGCAGTAGCCGAATTTTGCTGTACAGATGTTGGTAATTTGCTATTGAAAACCGCCAGTATCAAACTGTCAGAGTCAAGAAATGGCTTTAATTATTTCCTCCCTGGAGCAGTAATAGCCATTCCTTGAGCACTGCCAAAGCTGGAATGTGTTTGTGTGGGTGATTTCTTCGCACATGGAGTGCAGGCAGCTTTACCTGCACTTGCCAGCCCTTTGCTCCCTCCTTGTGGAAGGAGATTGCTTCAGTCCGGGCCAGATCATCTGGAGACCACCACGAGCTTTCCTCCTTTTCCCCGGCCACCAAAGACTAACATTGTTTTTCTGCTTCATTGAGTCCTGAAAATAGAAGATAAATCAGACAGAAAGCTCTAGGAACTAAGGACAAGAGGAAAAATCTTCTCTGGGAGGGAATAAGTAAACAAAAATATCAGATGCTATGGGAAATTTGATGAGAAATTGCACTGAGAAAGAAGGTGAGGTCAGCAGAGCTACTGCAGGAATCTCCTCCCCACTCTGCATAAGCACTGCCTGAACTCTCCCTTCTTGCAGCACTGGGCACAAATAAAACCACAGTCAAAACCACACAGCTTAAAAAAAATACATTAAAATTCAGGAGCAGGTCAAAATATTTTTACCATTTTCCAGCAATTTTAACATTATTCTCTCTCCTTCATCAAACAGATCCAAACCCCAGAAAAATTAAAAACTGATGTTAACGTGAACATTTCCACAGGAGCCTGCAAGGGGCTTTGGCTTGTGCTTCAAAAGAACTAAAACCCCTCCAAAATAATTTTTGGGCTAGGATGTTTAATTCCTCATTCCCATACTGCATTGATTTGGGAAGACAATCTAACCTCTGCACCTCCAAAAGCTGTCTAGTCTCTGAAGTGGGATAAGGTTCTTCTCCCTAAAGAATTTGAGAACTTTTTGTGCCTCTGACAGAGAAGTGCTGAAGCAAAGTTTTCCTGAAGTCTGGGGGAGTTTGTCTCCTGGAAGAGCAGGGAACATTGAGGGTGTTCCTGCAATACCCACGTGCTTGGCCAGCAAGGAGCTGCTCACTTTGGATATTTGTGCACATGGAGACAGGGTGTGCTTTCCCTCTGCTGGCTGCACAGCCCAGCCCCATGTCACAAGTGTGGCACTGATGCTCTTGGGGTTGCTCCAGAAGGGAGAAGCAAAACAAGGCTTATAAAAATGAACAAACATGATCAGATAAACCAGTCTAATGAAATATACTAGAAATTTTTGCCAGCTTAAAAGCTTTTAAGTCATTAAGAGCTCACCTCTAAGTCATGAGCATGTTTGCTGTTAATTGATCTAATGTTTTTAAGCACTAGCAAGGAAGAGGTCAAGAATGTTTTAACTACACACGGATTTTCCAAGATTTCTGTTTACTTCCTTTTTAGGTCAGGAATAAAATTTAAAAATCTTGGTGTTAAAAAAAAAAACCAAAAACAACAAAAACCAAAAAAAAACACCAACCAGTTCTCACTTTTAAACAAGCAGCTTAGAAGAAGGAAAAATGGGATTTCTTCACATCCCAGTGGAGCCAAGACTATCAGGTTTTGCTGAGTTTGAGAGGCATTAAGGTATGTTTTTAACCAAACCTGTGCAGTGAATCCTTCTGTGAGGTGATCACTTCTAATTGCTGCTGCTGGTATCACAGCACAGCAGAGGTAACCAACACCATCTGTCAGCAGCAAAGGCTGACTGGCCATTAATGCAGGAGATTCTGATAGTGCTCAATAGAGGCTGATGATCAATAGCTGTTAAAGCTCTGCTGCTCTCCCTCCAGGAGAGCCAAGAGCAGAAATAACAGTGAGCTCTGAAATGCTCCCCGGTGTCTCTGAATGGGCAGGAACTGTTCTGATTGCAACAGGCACCTCTTGTGTGTGGCACATCCTGACCACAAAAGTGATACCTACAGACAGAGCCCGGTGTCAGGGACACCCAGCTCACAGCTGAAACTGCCTCGGAGTTTTGTTACCAATGACAAGATTTGAAGAATGGAGATTAATGCTTAAAATGCTTCAGCCTCTCTAAGTCCTCACACAACGTGATGGCAAATAAGTCCTCAAAGGGATTTATTTTTGTTCCTAGCAGCTGGATATCTCGAGCCTGCCGTTCCTGAGGGAGCCCCAGAGACCCACTTGATGATGGGAGTGTCTCACAGCTGTAAGAGACTCGGATTGTTAAACAATGACTCGAGCTGGAACGTACTGGAGTGACCAGACCCTGCAAGCCCTGAGGTCTCTGATTGCCTGCAGGCAGCCTGCTGCTCCCTGCAAACCTGGAGCTCCCATCCTGTGACAGGAGGCACCGAAAGCCTGTCCTGAACATGGGATTCAGCTACAAGGAAATGATGCAGAAACAAACCCAACAAGAACGCACCTTTACACCCATTTTTCTGCTGTCAGAGGGGCAGGTGGGCTGGGGGCTTGCTGCCATCAGGAAGATGGATCCTTATTTACACTTACACAGGAAAGCTGCTGTGAAAATTAATTGTTTTCCTTATCTACAGACAACACTTACTTACAAGGCAATCACTCAATTACAAACAGCTCCATTTTGAGTTTGAATGGAAATTAAACTTGGACAATGCCAGAGGAACATTTGGGAAGTCACAATGACAGAAGCAAAGCTTTTATAAAGCACCTTATAAGCCACATTTAAAAATCACTTTGAAACACTCATCAGAGATTTAATTACGGGCTCTGTAGTGATCTGTATTACCAGGCCTTGATTATTTCTGCAAAATCTGCTACATTAACCTACACATGATGGAAATGTAGATTTTAAATAGCTTTAAAGCATTATAATTAAAATAAAATCACCATAAACAAAATTAATGAATAACATTTTCTGGTTCATAGCCCTAGTTTCTAGGGAATTTGTTCACTAGCTGATTAGAATATCAAAAGTGGTCATTTTCTATCATGTAATTGAATTCTAACTATGCAAAGTTCCAGTACAGCCTTGAAATAAAAAAAAATAAATCTTACAATCTATCTTACTTTGATAGAAGATAAATACATTATTAATTACTTTTAGGAGGCAAAAAAAAATCCTCACTAAATCTGGCATCTTTCTAAAATTTCTAAAAATTATTCAAGACAGTTTCCTAGATTTCTTGTTTAGTTTGATTTTAATTCTGTAGCAAGGTATTCTGGGGGATATTGTTCACATTAAATGCATTTGTCTTTAAAAAACTGATTTTATTCCTATTTCAGGCAGCGACAAAAGTACAATTAATCTACAGAAGAAATAGCTAAAATTTCCTGTGAAAATCAACCTTTTTTAGAACGTCACATGTAATTGCCATGTGATAAAACCTGGTGGGATACTTTGGGTCAAGATGAAGCAGCATTTTGTATGACAATAATGAATTACTATTCCCCTGTTTTGACACCTTTTAGTGCTATGCATGTTTTTGATTAGTTATTTTCAGGGAGCATGGTGCTGTCTTGCCTCAGTCCCATACAGCACTTTGTCACAAAACAATTCAAGTTCTACTCTGACCTGTTTCTCTTCCCCTAATAAATACAGATTATTTAGGATGTGTGACTGACTGTACAAAGAATAATTTGCTTGTATAGTGCCAGTAATTTCCAAGCACTCATCATATTTTAAAGGCAGAAATATTCAACGGTTTTGGATTTTAAAAAATGCCAGTAGTGACAATTTTGAAGCCACTAAGTGTGCAAAATCAGACTGCTGGCAGGGTGCATGGTCACAGGGGAAGAGCAACTGAGGGAATATGGAGAAACTTCAGCCCTGAAGGCAGCTGAGATCAATGTGTTAAGAATTACCTGAGCAAAACAATAAAGAATAAAAAGGTTATTCCTATGAAAGAGGAAAGATACTTCAAATTAAACCCCCTCATTGAAAATGCTACTGCTCATTTCCATGGAATAAGTGGAATACCTCATAGCACTCTGTGCACTTTAAACATATTTACAATAAAGGGATATGCCCGGAGAGAAAATGACTGGTCCCGTTTCTCCAGGGACAATGTTGAACCCAGGTTTCTCCCTAAAAATATCCTAAATTCCTCAGGAAAAAAATCACACTTACATCTTTTCTGCAGTAATCCGGCCCAGTTCTTTCCTGTGGATTTCCTGATAGAAATGGTCAGTGGAACCTTCCTTCCTAGCTGGCAGTGAGGCTGTCACCTTCTCAAGAGACTGACACACAACGCTGCTCAAAATGATCCTCTCTCCTTTGCAAGGCCTTAACTTCCCTAAGAATGCAAACCAAGAAAAATCTCCCCCATTTGGGGATGGAGAAATGGAGGAGCTTTTTTTTTCCTGTGAGTAACTCATTACTGCAAGTTCCAGCAACTGCTGGCCTTCAGGTGGCTTTTCCCCTCAAGTGTTTAAGTAGAAATAGATGTAGATAGTGATGAATTTAATTACCACCTGAAGCTCTTACACAATCAGGTCTGCAGGGAAGTAGATTTCAGTGTGTCCTCAGCTGTGGAATGAGAGACAGGTGCAGGCTAAAAAAAAAAGGCCTGGTCTAATCACTGCTCTTCAACGCAGCTGGTTTAACAAGAGCAGAGATTTTTTTTGGACCATGCTTGGAAAACGGGAATTTTCATCTCTCTGTTCTTACTGCAGTGTGCAGAAAGGTCACTTGTTCTGGCAGTGGCTAATGTGTGTCATCTGAGCAGCTCCTTAGCAGGGTAAATTGCTGCAGTTCAGAGGTATAAATAGCCCCAGCAGCGCTCAAAAACACTCCTGATTAATTTCCTGTTACCGCCTTGGTGTTCCAATGCCTCTGGAGAACTTCCTGGCAGTGCAGGGAAAGCCCATTTGCAGAGTGGCATTTCCACAGCTTTGCCTTTGATTCCCAAGCCAACACTCGATGCCTGCTACTGATGACATTCCCCCAGTGGCTTCTGGCAGGGAGCTGGCTGGGGAACCTTCCTGGTGCAGTCTGGACTGGCCCCGTGCAGATGAGCTGTGCCTTCCATGCCTCCTGTGCACACCTGCTCATTCCTCCCCCTGTGTCTGTCTGTCCATGGAGTCCTCTCCACCTGTGGAAGGACTCTGTGCCCTTCCTCCCCTGGCACACAGGGCTGGAGGATACAAACACCCTTCACTTCTGACTGTACACGTGTGGCTCTTCACTCTTCAAGAATGTCTTGCTCAGCAGCATTTGAGCGACCAACAAACACTGACTAAAATCCCCTGTTCAAGTGGAGCATTTTTTGGTAATTTGGCTTTAAATACCTTTGTAGCACACGTGGCATTTACAGCCATAAGATTCATTTGCAGAAAGAGCTATTTGAGCAGCAGAACCCAAAACTCACATGGCAAACCTCAGAGTAGGGTCTTTTTTCTACAAGGTTGTACCATCAAGATTACCAGCTCCATTTTTTTTTTTCTGATACCCACCTGAGTTCTGATAAAGTGTAACTAAACTCACTGAAGCTCCTGATGGAGAATTCCTGCTGTCCTCAGGACAGGCCAGTGCCAGCAAGTGCTGTAGTTCCTGTATCCATGTGTACAGCTGAGATTTTACTCAGAGCTAGGGAAAATGGAAACAGCTGGAAGGCAGAGGGACACAAGATTCTTTTAGGGCTTAGGCTCTGAGTCCCAGTGACCAGCCCCAGGTTGGTCAGTGCAGGTGGGCCAGAGGCAGGACCCTGAGTCAGTGGTTTAGGCACAGTCCTTGCCACCCCTCTGCTTCCTGGCTGTTGGTTCAGCATCAGTGCCCTGGAAAAGCAAGTGGCAGAGACAGGGGTAAGAGGGCAAAAGGGAAAAGACAGCATTTTATGTCTGATTTTGGGCCACAAAGTGGTAAGTGTGGAGATGGAAAAGCATCCATGTCCCAACCTGCCTGTATTCCATCTGCCTGCAACAAGATACTCAGTCCCTGTGTAAAGCACAGGGAAGAGGGATGGGTTTGTTTTTTTATTACACACTCATGTAGATTTTGAAAGGAGGAAACCAAGCAAGCCAAAATTAAATATAATTTTCTCTTTTTCCCCATAGACTCAGACTGGATGGATGCCAAACCACATTTTGGAGGGGTGAGAAAGGCCCAACATCTGCTTCTGGTGTAACTGTTTGTATCTTCACTCTAAGAAAATTAGGTTTGAAATAATCTCAAATTGTCTGACACCTGTATCCTATTAGAAGTGACACATGGAAACACCTTCAGCGTACTGAATTTAGCACCATGTCAACAGTTTAAAGTGAACAGTGAAAAAAAAAATGGCAAAACTCATTGCTTCCCAGTTTCTGCTGGAACAGCCCTTGTGTCATTGCACAGGACCCTACTGCAAGCTGGATCCATGAACGTAATGGGGTCTGAAGCAGTAATTATAATATGGTTTGTATCCCTGGCTGTAGCTGGAATTAAACTCAGCAAGGCACCTCAAGGTGACTGCAGGATTTTGAGCTCAGTGCAGGCACTCCTGTGGGCTGGGTGCATGTAGGACACGGACACACAGCAATTTCAGGGACGTTTTCTCCTGAAGCTCAGGTTTGGCATCTTGCAGCTTATGGGACTAGCAAGCAGGACTGATTTTTCACTCTCCTCCCAAGCCTATGTAACCTCCCACTTGCAAATCCCTCGCTTTTAGGAACAGATCTGCTGACCTTTTCCCAGATAATGCACTGACAGTAAGATCCAAGTTATTCTGAGAAGGACATTTGTTAAAATTCATAAAACTTTACAACTGCTATAAAATTTATACTACCTAAAAATACACTATCCATTACAAAGACAAATGTCTTCCCATTTATTTTTAAACATGTTCCTTGGAGAACTTTGAATCGATTTGTTTGGAGAGATTGTTTTTCATGTGAGTCTGGGAGAAAAGGAAACTGTTTACTTTTTAAATGGTATTGTTTTTCAGCAAATCTGCATCTTCAAGGAGCAATATCTAGAGTCAAGAACACAGGATATCCTGAATTCTAATATGAATTATGGCATGCTAATAAAAAATATGTTAAAAATAGAAAAATGGCAATAATGGAAAGACAGACCAATGGCATTGAACCATTTTCTAGAGAAAAGTGTGCATGTAAGACCCTCTAACAAGAAAAAGTGTCAAGTGCAATTTAGACTTTTTTTTTTTTGCCCCATGACAAGCCAAATGCACTTTCTGAATGGCGTGGAACTATTGACACTAAACAAAGGACAAAATGTAGTATTTTACACGCAGCCATAGCTGAAAAATACCAGAGAAAACCTGGAGAACAATGAAACCTGTTTGGGTGAAATTTATTCTAAAGGCACTTTACAGAAATTTCAAGCCTACTTAGATTTGTTATTCATAGAGCTGAGTCACTTCTAATTTATTGGTTTAACATGACATTCACTGCTAAGGTCAAAGCTTCCTAAAATGCTTTAAGATCTATTATTGACCAATTCTTACCTCATACATGAAAGCTGCCTCATAGTTTCCTTCATAGATGGCCTCAGTGCATGGAAACACAACCATCAACACTTTCTGATGTATGTAAATGTTATTCAGTTCGTCTTCCTAAAAATTCACTGGTCTGGAAAAATAAAAGGGTTGTTCACTTTATACTTTCAGTGGAAAATGCTTATGACAATATGATTAGGGAGAAAAATGCAGGCAGACTCAAGTATAACATCATATCAATGGACTTTTTCAATGCTATTGATCTGGGTTTTTTTTTTTCTAATTTGCTTTCTGGAAGGCTCCAATGAAAGCAACCAATCCCATTCACTAACTCAGTAAACTCGTGGTGTCACTCAGAGCAATGCAAGTTTGAATTCCAATGGAGTTGGAATTTCAAGAGTGCTTCCCGGAGTTCCTTTAGAGAATAAGCATGTCTGAGTAGGGCTGTGCTCTGCCAGCCAAGCTCGTGCTTAGCTGTCACAGAGTAAATGCAGTGTGCATCCATCTGGCAGAAGTTACTCAGCCATTTGGAGCAACTTGACCGCAATGTGTTATCACCAGCAGAGATTTTTCTCCGCTGAACATGCAAATGCAACGTTTTTCCCGAGAAAATGTGGTTTTGTTGCTCTCAGACACAATTTGAGGGCAGATCACTCATATGCTGACAATATGGCTAAATATTGATGTTGGTGTAATTCGGATAGCTGTCCCATAACATATTGCATCTATCAAACAATTACCTTGTCACTAGCTCTTTAAAGTCCAGAAATATGGAAGTGCACAAGCATTTGTTGATCCATGTCACTCCCCACACCAATAACTTGCAGCTGGAAACCAACAACCTAATTTGTACCTTGCTGGGCCACAAGACGTTCTGAGAATTCAGTGTGCACAGGAAATCCAGACTCCTGGAAGTGTTTCTTGGCTGAATCTCTGGGCTTCCGGTAGGTTTTTATTGCACTCTAACCCAGGGATTGCATCCTTTAAGCTGTAATGCTGAAGTTATTCTGAATTTGGTTATTGGTTTCTGCTGAAACAGGACTGAACTTCAGCACATGTTTTTCCTGACATAGAATGGCTGGTTTTTTTGCTGTGATTATATACAAAATCTTCATCAATCTCACCACAATGAAGTAATTCAAGAGATGAGAACAAGAAATCCACTGATGACATGATACTTATTCCTTCACTTCTATTCTTTCCTTTTTAGAATGGCAACAGTTTGGAACAAGGATCCTGCTCCTCAGTACCCTAAAAGCAGCCAGTGTTAACTTGTCATTCTAGCAGGAACAGTTACAGCCAACATATTAGGAACCACATAATGCCATTTGCTCTATTATGGCGTGTCTGGATAGCAACTGTAAAGTTGCCATTTTTCACAGCCTTTCAGGATTTATGAGGAAAACCCCCACGATTTTACTGTTTTCATTACCACACCATTTTTCTACTGACTTGCCCAGATTTTGCTAACAGACATAACAACACCCCCTGAAGTCTGCCATCTTACTTTTCCAAGAGTGCAAAGGAACACAGACAGCGGGCTGTGTCAGCCCTAACAACCCCAGGGCTCTCAAACACGGCAGTGGTCTCACTGAATTGCATTCAGAAACGCTCTCAAATGCCACGAGTTCCAAACTGCTCCAGAGCCATCTGTGCCTGCAGCAGCCCATTGGACTGTACCTGGAGAGAAGGGCTGGACAGGATCACTGCCCTGGCCAGGTGCTGCTGGTGCAGTGCTCAAGGTCACTGCCAAGGCCACCCCTGCACGTGCTGGGTGATGAACAGCGGTGCTGGGCTGTGCTGATGGGCCCATCCTTCTCGCAGGCACTGACCAACGCTGAGCAGCTGCTGACAAGCCTGCTCCATCTTCCCACTGCACGGGGGGTGGGGAAAGAAAAGAAAAAGGAAAAAAGCCCACTATTAGAAAAGGATTTGTCAGCAAACGGAGCAGAGCCATACTTGACCTCCGTATCTTCTCTTGTTTCCCAAAGGCAGCACATGTAAGATATTTCCTGTCTTTCATGTTACTGGCTGGAATGCATCATGAAGTCCAAATTTGCAACCTGCTGTCTGTTTTAGTCATTAGGCATGGCCTTCTTTGTCTCTTGATATGAACTGCAGCCAACTGTCCACTGTGGTAATAATGCACAATTTCTTCAGTATTCCCCCTTCTCCTGGACAAATAAACAAAAAACCCTAGGCAGGCTAAAAGCTGCAGTTCAGTCACTGGCCGAGGCTGCCGTGTGTTCCCGTACCTTATTCCCACATCAGCACACCACACTCGGCTCTAGCTCACCAAAACATTAGTCACAGTAGCCTCCACCTGTTATTCAGCAGCCAAAATTCAAAGGTTAATGAACAACAATTAAAAGCAGCTATTAGACTTCAAACAAACTCATCTGACAACATGGAAGGAGGAGTTTACTGGCTGCAGCTTGGTTCCACATTCACTCCTCTGTCCATAACATCCAAGCATTGTGAACAATGTATTATTTTTTAAAATTTATATCCACTCTGCAGAGACATAACCCAGGTTATGAAACTACTGTATTATCTTTGCCAGCTGTGTATCTTGGAATAATGTTCTCAAAACAGTATTTCAACCTCTGACCACCTTCAAAATCAACTGAAGACAATTTTTAAGGACATTAAAATATACATCACCTGTAAAAGGCAGGTCTGGTTATGCTTGGATGGCCACAAGTGGTACACAAGTACTGGTTAGGCCTTTGCTCCACTAATATTATATATATATATTTAGTAAATGTGCTCAAAATGGAAGAAATTCCTAGAATTTCTGACTGTATCTATAACAACCCTTCTGCAGGAGAGAAAAGAACTAAGATAGGTGCACGTGACAAACTGATACCCAGTTTGAAAACCAGATGAGAGGGATCTCACCCTCACAAGAGTGACCTTGTGGGGCTGCTCTGCCACTCCAACAATAAAAGTTCATTCCACGAAGAGCACGATCAGTAGAACTTGATTTCCTGCTAATTTTTGTCCCGAGTGTCCTTCCAGTGCTCCCAGCCATCTGCTGTGCATGGGAATGTGTGGATAGCTGCAGTGGTCAGTGTGGAGCTGGAGCCATGGGCTGGCCCAGCAGCTGCTGTCAAACCCACGAGGTACCTGATGGGTTCTGCTGGTGTGCCAGCGTGGGCACCAACAGGAATCCTCTCCTTCCATCCAGCTCCCAGTGCTCCTCGGCATCACAGGCAATGAAGGTGATTAAATCCCACCCCAGCTGAAATCACTGCGCCCTTTGCAAGGTTATGAAGAGGAGACTGCCCAGCAGAGCGAGGTCAGGCCACAGCAGGCTGCCCTGGCAGGGTACGAGCAGCCCATTCCTCTCATTCAGCACAAATACACAAACCCTCACAATGAGGGAGAAGGAAAACAGCCTTTGACTGTGCTGCACAAACAGGTCAGCAGCTGCTTTCTAAATTATAAGACAATTAGGTTTTTTGGTTTTTTTCATATCATAATTTCATATCAACCACTACAAGCAAGTTGAAAAGATCTGAAGGTCAACTCATACACTCATTTCCAAATGCAATCGTGTTATCTATCCATGTCCCTCCTCTGAGTGAAAACTCAGGTACAGGCTTTGTTGTTTTCAATGGTTTGGAATTTCAAGACAGAAAACTGATTGACTCTCTGCCTGTTTTCTCCTTGTTCAGTTAAAAATGTTGGTCTGAAGGGAGGGAAAACACTGAATTCAGGTCTTCTACAACAGCAGCCTCATTCTTTCCCTTTTAGGAAAAGTTGCAGGATCCCAGACATGAGTTCATGTTTGGAAGAAAAGGATGGAATATTATGTAAATATTTTTGCCAAGGGGCTTCCCCAAGAGGTGGGAGACTCTAATGGAAAGTTTCTGCCCATGCCATCTCCCTGGCTCACTATTTCCTTTGCCTGATCATACCCATTCCCTTTGGAAGCTGTGAGCTCTGGTGCAGTAGGGATGCTCAGGCAATTTGTACCTTTGTGTTCCCAGATGCAGACCCCACTGTGCAGTTCAGACCCTCAGCTCTAGGCTGACAGCCTAAATCATTAAGGCAGGAATTACTTTCCTTATAGCTTTGAGTAATTAGTTGACTCTCATGGCCTGTTTTAGTTCTGGATTTTCTCATTAAACAGATCCTAGAAGGATCATTTTGGTGAAGCTTTCCTCAAGTGAGAATTACAAACATCTTCCAAGCAAGAAGATCCTTGTTAGGAGGCATTTTCCTTTATTTCAGTCCATCAAATATATCAGAAAGCAGCCAGCAGAAGAACAAACTTTGCCTGACTGACAGACAAGGCAGGCTATCTTATTAGCAAAAATTATTTACCTACTTAATGGCTCCTGGAAACTCCTGCTCCCACCAGCCACAGGAGTTAGTTTTACAGCTTTATGTGTGGTTAATAAAGCCCAAAGAACCCCCACATCCTTAGACTATACGGCAAATCACTGTCATAGACAGAGTTTAATTACAAACGTAGGTATTCTGGGACCAAAGTAATGCTTATCTTCCACAAATTGCATAACTCATATGAATTACTCAGTGCCCACAGATTATAGCCAGTTCAATAAAGGAAAAAGTACCTCCTGTTTTCACCACTGAGAGAAATACAGCTGGGCTTCACTATTTACCAGATGGGCACACCAGATGGGCACATGAAAAATCCCTGTTAGGAAAAGCATGGGAAAGCACCTCCCATGGGATTCAGGCAACTGCCTGCAACTGTGAGATTGGCACTGCCTAAATTCACAGCTTTCCAGAAGGATGAAGCTCGCTCCCTATTCATCTTTGCCACCATCTAAAGAATTAAGAGAGTGGCTGGTGATGAAGAGCACATCCATCATGCTTACAGTGACACCCATGCCTGCTATAAAACAGACACTCTTACTGCACAGGGTAACCTCCCCCGTGATTTTTTCTTTCTTTATTAAAAACTTGTTGAACATTCAGTTCAGAACTCCTGGGACACAGGCCTAGAAAAGTGCTGATTGCAGGAATAAACCCATTTCAGGAGCTGCCCACAACACACTATTTCCAGGTATGGCTCTAGGTGTAATGCTGTTCTCACAGCTGCACTCATGCAGTTATTTCTTAAAGAATGGCTTTGAACAATCCTCAGGAACAACCAGATGTGTAGAAAAACAGCTAACAGAGAGAGATATCTTTGACTTAGCTCAATATTTGGTTCATCTGAATCTTTATGGTGGAATGGCTGAGCAGAGGGAGCAATTAGGAAATCTCTGAACCAAGGTCAGCTCAAGCACAGTGAGTATAAGCTTTGACAGTAATTTCATATTGTAAGTTTTCAAAGGGGATAAGCTAAGAACACAGAAGAAATGCCTGTAGGCTGAAAAAAAATTGGGAAGGCTTCAAATAGGTAGCTTGAACTGACACACAAACTCTTGTCCTGAAAACAACTTCTTCCTGGAGACTATGAGGTGTGAACAATGTTTGTTCAAGCAGACAACAGTGGAAGAATGGCTGTAGCTGCCCATTACCTTCCCTGGCTGAAAATGTACCCTGGCTTGATTTGTTTCCTACACTCAAAAGTTGCACTGGGAAAGAACAGGACAATCTTGCTAAAATATGCAAGTGAAAATACGGTTTTCAGATTAATTTCTTACAAAATAATAGGATAATTATTACAAAATTAATTATTAATAATTATTAATAATTATTATCTTAAATAATAAGATATTTCTTACAAAATAATAATAATAATAATAATAATAATAAAGTCTTCATGAAGCAAGGACTCACCAGTAAACATTTATGATCTACCTTGCTACTGAGGAAACTGGAGAGGACTCGGTTTGACAGAGCATGAAGAAATTAAGTTTCTAGGCAAGATAACCCAAGAAAAATGAGTCTCTATATGTTACACCCAAGATATTCTCCCTTCTACAGAGACAGAGAATTGGAGGCCTAAAGTAAATATTTGAGTCATCTGATCCACATGCTACAGCCACAACTCATTAGATATCCGCTAATTATGGCTTTGAAAGATGCCATGGAGTGACACAAGGCAGCCCTAGATGTGTTTAGTTAAGTTTTACAACTGAGGAGAGTAAGAAACCCTTGGGTTCTTTCCTACAGTCAACAGCTTCAACAAAGAGCTCCCTATTAATTGCAACCACATCTTGTCTATTTTTATGTATGAGAAACACTACAGTCCTTATAAAAACCATAAAACAGCCATTGTCACTTAGGGATGCTATTAATCAAGGTCTTCTCGAGTGCTTCCCATTCTCAGCTCCCCTGCCTAGCTCTCAGCCCACTGGTTTTTAACTATGAGCAGTGTGGCCATGTGCAGCCCTTGCAGAAAGCTCAGGATTTTGATTTCAGTGCAGGAAACACTCAGCTGTGATCCCTCTTGCAAAGGGGAGACCCTGAAGTGTTTGCAGGCATTCCCAGCAATGTTAATGGCAAAAAGAATGATCCTGACAAAAAGGATTGAAAATCCCCACTTTGTTCTGAAAGTACTTTTCATACTTTCCTTCCCTCCTCCACTTCTGGAAAATCAGTGCAGCAAGCAGAAGAGAAGCTGAATTCTTCTGGCACTATCCCAAACAGGTTATTTTGGGATCCTGGAATACTTAGAGTCAAGATTAAGAAAAGCTTTCCGAGGGTTAAGGTTGCCTGATGAAGCTGAAGGGTTGTCATTATGTAAGGACAATTTAGACACGCCTCTGCCAGGAATATTAGTGTAAAGATTCTTCTTTTGGGGCAGAAGCATAGATTAAACTATATCCTAAGATATTCTGCCTATTTCTGGATGCTCTACAAGTCAGAGGCACCCCCCTCCCAAGCTGCCACTCTGTATTTTAACAGCCTTCTGTATAATTTTTAAACTCTCAGGAGCTCTGCACAGACATATTTGCAAGCCCTGAAGAAGACTGAAAACTCAGTTACTCAGTTATAACAAAAGCTAAAAGAAAAAAAAAAAACCAAACCCCAAATGGGATTGTTATCTCATGGAGAAGTAAAAAATGAGGCAGAAGGCACACATGATAAAAGAAGATACCAAAGCCACAGCAGTAAAAATTACGAGTTACAAGAGCGATATAAATCCTGTTAGCAGGTTGGCAGAAACCTGACATTTCCAATTCTCCATAAAGCCATTATACACATATACTGAACTACATAATTAAGACTAGTTCTGCCAGTTTGAGTCATGGCCAATTCAGGCAAGTTGCAAAGCTGACCTCTCTTTGAGTCCATGTTAGACACCTCCACTCTGCAGCAGCTAATTTAGTGCTGCAGTAGATAAGCTTTGAAGCATTACTCATTTTTCAAGGTGTCTAGCAAACAGTTAAGTGTTGGAGGATAACTTTGGAGTGCCTTAACTTCTTTTTTTCCTCTTCCTGAAAAATAAAATAGGAACTTCTTAGCTCAGATTCACCGCTTCAGGGTCCGAGTTTGAGATGTGCTTTTGTGCACAGTCATCAGCAGCCCGTAGCCAGGTCACCAGTTATCAGAACCACAGAGAGAGAGCCAAAAGGGACCCTGGGCAGTCCCTTCCCCTGCCCAAAAGATCCAGCACACAGGAAGAGGATGGCTGAGCAGGGCGGGCCAGCAATAGCATGGTTCATCCATGTGGTTTTATGGAGCAGTTAACTTTTATTACCTGGTAATTACTGAGGAAGGCTTCAGGCAAGCTGACTCTACAGCTCACATGGCAGCAGCCTTGTGTGGGCAGTCGGCTCACAAAAACCATGCTGCAAGACTAATGTTCCAGAGGGGAAAGTCAGGCCATCAGGAAAGGCAAGTTCAAGAAGACAGTTCAGCCGTATTTCAATAGTAACACTAAAGAATACAAACACCAACTCTTATGTTAAAAGAAAAAAACACGGGAAAAGCAGCCAAAGAATAGGAAGAAGCTAGAAGGTACAACAATAAAATTATGAAATATCTTAAAGAAGGCTGGAGGGCAGAGATCAGATGACAAAAAGGTGTTTGTGAACAGAAAGGCAAAGAGTTTTAAAGCTGAAGCGGGCAGGCCAAGCTCCACACTGCAGAGCAGACACTTGTTTAAGGCATCACCCCTGAACTGGGTACAACAAGGAGGAGTGAAAAAGAGGGAAGAGAAGGCCTTAGGAGAGGTTAAAAAAATAAATACTGAACATGCTCATTTTTCCAAGGTGAAGCACCACAATCCAGGGGTACAATGGCTGTTGCTTTAAAGCACTGGGTATGATGACCAAAGAAGTCACTCGATCTTTCCTCCTCTTTACTGTTCCCTGCTGTGGTACAATTTCTTCACACAGTCAGTACGTGTGAGCAGAGCACTTTAATACTTGTAAAATCAGTGCATTCCTCTCTACAGAGGCACTGAATGTTTATGAAATGAGCACTTTGGTGAACCTCAGGCTGCTTTCTCTAATACCAGTTAACAGGTTTGGATCCTCTGTACCTGTTTTAAACTTTAAATAAATCTTAAACCCAGAAAGGTATCAAACCGTCCTGAACCATGTGATAAACATATGCCAAAGTCATATAACTTCCAATCTCTTCTGTTCATTCTTTGCAATAAAAAGGAAAAATTACAGTTGATTTACTGTGCACTCAAACACTGGGAGAATATGGGAACATGTGGGATCAGTTTAGGTCAGGATCAAAACCCCATAATTTAGCTGAAAGCAGCTTCCAAACTAAGCTCATATTTTTTCAGACTATATTTATAGCGCAGTTACTATGTGCCAGTACATCATTAAATGTCCTACGAACTAAACCCACCCTATTCTTTATGGAGAGGGTTTTTTCCCCTTATGTCAGAAATATCCATTCCAGAGGAATTCTGCAGGAACCAGCAGCACTCACAGCATTCTGCCCCCATCCATCTCCAGTCCTGATGGCTGCTAAGCTGTCTGCAGCCTTTTCTTGTTGCTGCTAAGAGCTCACAGTCTCCTGTTCTCCCTTTCTAACACACACCTTGGCCTGGTTAGTACCACTGCTACCCTGGCCAGTCTGAACTGGGAAGTAGAGCTGAAAAAAAAGCAGAAGAGATTTGGGATGAATATGAGTGCCTGGTTCTACCAGCAGCACATCAGCCTCGAGGATGCTGTAGAGAAGAGGAAGGGATAAGTTACAAAGGCAGGAAAAAAGAAGAAGAAAGAAAACCAAAAAAAGAAAACCAAAAATCTCAGGAGCTGAACAGTGCAGCCCTGAACATCCATGCTGTTGTCCAGTGCACTGCCCGGAATTCTGGATGAGGAGAGAGAGGCCCGAGTCCCATTTCCACCACTACAGTTGTGAGAGAGAGCTCTCTCGTGGGCTGCTCTGTCTGCATGACACAGATGATGAGGATGCAGCTGTCAAACCCTGTGCCTGCTGCTCTGTGTGCTCAGCCACACGGTCCTGGTTCAAAGCCGGATTATTTCCCACCTTGCTGCATTAGGCCGCAAACTGAGAGGAGCTTTGTGCAGGAGACAAATTGGCCACGCAGCAGAGATCTCAGCGGAGCGCTCTTCCTAGAGGAATGCTGGGGTTTGATGAATGCTCAGAGCTGGAAACTCAGCCTCATCACACACAGGTTGCTGTCTGCAGGGAGAGGCACGGGGAGAGTAATGCTGCCTGGAAAAGCAGCCAGCAGACTACACATCTCTCCCAAACAGCACTGGGACATGCCGAGCTCAGGAAGCAGTGGGAGAATGAGGAAAATCATGTCCCAGACTAAATCAAGAGTCACTCCACTTTGCAGAGTCTGCAGCTGCTGCAACATCCACAAACACAGAACACTAGTTGAAAATGAACTACTGCAAGACATTTTCCCCCCTTTTTTCATTCATTTCCCACTTGAACGTGTGAAAAGATACAGTCTGAGCATTAATTGTTTTTCTAGGAAGAAAATAACAGCCCCAGAAATAAATAAATACTCTGGGATTTATGGAGCCAGCACACATACAGTGGCAGGAAACTTGGCCAGGCTGCTGTAAGCATTCATGAAACGGTCTCTAATGTCTGACTGGAAAGCACTGCAATAATCAGTGGGATGGACTGAAAGGCAGCCAACATGGCAAACATCTTGGGTGTTTCTACAGCAATAATTGCCTTTTATCAAACCTTAACTAGTGATGTCAAAATATTTTTAACTTGTAGTCATGAAATGGCCAACAAACACACGAGTTTGCTACTTCATGCTAACATATGTTTGGTCTCAAGAGGTTAAGCACTCATCCGTTTCCAAATCATGTTTCAAATTTAAAAAAAAATAATAACCCCAAATCCCAAAAAAGAAAACAACAACAACAGCAACAATCCCAAAAACCCCCACAACCTTTTCATCCTTGTCCATGCTGTTGAAACATGTCAGCTTGCACACAAATTATGGTTTTTCAGGACTTCTTATCTCTCATTATATTTCTCATGACATAATGCCTCCAGTGTAGACCCACAAGGTAAAACACAGTTTTAAGCATGAATAACAAAACTGAGCCTTCCATCAACAGGGATTTTTTGACAGGAGCAAAAAGGCTTGGACACACAGATAATATTTTGGCTGAAAACAGGTTGAGATTGCTGCAACACAGACAGCAAGAGGACAGCAATCCTTTGGCTTCACAGAAATGAAAGAGAAATAAGGACTAGATTTTCAGCTTTGCTTTCAAACTCTGACCTGAGAACAAATTTTAAAAAAATACAATTAAAATTATTTTGAGAGCCAAATAAACCTGAAGTCAAGCACGACCCTCTCTTACCAATTTAAAAGAGGCTGTACAGCTCTTCTGATAGCCCAGTCTTAGTGACATCCATGACGTCAGTAGGTATTTCTGTGAATGTGGCTTTTCAACCTGAGCATTGAGAAAATCAATCAATAAATAAACTTAAGTTTGCCAGTGATCCTATAGCACCTTCTTTTTTATTAAAGCAGTCAGAAAGGTTAAAAAAAAATAAAATCCACAAATCCTCTACCATTTCAATACTGAGGTACAAAATATTAAATCACAAATATGAGTCAACATCATGCTGCTGGGAAGAATGGAAAACCATTGTGGGAGGAATAAACAAGCGTCATCTNTAAAATAAAATCCACAAATCCTCTACCATTTCAATACTGAGGTACAAAATATGAAATCACAAATATGAGTCAACAACATCATGCTGCTGGGAAGAATGGAAAACCATTGTGGGAGGAATAAACAAGCGTCATCTGTAGAACACATGGGGCGATGCTGGGCTCGGTGGGGGGAAGCGGATGGCTCTGCTGTGGGCACCACCATCCCCGGAGGATGTGGGCAGAACACAACACCCTGGAGAACAGGGACAAGCACAATGAGGGGCCTAGCAGAGAAGGCTTAGGGCTGCTTGTTGTGAGGGGCAGAACCCCAACCTCAATCCCCTTTGAGGCAGTCCTGGCACACGTGAGGAGCAGCTGGGAGGAAGGAAGGGTTTCCCTCACAGCCCCAGCCCCTGGACAGCATTAAGCTCTCTGAGGAGCAGGAGCGGCAGAGACAAGACTGAGACAAGCACCCCTGCTGTGACTCTCAGTGTAGCAGGGATTATAAATTTGCGCAATACAATTTGGCTGATTTCTGAGAAGTTCATCATGGTCTTGCTGTGTGTGTTTGCTCTAAGTTTTCGTACCCCACTGCCAGAGGGCGAGTGCTCAGCTCTTCCTCCTGGCGTCCCCCTGGGCCTTCCCTCCACAATGCTCCACTTTGCTCTTCCTCCTTTGTTTACTGTTCCTGCCTCATCAGTGGTTTGCCTGTTTTTGTCCTGAGCCTTCCTCCTGGATGCTGGAAAAAGTGCTGGGTTCCCGTGCGAACCCTAAAAACCCCCTCGGGGAAATTTGCAGGCTTTGCCGTGGGAAGATTTACCAGAGTTCGCTGCCTAGGCTGAAAGAGAACACTTCCTTCATGGTGTCTGGCCGAACTACTGCCAGTCTTTCTCGCCTTGCTTCCTTTATTGGTCACTCAACCCTGCCCTGCCCAGTTGTTCACCCCTCAGACCCCTCCATAGGTGGCTTTGCCAGTCTATCTCGGATTGCTTCCTTTATTGGTCACTCAATCCTGCCCTGCCCAGTTGTTCATCCCTCAGACCCCTCTATAGGTGCCCCTGCCCTTTGTGCCGCCCCTGTGCCCTCAGTCCAGCTTCCCGCCTTTCCCCCGCTGAGGGAGGTGTGTGTGTGTTCATGGATTGGAATGGGCTCCTGCGGGCTGCCCTCAGCGGCCTCGAGAAGGGAGCAGCATTTCACAACCCTGCCACAAACGCTGCAGGTTCCCTCGGCTGACTCGCAAACACTGCCCGTGGAGCACACAAAGAAACACGAGCACCCCTGAGAAGGGAGCAGCATTTCACAACCCTGCCACAAACGCTGCAGGTTCCCTCGGCTGACTCGCAAACACTGCCCGTGGAGCACACAAAGAAACACGAGCACCCCTGAGAAGGGAGCAGCATTTCACAACCCTGCCACAAACGCTGCAGGTTCCCTCGGCTGACTCGCAAACACTGCCCGTGGAGCACACAAAGAAACACGAGCACCCCTGAGAAGGGAGCAGCATTTCACAACCCTGCCACAAACGCTGCAGGTTCCCTCGGCTGACTCGCAAACACTGCCCGTGGAGCACACAAAGAAACACGAGCACCCCTGAGAAGGGAGCAGCATTTCACAACCCTGCCACAAACGCTGCAGGTTCCCTCGGCTGACTCGCAAACACTGCCCGTGGAGCACACAAAGAACTGACCCGATCGCGCAGAAGAGGTGCTGCAAATTAAACAGCTCAAGTAATTGGTAGTAACTGAAAGTGCTTGAAAGGGCAGCAGCGCTATTTTTAAATAATTATTTCTTTAATTGGTTAAATAACAATTTTGCACTTCAGTGTTACTGCACAAAAGTTAAAATGCTTCCAAGCACCACTATTCATTTCAGGCAGCAACATTCCCATTTGAAATTTTAGGAAAACAGAGGGAGTGGGTATGGAGAGGAAGAAAAAAAAATCCTTTTCCAGAATTATGTGTTGATAAATCCAAAAATAGAAACATTTTCCAAACAAATTTTCTACATGCAAGCATCCCAGTTTCCCAGCATCTCTGTCAGTGACTTAATGTTAACTTTGTGGGAAAGTAGCTCTGGACAAGAAGCTAAGAGCTTTTTGGAGTCCATTCATAACCCTGCATTTGCATTTGATAAATTGCTTTATTGTTATAACAACCCCCCTTTAACGTGATGATTCATTCTTCTTGTTTTACACAAAAACCATTTGGCTTAAAATGCTAATCTTTCAGCATTTTCTCTATCATTACATCAGAATTTTTGTCAAAATGTTTCAAAACTTCCAGAAAGTTTAGGTATTTTCCTCAACTAAATACCATTTCACATGGGCTAAATTTCTCTACATTTTATATAAAACTGGAACTAATTTTTATAGCATGATTTTAACAGGTTTAAAACAAAATGTTTAATTACCTAGATAATTATTTAAAGCTAAAAGACAGTGAGTTGTAACACTGTTGTAGCCGTAACAAGAAATACAAAATTTCGTCTGGTGTTTTCAATTAATATTCCAGATATTTGTCAATTCCCCAACTGCATTCACAGTTTCTTGAAAGAATAGCACAGGATCCAAGTTTCTTCTAATTTATGCGGCTGTAATTTTTATTTTTTATATATATATAATGGAGTTATTCATACCAACATGAGCAGGACCACACTCTGAGCAAGATAGATCTTACAAGTATTTCAACCCAGCTAATGCCAAGGTGAGGAGGGTTTCTTTAGAACTTTTGAACAGAAATTCATCCAGGCAACGCCTCTGCCACAGTTTCAGCAGCAGCAAAAAGCTTCCCCAGCACACTCTGAGCTACACCGGCAAGCAAGATGAGCAATCAAGCGCAGATCTGGTTTCTGCCAGCAGCCAACAAAGTTTTTATCATGAGGGGCACAACAGAGGCCAGCCCCAGGGTGTTTAACAAAGAGTGGCCTCCTGTCCCCTCCTGTGCACATCCATCCAAGCAGCATCTTGGGACTGGGTACACAGCATGGACCCTCCACCTGCAGCTTTACAAACACCCGGCCCATGCGTGCTTCACAACCTCTGCATTCAATTCTATTTAAAATTCAGCTTTTCCCCAAGTAGTCTGTAAAATTTTTCTCCACTTAACCTCAAATTGCCTTTCTCCCCTGCTCATAACTTGAGCTGAACTGGAAAAAAAAAAAAAAATCAGCTTGGCTTGTCTTGGAGTGTCAAGAAGTAAAACCAGCTTCGAAACAACTGCAAAACGACAGAAGTGGGTTTCAGTGGGACTTCTAATGTGCTGTGAATTACACTGGTGCTTAATTAAATTACCTTGCTGAGCCTGGGCCTAAATTAATGTGAGACACACTCCTCAGTGCTTATTTGGCTTGGATAATTAAAGTAAGTAACAAAATGAGGGTTTAGAGCTAATGTAAATGGAAGTTTCAGTAATTATTTCTTCACTCAAGCACCTGGCATAGCCCGTTTGGTGTAATAGTGAACATAGCAATAGGTGAACAAAATTCTTCTGCTGTAATCCTCTGCTACAGAATCCAAATGGGGCAATTCTTAAGAACCAATCCTACCTCACCCTCTTCCATTTGCAAACTATTTCCTTTCAAGCCGTTAAATGACTTTTTGTGTCTCTTTTGTACCCCCTGGTTCTGGGTTCCATTAGAAGCCAGCAACAGGGAGCATGAGCTATTTACTTATTTACTTTAAGCCTAAAAAATGAGGGAGACTTTGAAAAGGCTGGTGTCTTCTTGAGAAGGGGATGAAATTTCACACTGGTTCTTACTGAAACCAGTTCACATATCCCAGGCCTTTCCTCTCCCTACCCCATCTCTCCCCCACCAACATAATTTGCCCATTTATGCTTTAAATTTGGTATAACAACTCCAACTCCCTGAAGACCCTGAACCCATTTCCACTCCATAACACGAGAGCAACTCCACCCGGGGCTGTGAAATGGCATTAGGGTAGTGGGGAATATGCTTTGCAGTATTAACATGAATTAAACTGGAATTGAAAATAAAGCCCCCTGAACAGAGTTTCTTTTTGCAGCGCTAATAAAATCTGCATTCTTGGCAGCAGCGCCCAGAATCTGGCTGGTGCACTGAAAACAGAAACCTTTCCTCTGGCTGGTGTCGCCCCTTTCCTTCCCAGGGCTGCCAAGAACCACAGGGCGCTGCTGGAGGGGAACACCCATCAAGGTCTGGTATCAAGGGATACCAATTCATCTGCCAATGTCCTCAGTTGATGCAAAAAATGGATTTGAACAGAAATGAGTGAATGGGGGGGAAAATCCTTGTAAAATTTAGAAGTTTTCAAAGGTTTTGTTTTGATGTGGAGTTCAAGGCTCCAATAAACCTTTCTGCAAGCTTAAATGAAAGTGAAAATGTGATAAGCTAAACTCTGCTTTGCTGGAGTAACCAAAATCTATGAACCACTCATTTTTACTGAAGGAGACTGAGTGCAGTAGCTTTCCTACACCGAGTTTTAATTGACGTTTCTTTGCTGTCACCTGTATTTATCATCCACTGTATATACAGAATTCTGAAATCCATCTCTTTGCAATGGCATCTCGTATGTTATTTCTAGTGAGACACCTGTGAGCATTCCCATAATGACCAGCTACATACAGCAGTTCTTGGTCTCCCACAGGACACAAAGAAGAACCATAAACCACTCAAAGGGAGCCTTGAAACTCTGCAGCAGCAAGTCCTGAGAGGGAAAAAGTACCTGATGATTTGAAGGGCTTCTCTTAAGTTTCCTGCAACATGGCATCAGCCTTCAGATGATCTGCTGGGAGCTCATCAGGCCCCCACGTGCATCATTACTCACAGTACTACACTGCTATGGCCTTCCTACAGCCAGCCCAGGCAATGCCAGTAAATAAACTGTGGAAGCCAAATGAGTATTCCTTCAAGATCTAGGAGGAGAAATATTGCCACAGAGGGATCATTGTGTACTGTACCTTTCTGTTACAAAAGCTTCATTGGAAAAAACACTGATGTTGAAGAGGAAGTTAAAAACAAAAAAGGGGACTCCAGGGCTGTTTCTTCTGGATTGCTGTTTCTCGTATTCTGCTGTCAAGTCTCCTGTCACTATCTGGAAACTTTTTAGAATCATTAGAGTGATCTAACACCTTCTGCTGAACTTGAACTCTCTTCAGCCTGCCAACAACTCTGTATGCCCAGACCTGCCTTGTTTCTTCCTGTCCCAAGGAGAATTTACTGAACACCTGGCATTTCAATCTCATGGATACCCCAAGTGTCCAAAGCCCTACCGTGTATTATCCCTTAGCCTCCCAAAGTAACAAGTGGATCCACTCAGGAATGAACCCACTCAGCTGAGCAGTCCATTTTCAACTCCTTTGTTCAGGTAACATAACCAGGTTAGCAGTCAGTCACCTTTCTAAATGACAAACACCCTGTGTTCCAGACAGGAAAAGTGCATGTTCTCTTCCTCAGTGGATTTTAACCCCAGCCCTCTCCATCTCCCTCTTTAGGACACCAGCCTATTAACTGACACACAACACTACAGCAAAACCAGAACAGCCTCCTGTCAGACAATGCTTTTGTTGCAAATCATGTCAGAGATTTCTGTAAACAAAACACTGCAAAGGACCACCCATGGGTGTGATCAAGTACTTCTTTTTTAGCAAGTACTTTATCAGTGTCTGTCCAGATACCTCCCAAGTGCTCCAGCTATTGCCATTCAACTGCACGCTGAGAAATGAGTGCAGGAAATGGACTTAGCTGAGGCCACAAAACATTTATCTTAATACTAGTCTGGTAGATTACCATGTTTATTTAAAGTGGCATAACAGTCTGCAGTTAAAAAAAAAAAAAGGAGAAAAAAAAGAAAAAAAAAGAAAACCAACTGTAGGGATTTCCTGGTGCTTTTGACTTCTCAGTGCTTTTGATTTCTCATCAGCAAATAAAAAGGTAAAACACTGTTCCATGTAGTACTTTCTTCAGTGCCAAAATTTGTGCAGTGTCCTGGAGGATTAACTCACATCACCTACTTCCCCTGGAAAATTAGTAGGCTGACCAATAATCCCTACTCTTTGGAGGCTTTAGGAACTTCTAAATGACATTATTTTCAAATGTCTGTTTAGCTCATGCAGCTGTTGAGATACTTTTATATATGCGACCCACTTCAGACATGTGAGTTATTCTCACACTTCAATCAGGAAGCAGATGGTCTGATCAATAGACAGGCTTTTGTCCCACACCTACTGGAGAAAACATGTTCTTGTCCAGGAAAATGTGCAGCTTGAGGTCAGGATGAGAGAATTGGATCCAGGAATCATTACCTGAGCTCAAGAACACTAAACTTGACTACTTGCTATGAGATGCTGAGTTTTACAAATTAATGTGGGTCATGATCTGCCAAAACCTTAATAAACCCCATTTACACGCATTATAAATGTCTTTCAGAGTCTTGTGGAAAAAATTACTTTTCCTGAAAAAAAACCCCCAAACTTCTAAAACACAAACTTTTAGTGAGTCACACTTGCCAGCTGCATGAAAGCCCACCACGGATATTACTCTAACCACAGAAATCACACTTTTGAAGATCAATATCCTAACAAAACTCACATCAGAAAAATAAATCAATCCACCTAAAAGTTGTGGATTTTGCTTTGAAATCCACTCCCCTGATCTGTCACGTTCATTTCTCTGAATGAGCTTCAGTGTGAACGCTGCTTTTCTGCAAGTCAGAGAAAAATGGCAGAGTCCTACAGAAAAACATTCCCCAAAGCCTCCCTTGTTGTGTGCAGGGGCATTGATAATGAGTTATCTCTACTGGTGGCATTTCAACATGACACGCCTCAGTGTCATTCTTTGCTTTGCTGAGGATTTTTGCTGTGTTTTTATAGCCACATAACCTCTCTGTATCACCACTATATTGGTCAATCACATGCAGGAAAAAAAGGAAAATCATCTTTTTCACCAGTGTTACAGCACATGCAGCATAGCAGAGGGATAATTAACTCACAACTCCCCCAATTTCCCTTGGAAAATTATTATGCTGGCTAATAAACCTTACAGTTATGAGGCTTTTATGAACTTACAAACCCTGCAGTAATTTCAAGTGCATGTGTGGTTTGTTCAGCTGTTTGAACACTTCTCACCTCAGTCACCCTTTCTCCCTGTGAACTCACACCCCAGAAATGCCTTCCATCAATGAAAAAGAGCTGTATGATTGAAAGTGTATGAGATTCCTACACATTCACTCCTTCCATGACTAATTAGAGGGTTTGGGGATTTTTTTCCTTTTCTAAGTGGAGCTATGCTGCCAGAGGCTGAAAACTGGAGAGTTTGGTGCTTAACACACCCTGGATTTATTATCTGATCTTCAGGTGAACCACTTAAACCTCTAGTGGTTTAATTTGACCAACTGTAAAACACAAGTAACAATCATCACCTACCTTTAGATGCCTTTGGACATTCCAGGGAAAACACCATCTCAAGGCCATGGGGATGTGCCAGACTTGTACTCTGGGATCAGCTTCTTCCTCCAACTTTCCACAGAAGTTCTTGCCATTAGGAAAGCAGAGAATGCAGAACATGCTGACAACCTTACCTTATTTCTTCGCATTTAAAAGGCTTAAAAGATAAACTACATATAGTATTTTCCAAAACACTGCAAATAAACACTGCACCAATTTTGGTAAAGACCATGTAGAGCAGGAAAAAATGAGTAGCTTTGAATAAATATTTCTAAATAAAGAAAGAACTGTTCCATACAACAGCTTGTGCCAATTTATCCCTCTGCACCTGAAAATACCTGAGAAAATGAGAGATGGAGATCATAAGTGTCCTCAGAACAAATGAGAGCTGCAAGGCATCACCCTGT
The DNA here is from genome assembly GCA_013400435.1 of Pycnonotus jocosus. NCBI lineage: Eukaryota > Metazoa > Chordata > Aves > Passeriformes > Pycnonotidae > Pycnonotus > Pycnonotus jocosus. The sequence goes on along the minus strand of VWYP01023509.1, from coordinate 215,554 downwards.
GATTTTTCTGAACAGCATTTCCCTCTTGGGCTGCTGATGGGATCCCCTTGGACACACAGTCAATAAATGTCCTGGAAAATATGTTTTCATTTCAGGAACAATTTCCTTAAGCAGCGTGAATGTGATACTTGGCACTTTCAGTACTCTGAATAGCTGAGAAAAGTACATCTACAACAAAGAAGGAATGACATGAAATTCACTCTCACAGACACATGGGCATTCCTGAATGTCAGAACACACACCAGTCACCAGCACATTTGGGGACTTGAAAACTTCTGNGAAAATATGTTTTCATTTCAGGAACAATTTCCTTAAGCAGCGTGAATGTGAATGTCACTTTCAGTACTGTGAATAGCTGAGAAAAGTGCATCTACAACAAAGCAGGAATGACATGAAATTCACTCTCACCAACACATGGGCATTCCTGAATGTCAGAACACACACCAGTCACCAGCACATTTGGGGACTTGAAAACTTCTGTAATGCCAGCTGGACAAGTCCAGCTGCATCACCTACCTGGATTTTAATGCAAAGAAACACACTGTGCTACAGATTTTTGTTCTTTATTTTTCAAAGCAGAATTAAAAAAAAAAAAAAAGGAAACCAAACAAAGAAGACCCTCAAACAAAACACTACATCTCCAGTAGATACTCACCATCATTATTCTTTTTTGAATGGGGAGATGTGCTTCACTTTGGCAAAACCCTTTAAGAGATTCTAAGTCACTGCAAACACCAGTCACAGAAAGGAAATGAAGCTCTGTTCAGCTTTGCACATCTATATTCCAGTGCATCCAAAAATCACAGAGCACTCCTCAATATATTTTCAGAATACTTGGCAACAATGCATTAAATATAATGATGGCTGCATGTTGGCTCTTTGTTCCTGTACTCAGAGGTGGAAGATTATGAAGTGGTGTCTTTCATCTTCTGGAGTTTGTAGACTTTCTTTCCTGTAAGCATACACATTACAAGGTTTGCAGAGGGGAAAGTCAACAAACTGCCCAGCAGCTGGAACCCAGAGCAGAGGAACAGTTCCTGTTGGGGTGAGTCTCCAACTCCAGATGAGTCACCAGGAAGGCTGAGCCCTCAGAGAGAGGCGCTTTGTTCTCACCCTAGAAAATCCCAGCGCCCCCAGGGAAGCTCACACTCGCAGGGGCCTCATCGCAGTTTTACAGTCGTGTTCAGGGCTCAGCCTAAAGCTGGGAACTCCACCATGACCTGAAGAGCTACGTGCCAGCATTCTGCTCTCAGTGCTCAGCTGGGCTGTCTCCCAATGCTCAGAGCAGTCCAGGCTGCTGAGATTCACAGCTTTATTTACAGGGCACATCAGACAAGAGCTTGTGTTGACGATCATCCCTATAAAAGCTTTTCATATGTATATAAAATAGATTGACTCCCCACACCATGGGTTGCCTTGAACATTTCCTGATCTGTATTTACATTTCTCTGGCCTGGTGAAGAGAAAACACAACATAGAAAGGTCCTTATTTATATCCCACAAAACGTGTACCTTTGGGAGAAGGGATACTAAAGTTCACATACCTACTCGAGGAGAGCAGTGTTGAGTGACAAGCTGGGATTGCTGCTCCCAGGTCTGCTTTTTAACTGGTTTTCCATTAGAGCAAGCGTTTACCATGCCAGCTTAAAACATTACAGTCGTTGAAAATCATCCCCTTCACTGGAAGAAAAAAAATAACATCCAAATTAATTAAGGAGACAAAAGAACAATTTTGTATCAGACTATTTAGAAATTTACACCATGAGAAGCAGTTTATTTTACTGCTCTCAAATGTGAGCAAAAATGAAGGATCTAACTTGAAAAAAAAAAAAAGTTTATGCATCCTTCATGCTGCTCAAGCATGGCTGAATTTGCTTTATCTGACACTTACAGAAAGGATGATAACATTCTCTTCTCCACACAGAAAGATGCCATCTTCATAGCAGACTATCTCTGTGTCCTCACACCTGGAGATCTCCAGACCATGACTGGGAGTTAACTTAAGCAAACTTGGCACCTTGGAGATCTCCAGACCATGACTGGGAGTTAACTTAAGCAAACTTGGCACCTTGGAAGGCAGGGCCATAGCACAGTCCAGTCCCTTACACACACAACGTCTCTTCTCCAGCTCCTTGTCTTTTTTGAAGTCCAACCTGAACACCAGAGGAAGGCTGAGCTCTCAGAGCCAGGAGGACGCAATTAAAAGATGTATCCAGCACATGAATGCTTCCAGGGGAAAAATGAATGCTCTGGAGCAATCCCTCACTTCTTTAAGAACAAGAATGTGAGGTTTGCCCAAAAATAAAAGTTAAATGGCAGCTATTTTACATGGTGTCAGAGTGAGCCCCACCCTGACCACCTGCTGGACTGAAATGCAAGACATTTAGATGCTCACCACTGACCTGCAAGACACAGGCCAAAGTCATAGGTGGAACACCACCTTGCTATCAGGTTTTTACCAGGGTTATGCAGCAGAGCAATGTACAGCATGCACACTTTTCAAGGAGGCAGGGAAGTTTTGCAGCCCCAAAGCTCCTTATGGCACTAAATGGGATAAGCTTCCAACACTACACACCTCACAGCCAGCAGGAGCTGTGTGTGCCCCACAAGAGAGCTCAAGGCAGATTTCAGTGCTTGCTGCAGACCGTCCTCTCTGTGCCAGCGCAACACAAGCTCACCAAAGCAGGGCTGGGTGTCCCCAGAACAGCACTTAGCCGGATCAGAGGATGCCAGTGCTGCTCCTGCAGGTGTGCCAGGGACAGACTCCCCTGTGTGGGAAGCAATGCCTGCAGCAAAGGGGCTTCCAACCAGAGCAGCTCGGCTCTGCTGCCACAGAGTAATTGGGTACTCTCCCACACGGTCAGCCAGCTCTCCTGGCCAGCAGGACAGAGATCAGCAGAAACATCTTCCTTTCAAAGGATTACTCCTGGCTCTGGAGAGGTTTGTAATTTTTGGCAGTCTCAGGATGGGCTGTGCAAAGGGAAAAAGAACTTCTCTGCTCCCTCTCCCACACTGCAGCCACGCAAGGCCCAGCCATAACGTAGCTCTTAATAAAAAAAGCACAGATGTGCCCTGTAGGCACTTAAAAGACTAAAAGAGAAAAAAAAGAAGCAGAACGTTCCTGTGTGTTTCATAAATCGGTATATAAGCATAATGCAACCTACTATCCTTGATAGAAAATGAAATATCTTAAAAAGTATTGAATCCTTGGTGAATTTTCTCAGTGGATCGGCATGAAGCTATTTAGCCCAGATGTTTCCATAATTCTGATGCATTAGGAGCTGCACAGCACCGAGGCCAAGTGTTAACACAGTGAACTGTAATGTAAAACATGTAAAGATCCTGGCTTCCAGAGTTATTGGAAGTTTTCACTCTAACCACTCTGCTTCCTTAAGCAGCTATGTTTTCTTTACAATATGCACTTACATTTTAATGCACATGGAAGAAGAACTGAAGCATTCCCCTCTCCACCAACAAAACTCAATTCTGAATGTTCTCTGGAACAACGCAGAGAGGCCAAGGAGAGAGTGACACAGAGCCTTTCCAAAATGGGAACCTTGCCTCTGAACAGCAAATCTCACACTCCAGGCAAAAGCAGGGCCAGCAAGGCACAGCTGGGCACCACATGAGCAGGTGAAGAAGTGATGGTGAGATTTCTGATGACAACCTGGTGTCCAAAAGACAGACTGTCTCACTGCGAGGCTCTCGTTTGCATCTGTAATGGATTTAGGGATTTGTAGAGGTAGTTTTAAAGATATCCAAGCAGGTGCAATGTGTAGGTTGGAATGGCCTGACTGAGTGAAGCAATAATGGGAATATGAAGCAGCACAAAGAAAGGTAACAACGTGTGCTTAGAAGAATGTGAGAAAAGAGTGCAAGAAATAAACTGGCAGTCTCTACACAAGAACAATGCAATAGAATACCTTGCATTGAGAGACCATTTGGAAAAGTCTTTGTCACTATGCCTAATTATTCAGAAGAGTTTAAAATATTTCAGAGATTATTTCTTCATGATGTACCTGCCAGAATGGGAGCTGAGAGTTTTGCAATTCTCCAAGACCTTGGTATCTTAAAAGCACAAAACACAATCCTAAATTAATGGAAATTAACTCCTGCTACAGTCCCTAACCTGCAGTCCCAGCTCTGTTTTCATGTGAGTATTTGCTGGAATAGACCTCACACTCAGACTGAAAACCAGATGTGAGAGATGGAGTAACTCCTATTTCTTGGACCAAAAAAATGCCCAAACTTCATTAAGGCCTGATGTTTCTCATGCCTTTTTAAGGCAAACCAATGTTACTTGGGTTTAGGCTCTACAGAGCACACTGGTGCAATCCACCATGGAACATCACCCTGCCCACTCACACACTCAATATCCTCCAGAGCAAAGTAGGCCGTGTTTCACTTCTGCACAGTAACCAAATTTTCTGTATGCTACTGTCAGCTCTTCTGCATTTTCTCTACCACCCCATGGCTACACACACAGCAACTTGTCCTTCAACTGTATTTCCCAGCATAACCACTTCAATTCACATTATTGGCTGCTACTTTTATTTAAAAACATTACAGGACTTCCAATTAGTGAGAAGAGAAACCTGTATTTCAAAAATGGAGTTTGTAAAGCCATAGCAGGTGGCAGAATTTGTCTCCTTATGTAACAGAGCTTAATCCCAAACCTTCCATTACTCCTGGCTGATTTAAACCACTCTGCTCCTTTTCAGTTGGATGCAGTCCTTGATAGCTGTTGGACAAAAGCTGATGACATCCATAACTGCTAGATAGTTCTCCTGTCTTTAACAGCCACAGAATTATCATCTAGGCATGGAAAAAGTCAAACACCAGTTTGCAGGAGGTTGTTCTACATTGTTTCTAAATTAGTGCTCTGCAATTTAAAAGCTAATTCTCCTATCATCCATTTCATCCTTATCTGTTCCTTTAAATTTGGAAAAGGAAAACATATGGGGTAGCGAAAAAAAGAGGTGTAGTCTTCAGATATCTTAAACTATGAAAATATTGTCAAATAACCATTATTGTCATGTTAAAATAAACATTTGAACACAAAACTCCCCGATAGCTAACGAACAGAATATTGTAACAATTACTTCTAAAGCATTTTTAAACACAGTGACAAAAAATTCAGACTAAAGGAGGCACTAATAATCATTTGCACATTTGCCTTAGGTTTAACTCACTTCCTTCTCTATCACTCTTCCTGTATAAGCTTTAGAAAATAAAAGCTTTTTTCTCCATTTCAAGTACAATCCTGAATAGTGAAGTAACAGCTTAAAAACTGCAATTATAACTCACTGAGATTGTGCAAATGCTAGTGTCTCAATTCTCTTTTTTCCGTGGGATTACTAACAAGACCATAGCCTCTCTCTCTCCACATAATAGACAGTAAGGATCTCATAAAAATAATCACTTGGATTATCCAGTTTTTACACTTCATTTTGTAGAATTACACCCTTCCTGTATAATTTTCAGTTATGTTTAACTAGGTCCCAAATGGCCCACAGTGTCCACTCCACTTAACTAGCTTCATTTTTTTCCCCAAAATCAAACTGGTTTCCCAAAATCTAACCTAAAATCCAGCAAAATCTTCCTGACATATAACCCAAACTTCTCTTTTTCTGGGTGTTTCTACGTTGTTGTTGATCAGCAAGCCTGTAGATTGGCTAGTCCATAAATTCTTATATTAATTTTCACTCCTTAAACACAGCACATCCCTGGGTTAGATGCTTTCTGAAAGAATTTTTCTCCTTACCTGGTAGTAAGAGCAGAAATGTTCTACTGAGTTATCAATTTTTGTCTATGGTATTTCTTGCTTTGCTCACGAAAAACCAAGTAAGAAAAGACAGGAGTAATTTTGTTATGAAGAAAAGACTCCCCAGAGCACAGGCATGGGAATGCCATTTATTACCGTAAAAACACAGGAAACACGAAAAATTGCAGGTTTCAGTGCCTGTGCTGTCTCAAATAGAATCAGCTCTGGTTCTATTTTAATGATTCTATTATACTTTAACAACATTTACCCTTTTTTTTTTGACATGGGGGAGTGCAGCACTGACATCCAGGGATGAAGAGTGGTGCCCATCAGATGTTGCTGGGGATATCTTTGCACAAACTATCGATTTGTCTTTGCCACTATGAGGACTTACAGTATCACTTTCTATTTGGCAAGACAACACTAGCATTCATTATATCCATTCACACCAGCAACAGCCATTTTTTAGGGACTTCAGGATCAATTTCTGATGGATTAGCTGCAATATCAGATCAGATGCGGAGTGTTTAAAGTTTAAAAGCATTATTCCAATTTGGTCTTGCAATACATTGTTGAGAATACATTGCTGTAATAATTCCTCCCACATTCCATTAGGGCTGTGGGTTATAAAATATGTGTAATTAGAAGTGGGGCTCTATGGCAGAGGTGCTCTCTTTCTCAGTCAGAGCAGCAGAAGGTTGATTTCATACACCAGGCTCTATTCGTGACAAATGCGTGCCTGTCACAGAGGTTTCACACAGTGATGGACGGACTCACACAACAGTGCAGCCAAACACCAAGTTATCATTCTTCACATTTGACATGTCTTCATTTCCTCCTCCTTAGCCCTGCACCCCCAGGGATTCTGCAGATCCACCAGGAGATTGCTCACCTGGAATACAAAACCCAGGGCCTCCCCCTACAAACTCTATTTATTGGCTGCACTTCTGTAAAACTTCTGGGGGTGGTTGTTTCCATTCCACCCCCACCCCAATCCCTTCTTCGTGCCCTTCCTCAGTCCCAGCTACCGTGTCACTGCTTTTCCTGGCTTGCCAAGCTGCCTTTCTTGCAGTGCCACAAAAACATCCCTTGTGAGATGTAACAAGATCAAGCTGCTCTCCTTGCTCAGCATTTGATTGTGTCCCTTCCCCATTCAAATCCACCTGCCAGAGACTCATCTGCTACCACAGAAAATTTGTCCCATGTCAAACCTTCTTTCTCCTACCATTTATCCCAAGCTTTGCACTGGCCTATCCCTCCCAGTCCATCACCCTGTCCATCTGTTTGTCACTCTGCTCTACAACCACCCCGTGTCTTTCCCCACACAGAGCTCATGCCAGACACACACGTGGTTTTTAAAGACACTTTCCAAGCCCTGAGACAAGCAAAGACTAAAATGGGCTTGTACCCATCCCATAAAGCTCTTTTTTATTAATTAAGGGACAGGATACACTTCAAGATGTGCAACTCCTCTCCATGTGGAAGCCATTCCTTTAGATACCACCCTCCTGGCAGGAAAGCACTGAAGCACAGACACTTTGCAGCTCTTCCAGGCAGCAAAGAGGCACCTGAGGCACCAAAAGGATGCACAAGGCAGAGGGAAAGCTCCAAAACAGACACAAACCAGCTTAATTCCCATTCAATAAATGCCAATATTGTACTTCTAAGACAGGAGCAGCCTCTCATACCTTCTGAAGAAAAAAACCCCTAAACCAAACCCAAGCACTGCATTTAATGATATGAAAATACCTGCTGTAATGCATTCCTTTGTTCTTGATTAAGGTTTCCTGAGCTACAAACTGTGCTGCCCCTCCAAAGTCCCTCCTCGTGCTGTTCATGGTGGTGCCTGCTGCAGCAGGCTGTCATTCCAGCAGAAGGAAACTCATCCCTGCTGGTCCATGCACACCATCACCATTCTAAAAGGTGACCACATTTAGTAACTCATGCAAAATAAAGCAAAAAGACAATTCTGACCTCACTTCCTCCAGGATATAAAATGTAAAGACTGGAGAATGGGCTTTCTAGCCCTCTGGCCTCCAAGACTAGAAAAATTTTGCTCTGGGACCTCCAGCTTTTCACCCTTTCAAAGCAGGAATTTCCTAGAACACAGCAGATCTAAAAAAACAACAAAACTTTTTTTCTCCTTGTTGCAAACATGCCTGAAATAATAACCAGTGGAAGTAAACTATCCCTGCTGAACCATTATCATTGCACATACTTCAAATGTAGCCTTTAGCACACTGAGAATTACACAACTGAAAATTCTAAGTCAGCTTTTAAAGGAATAAATGATGTGGAGTTAATAGCAGTCAGCAAACAAAGCAGAAAATGCAGTACAAGCTACTGTACTGAATCTGTTGCTTTCATAGTACATAAAGGGACTCTTTTTTTCTAATGTAAACACCACTGGCACAAAAAATCTGTGTCATAGTGCCAGAGGAATACAAAATTCAGTGGCCTGTCTATGAAACCAACCTTGTCATTAAAGCTGTCCTTAACTGTGGGGTCAAACAAAAATGTAGTTCTTCAGTTCATTGTGAGGACTGAGGCAGCAAAGGTGGGGAACAGAAACCAATTTCCTTTTTATTATGCAATAAGTGTTGCCTTTTGTTAAGGAGGTGACAGTGAGCCAGATGAACAGCTGGTACAGGCTGAGACTGAGACTGCAAATCCCAGAAACCAGTGGAGGATACAGGTGTGCAGCACAAAAACTGTGTTTTTCAAGCCATCAAGCACTAGGAAGTTTCAAAAGCATCCCAGTAGTTCCAAGCACATGAAAGCAAACCGTGTCATACATATTTTACTCTGCAGGAAAACTTGGGTTTGAAACAATGGACTTTTGGGGATCCTTTGTAAGAGCTTTCTAAGAGGAAACCCAAAGTCTGCCACAGGACTAAACCCAACACAATCAGCTATTCCCGAGGCTGATAAAACATTGGTCATCTTTTTTGACTCAAACGCTCATATCTTTCAAAAATATGCATGATTATCCTCATATACAATTGTCTGGGAAATAGTTACAAGAAACAAACTTTTTACATAAACCAGTTTGTTCAATCTCTACATAATTTTTGGGTTTGTCCCCAAAATTGCAGAACTGCAGAAAATTTCAAAGCAATTCTGAAAACTGTAAAATGTTTAAGAAATAGACATTACTTTTCATCTAGAGGAATCCCAAATACACAGAGTAGCTATCCTTTTGTGGCATAAAACATCACTTGCAGTTCCTCTACAGTAATTACACCTGAAAAGCACAATACAGGATGTGGCACAGCTATAATCAAAAGGGTTAATTCCATCTGTGAGGCATTCAGCACTTTGGTTTTCAAACAAAATGAACTGTATGGAGAAATCAGCCATTCCATTGCAAGAGCCACTAAACACACCCATTATGAATTGCACAGAATTATATTATATCATCAAGGCCTTGTTTAAAGCTGACCCCACCCCAGCCAGGGCAGTCTTCTGCTTTGTTTGCCCACTCCATGTGTGCAAATCTGCTCCAAGCCTTGTCCCACAAGCTCCACCAGTCTGTGCCCACAGCAAACAGTAAATTTTGTATCTGTTTATAAAGCATAAAAAAGAATCCAGAAAACAAATTGCTACTCACTCCTTAACAAGCTGTAACCCTTTCTGTCCTTAGCATGCTGCCACAACTTTATAAACACCCCCTTCTTTTTGAGGACAACCAAAAACAATGCCCTCAGGGCCCAGAGATAATGCCAGAGAAAAGAGGTGGATAATTGAAGACTTTCCTCTGTACCATTTCTACCACATCATTTATGAGGCTTTTTTAAAAAATTAATCAGATATGTTTGACTAGAGTAACAAGATATTAACTGAACTAATAGTAAGTCCCTGTTTCAACTCATTTGATGTATTTCCTTTGGCCCATAAGATTTTATTATAACATCACTCAGTAATTTCTATATTGTCTCTCTTCTTTCTTCATTCAGGATCTTCTGGCAATCAAGCCCTAGGGTCTCACAATTCTAGAAGTTTTACAACATTTCAGGACAGCTGTGGTTGTAAAAATAGAAATTCCTCATCATATCATAGCAGGTGTAAGAAAGTTCATTTGGCATACTTTTTCACCTGAAAACATGAAAACAGGTCCCACCAACAAGGAAGTGAGATCCTTACCATGTGCTCTGTAAAGCCCTGTAAGCACAACACAAGCATGGCCAGCCAGAGAACCATGGGCAGTGGGAGTGCAACTATCAATTATTTAAGGAAAATCCACCTGGAGACAGCCATGCCAAGCACCTGAATCCACTGAAGGGTGGAAGTGGACACACATGCTTGGGGAACTGATGTCCTTTCTGAGTCACACTCACCAATGATACAGGAGCAGAGAGCAAACTCTGAGCAAGACTGCAGTGAGTGCTGGGATTTGGGGGAGCTCAGCCTGCTGTGGGTCAGCAATGCACAAGCTCTATATTCATTCACATTCTGTATTTGTCGATGCACAGATGAAAAGTCAGGAGGTTCAAGTGATCTGGCATAAATGAAGGATTCCATATCACAGCTGCTTGCTTTGGTAGCACTTCCATGAAAAGGCCTAATGAAAAGTTAAGTGAATAATGTTGCACACTGGAGAAAGTACTCCTTTTGACAAAGTGATTAACTAGAGAGCCTCCACCAGCGCTCCTTGGATGCATTCCCAGGAAAGCCTCTCGTGTTCCTGCTATTCCTCATCCCAGATAAATAAATGAATACAAAGCACTACTCAAACACGGAGCAAGTTGTTTTCAGCAATTGATAGGATGTGTTTTGATAACAGTGTACTTGGTATTAAAAATACACATATCTCAGCATTTACACAGAGAGCACTATTTCTCATGCTGTATTTACTCCCAGCTTAACAGAGCATTTCAAAGTCATTCAGTTGTGAAAAGCAGGTGAACATATGATATTGCAGAAAACCTTACTTTTAAAGCACTTTTTTCCTCTATCAATATTTCTTCATAAACAACTTGTGAAGTTCATGAAAGACAATTTAAGTTTAAGCAACCATAGTTTGAAAATATCCAAATCAACTCACACTTCGGTGCTTTTACAGGATATAAACCCTTTTTTTCCATGAGCTACTATATGTATTACCTGGAAGCACAAGCTGTGTCAACAGTTGATCCAAACGGCAATTGACATCAGTCAGAAGAAAAGGAAACCACACAGCTCCCCCTAAGAAACTGCAATTACAAAAACTTGTAGGCTTGTAGGCTGTAAAAGCTGCACAAAATGAAAATGGGGGAGGGAGTGAGACACAAAAAAAAGGATTTAATGAGAAATGAAAAGGAAAGACTACAGAAAAGGAGAAGAAAGGAGTGAACACATAGAAGAAAAGAGAGCTCTGGCAGTTTACAAGCAGAATGCCTTCCAGGAGAGATGTAGAAAATTCGGCACCAGAACTTGAAACAAAAGCCCCAGTGGGACTGGGAGGAAAGGCAAAGAGAGAGGGAGAGATGAGCTGTAGTGTTGGCTGGCCACAAAACAAAGACCTTCCCAGCCACATGTGTTGTCATGGCTAGCAGGCAATGCAGATAAATACATCTCCCAGTCTGTGGTGTGAAAGCATCTGCAGTTCTGACAGAAGAATCTAAATTAAGTTAAGAGGTTTTAATTCTGATTATATCTCTAATTTTAGCTCATGAACAATGGTCCTGGTCTTTTTGATGGTCCTGCTCTCATTCTGGTGCAATTGCTGTTGTGCTGTCTCACCACTCCTTGTTGTTGTGTGCAGCACTGGCATGGCCAGGCAGATGCAGCGTCTCCACTGTGCCATTTACACATTTGGAACTGAAGATGCCTGCCTGCACTGAGAGAACCTGAGAGTACCCTGGCATGCCAAAACACTCAACAGATTAGAGTGCAATGGGTTTTCAGAAGTGGCAACAGAAAAGGTGGGCAGAGCTGGGATTTGGGTTCCTTCACCAGAAAATTTAGACATTCAAACCCCAAGAGCCCATAAAGTACCTAAGAGTGATGAAGCTGAATGGCCAGGGGTAAATCTGTGGGACTGTGGTACTAGCTAGCTGCATATGTTCCTGCACAGGTATGCTGAGCTAGCCAAGGTGTGCAGAGCTGCAGGCAGGCAATCCTCCCTAAACGCAGCTGCCAGGCTTGTTTCTGCTACCCCTCCCTCCTCTCGCTGGTGCTTCTGTTCTGCTGCTGACAGTGTGCTCACAGCAGCCTCACTTTAAAATGCACCTTTCCTGCACAGTTTTATGGGCTGTGCTGAGGGTGTTTCTGGTGAGCATTTTGCTCTGTGGCTCAGACAATGATGCCACATGTTTTACTCCCATGCAGTTCAGTAGCCCTTCACTCCATGATCTCAGGACACGCTGTTCTTCCCTGCCACAGCAAAATGGTGGAAATTACATCTCCCTCTTGTGTTCAGGTTGCTGAAACTCATAAAAACATGGCTGCATTGCGAATAGAACATTCCTGTAACTTCACGAGAAAGAATTGATTTCTTCCTGGCTCCTCTTCAGAGCTCAGTGGTTAACAGGGCCAGGCTGCCTCTTCTGAACACAGGAGGTATTACCAGAGCTCTTGGCCATGCAGCACAAGAACTTCTGCCCAATCTGAATCAAGAAACATACTGTCTTTAGCAAAGGACAGGGAAAGAAACATGATGGCAAAGTCTTACTTGGCTCTTTTGAGGCGAGCTGACAAGCTGTTGGAGGCTGAGTGACTGTAGGCTGAACGAGTTGGCAGGAAAAGAACAGTGTTTTCCAAGCTGGACTCTGTAGCCAAGGCTGATGGGTAGCATAACAGACTGTATAGCCTCCAGGCAGAATAAAATCCATAAAATGAAAAAAACCACAACAAACCGCAGCATGCAGTCATCAAATCTATTCATATGTTCAGGACTGGCTGCATAATCAAAGGAAAATTACTTCATTGGGCTCACAGCCCAATAACAAGCTGGAAGGGTGAGACTTTATTTCTTGGATTTAATTGAAGGCAATCAGGATGACATCTCTTAACACCATAAAGCTGATATTCCTTGAACAGTTCACGATGACTTTTTTGTTTACCCTACTCCTGAGAATGTCACAACACAAAGGAAATCCAGAAAACAAATGATGCTGCCATCATATGGAACCTACACATTTAAACAGGAAGAATTTCCCTAACTTCAAACATAGCCAACACTTTTTATTGGTAAAATTACTTTCCAGCCCACAATGTTTGTCCTGGTTCAACAGGCATCTGTGTTTTAAGCTACACACCCCTTTCATCTCATGACTGTTATTTCAGTTTTAATGCATTTGGGTGTTTAGACCCCACTTTGGCTCCTTGGCTGAGGCAATGCCATTAGGCAAGTGTACTCCATACGAATGCCTACTGCCTTGCTCCATACTTGGCTCAGCCTTGGAAGAAGAAAAGCACAAAGGCAGAGAGAAGGTGCCAAGTAGTTTCTCCAGTCAGGGAAATATATCCCACCACTCCTGGGAGATGTCTGTCTGCCTCGTTCTTGAGAACAAGGATCTTGAGAAGAAAGACACACCACCACTTTGAACAGCTGTCTGTTTTGGGAGATCAGCTCTTTCTGACATCAAAATGGCTTTTTCCTGCAAACTAGTTCTCACCCTGTCCCTAGGGGACACGGAGAATCAATCTGCACACCATCCTTCTTACATCCAGCTTTATCAAAGGAGAAATGTCACACCAGCCTTTATAAAACAAATCAAAATCCTTCCATTTTTCTAAACCCCTTAGTGCTCTGAGGCACTTCTCTGCAAACTTCTCTGTATTTGTTTGCCTCAAATCTTCCAAAATTGTATCAGGCCTGACTCAGTTGTTGGATACAATCATGAGCTGACTGCTTCAGCTCCTCTCTCAAGTGTTACACGTGTCATCAAACTCTGATGTACGCCTAAATTAGCTACCTATTCTTAAAGCTCTTTTTCAGTATTTAGCTAGAAGTCTAAATTATTGGTTGTCAAATGAAGTTTAAGGACTTAATTACTTGCATGGTGCCAGATCAAATGTATTAAAATTAATGTTGACAACATGTAACAGTTCTTAACATTTGATGCTGGGACCAAAACCAAACTGCTAAACAGCACCAAAAAATCTTGTTATTATCTCTTAATGAGAACCACTGATTATTTTTTACATTTCATTTGACAGTCTTCATCCTAATTAATTCTACACAGCAAAGTGAAATCACGCTGGTTGATGAGGATCGTTCTGACTCCGAAATACACTTATTAAATGAAATTAAAGCTGGGTGCTAATCAGGCAAACGAGCATGTGTTTGCCAACCAAACACACAAACCCCAACAATGAGATAATGACAGGTATGGTGACAGACACAATGCACTGCTATTTAAAGAGAGAGAAAGGCTTTGAGCTTCCCTAAGAGAAAGAGCAACCTAGATGTAAATCTCTGCAATCTTCAGGAAGAACATCTTCTGCTTTTTAAATTGTGTTTGATTTCTAGCTCAAAAATAAAGCAACACCTGTATTGCAGAGGCACTAAAGATTGGTAAAGCAGTGGACTGCCAAGCTGTACCAGAGCAGAGGCCTCTCTTAAAACACAGTGAGAGCAATTTTCCAGTAATGCCCACTAATGTTCCCCAAGGTTTGGCACATTCATCCAGCAAGTTATTTCAAAACAAATTTTAAAAGTCTGGATTTAACACCATCTTCCAAGAGACTCTGACTAAATGGGGATAGATTTGTTGGATCTTGAGTCAAGGCAGTCCTGTGTACGTGTATTATGGGAATAACCTGGCACAGGTAAGCAGAGCCAGCAAAGCTTGCATGTCCGTGTGATGATAATTTCTGAATTAGCTTCAAAAGCCTTGTTTTGCTCAATGACAAGTGAGATGATTAACACCAGAACTATTTGCTTTCATTTGCATAGAACACACGGTTCCCTGGCTGAAAGGATAACTTTTCCTGGCAAACCTCTGACACAAGAAAGGGCTGAAGACAAGACCTGGCAGTGCAAATGTGTGTAAGGATGCAGGCTGACAGAGGAACTTTGCTCTTGCTGAGCAACAGAGATTCCTGCCCATGGCAGAGATCTCTTTTGTGGGTGTGAGGAGAGGGGAACTTTTCTGTGTTTGCCTGTCCTGGGTGTCTTGCAGCTGAGCCATTGCTGGGGTGATTATGCAGCCTGTCTGCAGTCACTGCCCTCTGTCATTTTGGAAAACACATTGTTAGAGAGGTACAGGGATGTTCAAGAACTCTAATGGCTTCAATTAATTTCTCACATGGCTTCTCAAAGGTGAGACAGGAGCACAAGTAAGGTGCCATAAAATACTGTGGATTAAACTCCTGAATATATTATTTACTACTTCTGCATAGCAATTACTCACGAGTTCTCCACGGAGAGGAAGAAAAGCCTGCTTATGTTTCAGAGAAATTAAGGCCTATGCTTCTCCAAATATACAAGAGGAAGTTCACCCACATGTTTTGCTCCCTGAAGTATCCCCCTTCCTGACATTTCTTCTTCTGCTGGGCTGTCCCAGGGCATAATTAAACCCAGATCTTATCTTCCAGGGAGAAAGACAGGCTGTATGTTAGAAAATAAAGTAGCTGGGGAACTAGAACAGTTGTTTGCAACATCATATTGCCTAAATCCTTGAAGCTTTTTTAGTGGTCTTTTGAGAAATGCACTGAAGTACAGAATAATAAAGTGTATTAATTGGTATTAATCTCTTCCAACTCTGAAAAGATGAGAGTCTAAAATAAGCCCCATACAAGACGAAAAAAGATGGAGGCAGACTCCTCCATTATTTAAATTTATATTCAGCTCAGCAGTCTCTTTTGCAGAATAATTTACACCTGTATTTTGCACCAGCATGAGCCAGCACTCCTGGGTCTACAGCTGAAACTCAGAGAGGAGGTGTAAATACAGACACATGAACTACTTTTTTTAGGTAGTTCAGATACTGGGCTAATTGTGCTGGTATCTGCACTAGCAGTTCTGCACAGGAAGAAATCATGTCTTGTCATTCTATGAGTGCATTTCTATTTGTAGGAGCCACATGGCAGTAAAAGTACAAATTTAATTACCCTTTTTTTTCTTTTTGTAGCATGGCACATAACATACAAAGGATATATTCCAACACAGGTATAACTTTCAATTAGTTTTTCCAGCTTACCTTATCTCTTATCAATTAACACTGAATTGCGTTTGCCATTTTCCAGAATGGAATCACTTTATACAGATAAGCACTGAAAAACTTGGTATTTTAAATACATCCCTTTTGGTGTAGGACTGACTTCACTCATAATGGCATTTTTATTACTATTGCCACATTTATTCTCAAAACTAAAATTTTAGCATCCAGTTTTTAGAAAGCTGATTTGTTTTCATCTAAGAGTGGTGCAGGGGCATTTTGTCAGACTGTGGCATACATTTCAGGAGCTCACATCCATTCAGTGATGAGCATGGCTCACTCTGCCATTTCTGAATACAATTAAGTGCATTTTGAACCAGGAGAGTGCCAACATACCTTAAGAGCAGTCTCCTCTGACTTCTAATCTGTACATACATTGATTTTTATGGCTGTCTCAACTCTCCCCTCTCCCTCCAGTTTCTAAATGCAACAAGGAAGAGAGATGATTGTAACATTCACGAAGAAAAGAGGGTGCAGAGATGCAACATATCATCTTGGTATTTAGTGTAACATGTACTTTACAAGAGCTGCATTTATACCCAGCACTGATTTACCCTGCCACTCTGCTAAGCTGTTTGATAAATACAGTGTTCCACACAACCAGCACTCCTTGGACATGTATCATTGGGGCAGATTCCTTTCCCTCAGCAGCGCCTTAGGAAACTAAACATAGATGCCTAAAATGAAACCTAGGCATGAATTGCAAGTGTAACACAAACTAGCATTAAAGCCAGTGAGAGTTCTGGGCACTCAAGAATGAGGGATACTTTATATAAACCATCACAGACAAGAATCACATTACTAATTAGCAGCTGACCAAAATAAACAGGGATCAAGGATATTGTGGAGCTAAAATAAGAATCCTTACTCAAAATGCATGCCTAACTTTTTATTGAATTTTTCAAGTCCAGTTGACTGACAATTTCTATGCTCATTCTGATTCCCTCTTTCTTGCAGGACTAGTAAATGTCAGGCATTTTCCAAGCTTCTAGGTAAATGGGTCTACTTTTCAGAGAGAGAGAACAGCTGTAGATCAGCTGGATGAAGCTCTGCAGGGTCTTTGCATGGTGGCCTGTCCCAAAGGTCCCCCAAGGTGTCCTGTAAAGGAGGCAGTAAGCCAAGAAATCCAAGAAGGACTTCTCTTCAACAGCAGGATTAACTTTCAGTTCACAAGGTCCCAACAGTAAGTTTTGGACTGTTTTTTTCCCAATGCCACCTCTTCTATATTCACCTCTGCATTGTATTCTCAAGAGCAGACAACCCTTGCCTATCAATAAAGGGATTTGTTCTTGCATCCTCCCACAGCTCTGTGGGCACAGCAAGCTCTTTGTGGCCTGAAAGGCTGAGGATCCTGTTCTCCAACCAATGCCTGCTCTCAGGTGTGCAACTGCATTGATGAAAATTTAAACCTGTCCTGCCCAATCTTTCACTCTGGGGAATAAAGGGAGGTTGAAATTGCAATTCTTAACTCACTGCCATGTTAAACCTAAGCCCTCTCCAACAGCTGACTTCCATCTTTTCACAACCCTTTTCACACCATTCCTCTCCACACAAGCCCACACTTCTCTTGACTTCATTTACCCCTGGGAATCTTTCAGGAGAGGGAATCAGTGCCAAAACATTGTAACCCACATCCCTTTCTCTCAGGAGCAGGGAAACAAGGATGCTCTGGAGTTAGGGCTAAACATGCAAGGACACAAAGACCTCCTGGGCTGCTGTCACTGGTGGGGCAGCTCTGGCTGCTCAGTTGGGATGAGCTGCTGTGCCAAGAAGCCTCTTTTATACCTTTTAAAGGCTATTATGAAACTGCCTAAGGTGCAGGATACCAGCAAAAGACCCAGAGTACCTTTCACATGCAAATGTAAGAATAGGAAAAGCTACAGCTGGAGGCAAAGAGTCAGACAGAAATATAAGTGCCAAATCCTTGGCAAATACAGCCAAAAGCAGTGTGTGCCTGGCTCCATGCACCCAAATTGAAGCTTTCTTGGCCCAAGAGATAATCATCCTGGAGAGACAACATGGAACTGTTTTAGTGTCAGGAAAAAAATCCTTTTTGCAACACTGCTATCTTGTCAAGAAAACTGCTGCGGTATGGAAGATGGATCATATGAAAGATGGGCAACAGCCCACAGACAGTGAATGGCCTTCCAAGCTTTTACCATAACACTCTGGTCTTTGCCAAGTGGAGGAGGAAACAAGCCAGCAAAAATAGTTCTTCCTCCTAAGATGAGACCAATTACACTCACTCTGTTCCAGGCCAACAGCTTCTGGTTTCCCCCAAGTTCTGACTCAGGGTTGGAGGGTCACTGCCTCTTACAGACACTTTTCCTCACAGTCTGCTCATCCACGTTTCTGGCCAGAAGAGCACTGTGGCAGGTAATTCCAGGTCTGACCCAGAGTGGGTTTTGGCATGCAGCCCATCAGTCAGTCAATCCAGTGTGATACTTTTGTCCTGGTGAGCAAACCCTGTAAAGCTGTGAGCCTCCCCTCTGGCAGTTTGCATCTTCTTTCTGCACCAGTGCCAGGGTCAGATTCGGTGTCACAGCCTTGGTTTAAACACCACTTGTTTATACACATCCTGTGGTTTCTCCAGGCAAGATTAGGCACATATAATCCTTCCTCAAAACGGGAGCTGCACTAAATATTACAGTATTGAGAACATAAGTATGAAGGAAGCATGCCTTAGGATTACTGTGGTACAGCATATAGCCCAATTAGACACACATGGAGTACTACATTCTTTTAAACTCCTCATCTTTTTTTTTTTTTTTTTTTTAATGTATTTTCAGGATATTTCAGTCACATAAACAAGTTAGCTAAAGAACTGACTTGAAAACATTTGGATCTGGACATCTCCGACACACATTACATTACACTCTTTTCTAGTTAAGACTATGCAACAGCTGATATAAATCAACAAGGCTTCCTTGATTTCAGTGCAGCAGTGCCAATTCATAATGTACAAGGATTTAGCTGTACTGTTCCAGCTAAAAAACAAAATTTTATCCAAGCTGTCCAAATACACTTTTGACTCACATTTAAGAAAGAAGAAAAGAGACAGGCTTGTTTTGATGAGACTAACCAACAAGAGGTGCCTCCTCCTTTCCCACAAATGCACAATTCGACAGCACTGACAGCCCTCCAAGTCCCACCTTTCTCGCAAAGGAGTAACATGGAATAACTTCATCCTACTTGCACAGCATTCCTGCCTCTCTCTTTAGATCACTCCCTCACCTCAAATATTCCCTTTTGATGTCTCAGGACACACAAGAACATCAGCTTAGGAAAGGAGTTTCTCACCTGCACCCTTTAAAAGGAACTTACTCAGAAAGATGGAAATAACTATCAGCAGGCAGCAAAGTCCTTGTAGGGAATTTGGTGTAAGAAGCAAAACAGGCACTTACCAGTGCTCACTGTCCTTGTTTTACAGGCAGAGCTGTGTGCAGGTGTCCATCAATTCTGCTTCCAAGTCATATGGGAGGTCTCATTCTTCTCTACCTGCTGGGATCCTGTAACAAAAACTCCTGTTACCCTGAAACACACTTCTGACTGCTGACTAATCTCTAATTCACACGACTGTGAGGATGGAGAAGACAAGCTCCCTCTCTGCCATGCCCAAACATGTGCATTTGACACATATATACAAATTTCCTTCAGAACACAGTGCTACTTCTGTCATTTTGTCATCACAGAAAACAAAAAAGGTGATTAAGAATAACTCCGTCTTCAGTTGTAATCTCAACACAAGAGTTCTAGTTCTGGGTTGAGCACCTGGTAATGTTTTCTCTGTGCTACCAAGCAGAGAAATCACAGACCACATACCCAGGAGATATTTGCTAGTTTCTTTCTTTAAAGAAAATGAACTTGCAAAACAACACTTATTTTCTCTTGCTTCACTTTAATTAGATTACCCACTTTGGGTTTAAAAGACTTAGCTAAAGTATAATAATCTGCATCCACCAGCTACAGATTTTTGCTATAGAATGTAAATGGCACATTTAGATGTTATTAGCATACAAATAAAATTACTTTTAGAAAGAACTGACTCTACAGATGCTGTGTTTTCATTTTTATATATAGATATCGACACACACAGTTTTAATTCCTCTGCTCTCTTGTAGCTAGTAAGTAAACAAAAACTTTCTGATGTTTCTTTTCCTTCATCTTGTTGAGGGAAAAACAAAAAAGCACAACAAAAAAACCCATCAAACACTCCAGACGGTTATGTTACTTCCACAATTCAAGCCCAGGCTATTAAATTAACAATAATTATTATCTAATTACCACTGCCATTAATGGGAGTCCCACCACTGATATCAGTGAACTATGAATCAGGCAATGAAGCCAGTTTTCACATTTGCTACAAAGTTTGAATTAATAAAGAGTTGATTAATGCTATATAGAAAGATGCCCAAACCAGATCCTAATATTTACACTGGACACAAACAATGGGAAATATGAGACACACAATAGTTCCACTTTTAATTTGCCAACTGAATCCTGTATTAAGACAAAGTATTATTATTCAACATCTAAAACAACTGGAAGTGAGATCAGAGTCAAATCCAGAATTTGCTGGAGAAAATGGAGAAGAATTGAGGGAAAACCCCAGAGTCTTTAGATATGTTTTTCCCTTGAAAACACTGCCAGATGAGACAGTCTCATCAATCCTGCAACACAGCCTGTTATGTTAATTAACAGTTATGAGGATAAGAAGTATTAATTTACTGTCCCTGCACTTTCAATGGCAAACAGAAAAAAATTATCTGTAACTTCCCCTAGAAACTGAGAGGTTGCTTTCCCTATGTGCTCTTGGAACAAGTGCAAAGCAAATCATCAAAAAAAGCAACTCACCAAATACAAAAAAAATATTCTATTGAAGTGACTTGAACAATTTCACTGTCTACGGTCATTTGGAAACTGAATCCTGAGCTGCACTTGAAGGGAGGAAAAAAAAAGATCTTGAAAGGTAACTTGGCCTTACCAAACCCTACCTCAAGATCTGCAAACACACAGCTGTCCCTGACCTCAAGTCAACAGTGGCTGTACATAAACCTGCCACTGTTCTCTGCCCTCAAAATAGGAATTCCTCCAAAGACAGTTTACTTATTTCTCAAAAAAAGCTATTTCAGCTGCAAGCATACACTTAACTTACCTGCTGAATCATGCCAATCCTCAGGGTGAAGTAAAGAAACATGACCTGATCTCTGTTCTCATTCAGAGGCAAGATTTACAAAACATCCTGCTGATGCCTTATCAGGGGCATCACTGACTACACTTCTTTTTGGCAAACTTCAAACCACTGTGAGCAAAAGAGAACACAATGGCTGACAACCAAAGCACAGAAAGACATTTTTCAATTTTAAGAATAAACTTAAATTTGGAGTTTTGAGCAGATCATTTTGACACAGGTTCTGCTTTCCATGATATTTTCAGTCAATTTCTCCAACTTCCCACCACATATACATAAATCAGACACACACTTTCTTAATTATTGCAGGGAGTGGCATTATAAATCTCTGTTTTTCCCAAGATCTACAGCCTCATAAAATTAGAATAATGTGCATCCTCTCTCTTGCATAGCTTCTGGCATATCATTTTCGCCCTCCTTCCAGCATAATTGAATACTCCGTGGGATATTTGTAGTAATAGTCATCAGTCTCTCTAATGAAAGAAGTCTGGAAAAAATATGGCAGTTTAACTATCAGATGCCATTTCATAAAAAGAAATGGTAATGTTTTCCAAGTACATATGATGTTCTTAATATTATTAAGCTTGGGATCTGCTGGTGAAAGCATTTGTATATTGAGCCATCAGGACTGGAGCTAAAACTATTTGGAGCAAACAGGAGTAAGTTACAGTGAATTTTGTGACATTTCCCTGTCACCAACATACCCACATGAGGGACAGCACAGACAAGGGCTGCTCTCAGGTGAGTTATCCATGCCCCTTTTTATTGCCTAATAAACCTGCACTGTAACTCTATAAGCATAACCTCTGAATACCAGGTGGTATTTAACAACACAAGCAACCCCACTGATTTAAGTCATATTTGACAGGGTTAAGAATCTATTCCTCACAGACAGAATTTAGAAATCTGGAAGTTAACTTGCTTTCCTATTTTAGTGCCTGGTTACCAAACATTTTATTGATTTGTTTATTGCTTTCCCACAACAAATGCAGATGCATTCTGTTTAAATTTCTATCTCAGAGCTGCTATCAGCTGAGTTTAAGTTTCTATTTGAGTACAAGCCACTATTTTTATAGAGCTGCTCCTATTACAGAAACCATAGAAAAAAGGCTGCTTACCAAATGTGGTAATAAGCACTGAAGATAAATCTTGGGCATTAAGATAAACACAGTGTAATATAAGTTTGATTGAAATTGACTGGAGATGCTACCACTCAGAATTACTCTAAATTCAGCAGAGTAATTCAATCTTGAACAAAAGAACAAAGAAACAAAAGAAACTCTTTGCATAGTAGTTACTGACTTGTGTGAGGTCAGTTCTAATGAACTGCTCCCTGGGAGAGTAAAGCACCACAACACACAGAGCTCTGAAAGTTCCAAAACCCAGATCCAAGCCAGGCTTTACAAACACATAGCCAGCAAAAGTGCTCCTTTGAAGAGCTCAGCTTTGATTTTCACCAAAGTTCCTATTACTCTAGAAGCCTCTCTTCTTACCTCCTACATTTAGTGTAGCTACTACCATGTCCACTGCCCAGTGTATTTGATCAGCAAATCACCCAGCTCAGTAGAAATTAAGGAAACAGGACACTGATTTTCCCAAGAGCCTCTCCGTGACAAATATGGTATTTAATAACATGATTCCATTGCCCAGCCTGGAATTTTATGCTCCCTCTGAGCATGACATATCTTGCACCTATGAAGTCAATCAAATGCCAATGTTATTTTTGCTTTTATTACCCAGGGCCACTAGAGCAGCTTCAGTAAAAATAATTTATACCAACTGTTTCCAGTTAATGGAAATTCAAAGTCTTCAGACAGTGTTTTTTATTTCTGGTGCTTGAATTCTCAAAGAAATAGTGAAGTATAATTGATACCATACGCTTTTTATTGTTTTCCACATGAAAGAATCACGATTTCCAGTGGATCATCGAATTCTGCTGTGGCACTGTGCCAAATCATCAAACACCAAGGTCACATGTGATGAAGGTACAGTGTTCGAAGCAGAAATAGCATGTATCATATCTTGGAATTGAAGGTTTATTTCAGTTTGTCTGAGTATACCCAGACACGGAATTTTCTGGGGTTTTCTGCAGTCTACAAAGCATCTCCTTGTAAATTATGGGCACAAGCCCAAGAAAATGTGCAAATATTCATCAGCAAACAAGAGGACTACAAAACAAGATCAGTTCAAAAAGTACATTACAGTGGAGCCAAGCCAGTGTTTCAGACACCTCAGAAATGTTAATAACCATCAAATCTGAAATTAACTGCACCTACCATACTTCAGGAATATCATCAACACAGAATAATAGTCTCTTTGTGCCACAGTTGTGCCTGCAGAAGCATCATGTTTGCTGATTGTTTCGAGTATTAATTTAATCTGCTTTACTTGTCTGCTTCAAAAAAATCACAGCTAAAAGGCTATTTTTAGAAAATCCTGCAAATCTTTCTGCTTTGGGGAAAAAAAAAACACTTTTCACTTTGCCTGCTAGTCTACAGCAGACTAACTGGATCTTTTTATCATTTTCAACTGATTTTGTGATACTACTTTCCACCTTTACTTCTGCTGTATCATTCCAAGCTGAGAACTTCTGGAAGGAGAACATCCCTTTCACCATATGTGGAAATACACAATGGAGAAATCAGACACACATCCAGGAAGTACAATTCCAGCAGCACAGGATGATCAAAAACCAAGGTGTGAGACTACCCACGAAGTCACAGCCGTGGCTTTTAGCTTGGACAAGGCTTCAAAAAAACAGGAGACAGCTTCTCTTCTCTCCAAGTTTGTTCTTCCCATCATAAAAAGAACAATAGAACATAGGGAATGACCAAGCATCAGGAATAAATCTGGAGTTATAAAGTCTGAACTGCTTGCAAGGGTATTGCACATGCATTTATCATGAGCACAGCAACTTCTGGTTTTGTGTCATATAGAAAACCATTTCTAAAATAATGGACATACCACAAAAAGAATTCACCAAAGGCTGAGGAACCAAAACTTCCATGTAACAATTCATGACGCCAATAATACCAAAAGAAATTCAATTGGCATATTTTATCCAATGATAGGACTTTTGTAGAGAAACAGGATCCCAGGCAGATTTTATCTCTCTACTTCTCAGGCAGGAAATGCAATTTTTCACCTTCTGGAAAGGTTTCAGTTGCAAAGACTTTTGAAGGAACATAATGACAGTATGCCCTAAATTGATGGTTTTAAAGAGAGGAAATACTAAATTTATGGCAAGGACTATGCTATAAGCCAGTATCTTGGCCTTTGTTAGAGACAGAACAAACATCACCCCAGGGCCTGAATGACTCTGGGGACAATCTGAGAATCTGTCACCATGGCTCCTCCAGGTCACAGATGAATTGATGGAAAAAGCAACTCCCTAAAAACATCAGCAGGCAGAGAACTCTGATAAAGAGTCTCCTTAGTTCTTTCTGCAAAAAAGATACAAAATGGCAATCCTGCTGTTTTAAAGTTTTCCCCCTGTTTTTTGCCTTTCTGCACACTCTCTTGTTCATATATTACTTAGCCATCAAGTTAATTCCTGAAAACATCTCAGGGAGTTTCTGGAATCTGCTGGCAAAAGAGAAGTAGCTCAGCATAGAACAAGGCCCCCAGCATCTCCCACAACAAAATGAAAACTTACACACCTTAGAAACATTAACTTTTTCCTTGCACATGATCGTCAAGGCAGCAATAATGCTTCATTTTTTCCTGAGGGAGGCAAAAATCTTCCAGAAATTCTCATTCTGATGAAAGAATCAGAGATTTATCCACCTGTCATCTCTACAGAGCAGTAAGATGAGATGCAAAAATAGCAGTAGTATGCATATGAGATGCAAATCAAATTTTTACCTATCAAATATATACGAATATAAACCAAGTGCTAATACCTACCTGCTAAGGTTTTACACTCAAGAGGACATTTTATATTTGTCTATTTTTTTAATTGGTTATGAATGCAGTACTACCCTTGCAGCTATCGTATTTCTCTTCTCCTCATCCACTCACTTTTTTGTTGTTGTTTTAAAATTACACATTCCTGGGTGTCTGCCTAAGGGAATTTGGATGTTCTCAAAGAATGGGGGATGCTTAGGTCTGTCTCAGCAAGAGGAAATAAGATGTGGTTTTGCTGGAAATGGCTTTAGAGAAAATAAAAGGATTGGAGAGGAATCTGAAGTATTGAAACCCATGTTAAGTCCAGCTCCCTGTTGTGAATTCAGCAGCAGTTTACAGTCAGTTTTGGTCTGTGTCTTGCCCTCATTTTCTAAAATAATTTTTATTTATATTTATGTTAAACACATACCAACTTCACCCTGTAAAAATATTTAAACCTCACAAATGAGCTTCTGTGTAAATACTGTTGGATAAACAATACTCAAAGAAGTCAAGGCACTGTAACAAATAATTGGAGCTGATGGCTTCAGCCATGAAAAGCTTTTGCCAGGGGCAAATAAATTAATAACCTTGCTGTTGTGCTGTACCATCTCTAATGAAAAATGCCTCTCTTCACTATTTATTTAGACACATGCAATGAGACATGAAGGCAGGGCTGCTGTAAAATCCCCTGCAGGAAGCTAACAGAGCCAACACATTGGGATCTAAGGCTTGGTTCTGATGTTGTGTTCTTGTACGTTTTTCCAGCTCTACATACATGAGATAAGAAGCAAGGCAGCTCAACTCTCCAGCAGAAATTTTGCCACTTGGCTTGAGAGACAGCAAGGCATTCATTAGTTCACTGTCATTCCTTTATCCTGCCTCCTTGAAAATTTTATTTGAGGGAGGTACTTCAGGTGTACTCTGAGGATTTACTGTGCTAAATGTACTTTCAAGCCATAGGTGTACAGCCTTTGTTTCTATGTACTGTTATACATGTCCCACAGGTTGTATTCCCTCTTGTAGCACAGAACCCATCTGGAAATGCTTCCAGTTGTACACAGTTACTATTACTGTGTTGGATACATTCAACAGAATGGCCAAGACAAATAGGAGGAAGCAGAGACTTTTACTTTACTTGTCTGCTTCAACAAGACAGTTCTCAGCTTTGCGCCACTTGTTCAACCCCAGCTACACAACTGGATTAACAACGTTCTTGCCAGACATCTGAGAAATCTCTGCCTGTTCATTTACTCCTGTTCACAGTGGAATATTTAACAGGCTCTCAGTTCTGTGGAAAGGACAATGCAATTTCACCTCTGGATGCTGCACATCCACCGTGGTCAACTCTTTTCTTTGTGCTCCTTCACAGCCTGTAACAGCTCTGGACTTCAGGGCCAACAGCACAAATGCAATTATCCAATCTCTCCAGTTACTTCACACTCTCCTGTGAGAATATCCTGAGCCATGTGCTGTCAGCACCAGCAGGCCTGCAGTCCCTGGAAGCATGTCAGTTAGCTCAGGGTCAAAGAACACCAAACTCTCTTTTCCCAAATGTTGGCCACAGTGAGACCTGGAAAGTCACAGCTCTCCCAGTCCCATCCCAATCCATGCCCACATCTCATCATGAGAGCCAGGAGCTGCACGGTTCTAAGACATTGGGTTTTATCTTCTTTTCACCGTGGATCAGTGCAGATCATGAGTGAGTGTACTGTCCATTTTTAAAGGTGTGTGTTCCCCTGCTTTAGTACTTAACTGCTTGAACACACTTAAGCACAGGGAAGGGGCAGCCCGTGTGAGCATGAAGGAATGACTCCCTGAGACTGTCACCACTGCTCACAGATGGAGCTGAGCTGTCACCAAAGCAAGTGAGACTTAAATCCCAGCTGAGAGCCCAGGAATTCCCCAAACTCCCTCATCCAGGAGACAGAGGATGAACCAGTTCCCCACTTGCCTGCTTAGCCACATTGTGGGGAAGATAATCCTTTCAAAAGACAGTTTTTGCATTAAACAGCTCCAAGCTTCAGACACATAAAACTGGCTTAGTAAATCTCATCAAGGACCTATAGCTGGGACTAGAGGTGGTCAGAGGTGGGTTTTGCATTTATTTCACTTTTTTTTTCCCCTGAAAAAGGTAATATTTCACTGCCATAGAGGCTAATGAAAAAAGACCCAGGTGCCAGAGCATGCCTTGTTCACTTTAGTAAGCAGAGCACCAGTTTGGGACTTTTGAACACTGCCCTGTGACAAGGCTCTTGCATCTTTCTCCAGAAACCCTCTGCTTAGCTTAGGGCAATGTAGATTGTAGAGGAAAAATCAATCAAAATGCCACAGTTCTCTCAAGAATAAGACAGGATTATAAAATTACACTAGAATACCAACAGAGAAGATCAAATTCAATTTTGGTACCCAGAGCCAAACTCTGAAACACTAGCAGAGTTTTTGGCTCTCTTTCAGCTTATTTAGACAGTAGCACTGACTCTGCAATTATATTTTTCAGGATGGCAAAGTAGTTATTATCTCTCCCTCTTTTATTCACATTTGTCACAGCAACTTCCAATCAAGCAGAGAAACATTATACAAGATAAATGTGACTGAACAAATCTGAAATGCAGCATCATTTTTTCCCCCTTTCCAGACATCAGATAAAGACAAAAAATGTTAATGGAAGATTACTTTGATTAATAAAAATATCTGCAGCCTCAAAGATGAAAAAAAGCAGAACTCCTCCTTTGAGCCTTTTACTAGGAACTGTATCAATACAGACTGATAAACGTTCCATTTTTCTAACATAGTAACATGAAGGAAACAGCTGAGATACACCTTGTTACCTATGCAGAGAACCTGGTAAAAAACTCAGATAACCTAGAAATGTAATATTGTGTTAATGAGGAACTATGACTGATAAATAGGAGAAATATTTCAACACTGGTGGAGAAATATTCCAACACTGGGACTGTCCAAGCCAATTAGAAAACTCACCTGATTACACTGACCCTCAACATAGGACACCATATCAGGGATTTCCAGTTAACAGCCTTCCTAACAGACACTGAAAAGGCAGGAAGAGCTCAAGGCTGTCAGACTGCACCACAGATTTCCATCCATGTACAGGAAGGTCAAATGGGTTTCCTAAATCAGGTGCTAAGAGCAGCGTTTAAGGAATAATGCAGTTAATGCCTGAGCTCTGATCATCTGAATACTCTTCAGAATCCTCTCTCAGGTTTGCAGAAAAGCACTGAACAGTCCTTATAACATCTTGTAGCAGTTCTCCAAATGCTGCCTGGGACTGACAGTATCCATAAGGCTTGAAATACAGTGCCCTGGTAGAAGAGGTGGACATAAATCCTGTCCCTTTCAGCAAAAGCCATGAGCCAAGGATGTCTGCTTCCTCTCCTTTTAACTTCTCCATGGAGACAGGCACTCCTTATGCGTATTATGTCCATATTCTGTTTTATGCTACAGATAAAATATTGCTAATGTGATCTTCAGGTAAGCAGAACAGCCACAACCAATGTCATAGCTAACATGCCATGATTGAGAGGAAACATAAATATGCTTTCAGGGCTTTTCTGGACATCACCTGTTCCAGCTGACTTTGGTGAACATTCTTCATTCATATATTGGATAAACTATACCGATATTTTTCTATCATGCACGATGGTGATTAAGCATATTATGGACTAAATCATAGCAAAAGGTGTGGGGTTATAATAGGATAACAACAAGAGAGTACTGAAGCCAAGAATTCCTGTAGACAGGTAACAACACAGAGTAATTTCCATCTGTTTATTGGAGATCAGCACCTATGTTCTCGCCATGTATTTTATATTTTACCTTTGTTTTCCCTTTTCCCTCCATTCTTGCACCACCAATTCTCAAGCAATGTTTTTGGTCAGCACACACCAGGAACTACATTTCTCCACGTGGAATTCCTGCACACACATTTCCCTACCATTTCCTGGCAGGCTGCCCATGCACCAACTATTTCATTTCAACTGTTCCACCTGCTGTCTACAAAATAACTAACAACAACAATTTTAAAAAGACCTGATTATTATTGCCCAACTTCAGCCTCCATTACACCCAGGAGCGTCTGCCTGGTGTCTTTCACAGGAACAGGCTCTGGCCAACAGAGCACTTTTGAAAATCCCCTTCTCAGCAACAGGAGGGAAGCCACCATAATCACATTAAGAGAGATCAGAAACATGTAAGCAGTGTTAGCCAGGTCTTTTCCAGATTAAGACCCCCACCCAGCAAAAATGATTGAGAGACCGACCTCTGCCCCATGTGGAGATGATCACAGGAGTGAGGGCAGCATCTCTAAATAAATCCTTATGCACCCTCCACAAAGACTGCACAAGGCAGTGCAGAGAACAAAAAGGAGCCACAACAGCACTTGGTTCCATGTTCTTCCAGGAATATATTCTCTTTTGTTTGAAAACATTCAGGTCTTCTTTGCCTTCTCATTACTTGCTCTCAGATCACCAAGAAAGAGACAATAATTAAATCTGCAGATGAAATCATATTATAAGAATTTAGCATTAATACAGAAGGACAAATATTCCTGCAATTGCCTGTTTTTCTGCTAGTTGTTCCGATTTGGGGTTTTTTCCTGGCAAAAAAAAAGTAGGATTCACACAAAGAGTGGAGACCATCCTCCAAGCAGCACAACATTCCATCAGCAAAGCAAGGCTTCGTAAGTGGTGATAATGTACAACAGAGCACGGCAGTCACTGGTGGAAGCTGCTGCTGCTGCAATGGCACTGCTTGGAAAACATTTCTCTCCCCTCTGGCAGGCTGCGTTCATGCTGTGAGCTGAACAACCGAGTTTCACTTGGGAATTCTGCCCGCAGGAAAGGCACATAGCACACAAAGGGATAAATGAAACCTCCATTTTCTGTCCAAAAACAAACCTCATCAGGAAACTTTCTCTCAGCCTTTGCACAGAGCGCAGAGCTCACTGTGGGCAGCCCTCAGTTGTGTAAACAGGGGGTGCAGTGGCATTTTGGCTGCCCCGGGCCATGTCTCCTTGTCTCCATGGGGCTGACAAATGAGCCAGGACCTTGTGCCCTTCTGGGCAAATACAGGCCCAAGTGAGCTGTCCTGGGGCATCTTCCCGAGCACAGCAGGGATAAATGCTCAGGAAAGCAAATCCCACCCACAGTGCATGACTTGCCAGTATCAGGGCCTGCAGTGTGGGGTCTGTTACAAGCAATTCATCTTCTTTGCTTTTTGTTATGGAAACAATCTGACCAGAGCAGGTACAACAAGATGAAGGAGGAAAACAGACAGAGAATATGGACTGAAGTGTAGAGTCCTGAAATATCCAAGATATTCGAGGCAAAAGAAATCCTGCCAGCAAGGCTCTCCCTCCCAGACATCTGCTCCTGCTATTGTCATTCACATTTGCATTTACTGTTTATCTCACCTTGCAGGTGGAGCAGCATCCAAGTGCTGCACAGGGGTAACAGGTGGTGACAATCCCACAGATTTCCTTCAAAATACTATGGGAAATGAAGTTTTCACTGCCTGGCCCACACTACTCATGGAAGAATGTGCAAGAGTAAGGAGGAGAACTGGGTGGGGAGGATCTGCTTCTGATTAGAGGGGAGGGATATTGTGCACTTTGCATGAAGGCTCCAAGACCAGAAATCACCCTATACCAATGCTGGCATCTGCCTCTGAATTTTAATCTCACTGACTCCACAGCCACCTAATTCCAGCTGATGTACTTAGGGGCAGCTGATGCTCTCCTCTCCCAATGCATGTTCCATGTACAGCAGTGCTCAGCCATTTTGGAGGCACCGTGCTCTTCCTGCACTTGGAAAAAAGTCATTCCAGTGAGCACAAAGAATTTCTCTCTTTACTCTTTCTGGGCACAAAGAATGACACTAATGTCTTGAAGATATCAAAAGATTTACTACTTGAGTTAGTTCAGAATGATTTTCTAAGAGCTCACCATGGCTGATAGGCAAAATAAATCAAATTGCAAACAGTTTTGTACAAAGTTCTTCAGTTAAACTGCCAGTTGCATCTGAGAAAACAGGCATTACATGTCCCTATGCCATAAATTCCCAAAAGTTTTCCATTGCTGCTTTGCAGTGGAAGCTCCACTGAAGTCAGGAACTCAGAGCCATAGCTACAGCAGGAAGGTGCAATTACACACCTCCCAGTGTAAGCCATGGGTTTTACACTCATTTTGCAGCAGCAGCAGCACAGTCACATCCAGCACAGGCAAGCAATGAATCACTGGTTCCGTGCTGCACTGGCACCAGGACAACAGGAGCTATCCCACAGTCAATGGAATCTCAGTTCATTTCCAGGGGAGGATCATGTTTTGTCCCCCCTCCAAGGAAACCCCAGAGGGATTTATGTTCCAGAATGGACTCCAAAGCAAACACCCAAAGTGATGATGCACTGAATTACCTTCAAACCTGCAAACCACAGCAGCTGAAACTGCACAGCCCTTTCTCAGTTTAAGGTCTGAGCACTGGGATTGCTAACTCAGGCCAAGAGCTGGGCTCTGCTCTCCAAGGATCAGTGCTGGTTTATCTACACAGTACTGAGCTGCACATCATGGCTGCTCCAAGCCAGAGCAAACTTAAAGAGGTCTTTGCACTCCTTTTCCAGTTACTTTTGTCCTAACTTTGAGCACAGGCCTATAAAGAAACCCAAGCAGCAAATGCAGAGGGGTGAATGTCATCAAGCAACAAGGCTCAATGGGTAAGCATTCTGCTCTCTCCAAGAGAAGAGATGTCAAACTCAGAGCACGCTGATCTCTAGTAGTGTTAACTAATGTAGAATGGCTCTGTGCATTTTAATGCAACTGCAAATGGCACCAGAATTCTTGCACACAACCCCTGATACCATTTAGGAGGAAAACACCAGAAAAATTCCCAATGGTATTCCAAACATGATTTCATTAAGTGCCTAACACCACATGCACAAATGTAATCAACATGATAAAGGAAGCAATGGTGCCATTAATGCTAAATCTCCTCAAGTCTGGAGCCACTTTCAGAGGCTCGAGTATGTTGATTCCAAGGGGCCAATGTTTGAGGCTACAGCCAGAAAAAGAGAGACATTACCAGCTCCAGGTCCTCGTCTGGGCGGCAGGCATGTGAGAACTTTGATGTGGATGCAGAATGCACACTGCTCAGTCTCATGTCAGGGTTCCAGTTGACTTTGCTTCTGGCTTCACATGCAACACATGTTCAGTTGTTAGAGGTTTCCTGAGAATTACCTCACTGTAACAAGTGACCCCATGAACTTGCACCGCTAATTCAAAAGGATTAGCGACATTCGCTCAACATTTCTTTGAACTCCTACTAAAGGATGGGCTGTGGAACAGAAGTACATCCTCCCGTAAAAAGAACAGAAAATAGCCTTTGGTATCTGTTGAAAACATGTGTAGCAGCAGGAAGCCTCCTGTTACAAGAGGGAATTACTCCTGATAACGCACAGAACTTTGATCAAACCCTTTTTCTCTGTGGAAATACATTGACCCCTATTGTCTTATGCAGTTCCAGTGGCTGAGCAGCTTCAGCTTCAATTACTGCAGCATGGCTTTGACAGATCACAGAATCAAGCAGCCACAGTGAATTATTCAGAGTTCTAGATCATAGCTGTTTCCAAAGTATTGCCACTGATCTTCAGGATTTAGGGTATTTAGCAGTCTGCAAACGAGATTTTCTAGTATTTTAAAGAAATATCTACCTTTCATTAGAGGATGAACAAATCATGCTCCCTTTTTTTTTTTATTTTAGATTTCTAATGTGTTACTTCCCACTGTAGCAATCATTTAATATTTGGTTTTATTGTTCAGATTTGGAAACAGAAAACTCTAAGGAGAATGAACTGAGGAGCAGACAAAAAAACAAATAAAACAGGAAGTGCAGCACAAAACCAATGTCTCTTTTTAACCTGAAAATTGTCCCATCTGATTGTTAAGACAGTCTTTGCTGTAATGTCAGAAGTGAAGGTTCATAAAGAAACACAGGGGTCCTAAAATCAGCTTTTGCAGGGATAGACAGCCACCATACACACTTTCAAGGAAGTGCAGCACCTGCCTCCCTTTCTCTCTCCTCAGAGCGGCACATACCAAACTGTAACCAACTTTTTTAATCCAGGACACTCCTCTGCAAAACAAGACAACCAGAGGGCAAAGCTCAGTCCATATAATGTGTATGTTATAAAACTAAAAA
>VWYP01023509.1:70017-182332 GCA_013400435.1 Pycnonotus jocosus | reverse complement strand
AAAAAAAAAAAAGCCAGAAAATGTACCTTCTCCAAGCATATGCTGTGCTTTATAAAATTGCTTGTGGTTTCCAGCTCTTGTTTCTCTCTTCTTGAGCTGCAGAGAAGACCACTTGTCTTATTATGTGTGTACAGCCCTTAGCTCAGCTGCCAAGGACCTCCAGGCTTTATTGAAATGTAGAAGACAAATAAGATAATGGAACACACACACTCAGGGTCAATCTCAGCAAATCTTCAGATCAAGTATCTTCCTTGAAACAATCAGCCCTTTAAAAGAGGCAAACAGCTTTTTGCAGAGATTTGTAACATTTGTTTTATATATAGAAAGATGGGTGGTGGTGGTGGTGTGAAAATTAACTAAGTGTCGTGTCACTCCAAGAATCTGACACTAAAAATTACAATATACTGTTATCCTATAAATCCAGCCCAGGCTGGAAACTGGCCAGTGCTGCACCATTTGAAATTCAGTTTGCATTTTGTCACTTATTTTAAATCTAAGGGTAACAATATATATCAAAAGCAGATTATTCCCATATGAGGAAAATAAAAGAAAAATAATTACAAAAACATAGCCAAATCCTAAATTAAACCAAATCCAAATAATAATCTCCAGGCAACCATTAATTATGTGATGTCCTCAGTCAATTGAAAAGCCACTGCTGCATCTGTGGCCTGGGGGACAGGGATGGGAGAGATGGGAGAGCTCTGTTGATCAAATAAGCCACAACACTTAAAGCAAGTTTAATACTGTATAGTTTATTGAGCAGATATTACAGGCTGAGGGTGCTGCTTTAGCCCTGTGGTATTCAGCAGTTGTACAGTGCTTGTCAAGTGCTTTCTCACCACCTACCCTGAGGTCCTGCTGGCACTAAACACCCAAGGCCAAGCCACGTCTGAAAGGATTCAGAGCCTCTGCGCCTCTCACTCACCCACTGAAGGGTCACCAAACACTTAAGAACATCTCCACTGGAGATGATATGGCCATTAATTTTAATGACAGCACAAGAAACTGTGATGAGCATGTGCCCTGCAATTCTGTTCAGTTCATAAGAAATTTAGAGTTTCCATCTGCACACTATTTACTGAAACAAGGCAGCACAGCACCCTCCCTTCCCCTTCAGCCAAGAACACGGAATACAAATCATAGTGTGGCTGTTCCATCCATCAATAATTCACATGTAGGGCAATATCAATCTGCTGGGTGATGCTGAGCAATCTTTTATGGGTCAGCAATGTCTGTGTCCCTTCTGCTGGGTCACAGAAACAGATCTCCTGCTAATAAAAAGTCAACATAAGTCTTTTCAACTCCATGCATACGTTAGCTTGCATACCATCCACAGCAAGAGCTGAGAGTTTCATTTTGTGGTTCAGTTTTCTAAATTCAAATTTTACCTGGATGCAATTCCCTTCAAAAACTTTCCAACAAGATAAATTTCCTCAAGAAATCTCAGTTTAAAAAGAGCAGAGGATGACTCTTAAAACTGTTAACAAACATTTCAGACTTGGATCAGATCACTCACTATTCTTAGGGGAATTTAACACTGAAAATGGCAGAACTTCTAAGAAATAGCTGCAGAGTTTCCTGACCGGCTGCATCCTCCTGAAATCTTGCTGAGTTTTGCAACTTTTGCCTTTCTACAGTGAGATAAAACTGAAGAACACCATTGAAGGGAAAGGAGTTTGTGTTGAATGCACTGGCATTGAAACTATAGCTTGATAAAAAATATCAAGCAGGTTCTGTAAATTATTATGTTCCCATGAGTTTACTGAATTATGAGTTTGCCTATCACAAGATGTGACTTACTGCTTTTATCTTCCCAGATACCAATTGGTAAGCAAATTTCTAAGCTTCATGCCTGACTGCACAAGGAAGGTGGATTTTGAATCACCCACAAGCCCCAGAGCAGAGCATTCATCCCCTTCTCCACTCAGAAACACAAATGGGGCCACATGACTTGTGTGGAAGTCAGTGCTGTTTGCATTTCTAACATCAGATTAACACACTGAGAAATGCAACCACAAATAGCAGCTCTGAACAGGCGAGAAAGAACACAGTCAGCCTCCCAGATATTCCTTCAGAGGACACGAAAGTTAAATTACTCAAAAAGCTACTCACTGCAGACTTTTCACTGGGATCTAGTTAAAATGTAAACAACCATTGGGAATTTAGTTTGTTTTTCCTCTTCCTGTGTTATGCAACGTACTCAAGTTACACAAGGCTGTTTTTTCAGCTGGATCACAACATGGTAGCACATTTGCAGACCAGTGCTGATGTTTCATTAATGATCTCCGTAACAAGAAGATCATTGTTGTCTTTTATGTAAATGCTGGCTAAGTTACAATCACATTAAAATTTACTGCATTCTTTTGGATGGCCCAGTATCAGAGAGCAGGTCATGCTTCCTACCAGTAAGGACACTCCAACAATGTACAGGCTATTTTGGGTGAGTGCCTGGTGATTAAAAAAGCCACACAGTTAATGAAGTCTGCCAGCAAAAGAGGAAATCTTAGTTGTTCATGTCAAAACAAGAGGAGAACTTGGTTTGCTAGGTGACATTCAAACTACTCCATATTAAAAAAACCACATTGTGTGCAGCTGAAACTTTTCCCAGTCAAAGAGTCTGATCTAACAGCTGATTCAGAAGAGTCTGAAATTCTAACTTTGCCACAGACTTCAAAGCATGGCCAAGCCAATTCATTATCTCATTCATCATTTATCAACCACAAACTAGAAATAATATTTGCCTTCATTTTTCTTAACTATTTATCTGAACTGTAAGCTCACTGGTTAGGAATAAGTAACTAGTTACACTAGAAAGTGACACAGCATCCCAGGCTCTGAGAAACAACAAGCAGAAGACCACAGTGCACACATCAAATAAAACTGTAATTCTAAGAGTAACATTTTCAATTGGCCAGTGAGGTTTCATTTCACAAATCTCTCAGGAAATGCATTTTCCCAAATGAACATCTTTTGGCATAGTAAAGAACTATTATCATATTAAGGAAAGAAAAATTATGTGGAGTCACAGTTTTAGGCACAAACTAGCAAGAAAATGCTGACAACACATGTAACACCCAAATGCTGTTCCAAGGTGAAAACAAGGGTTTCAGACCAATTTTTTTATTACAGCTTTGGTACTAACTTTACCAAACAGAAAAACATGCACAAAATCCACCCAATGCCCTCCTCACATGTGGACTCAGTCACTCAGACAAGCACCATTTATGCAAACTGGAGATGCTTTAGGGAAAATCCAGCACAAGACAGAATCAATAAAGTATCAGTAATAAGCAATTAAGATTTTTTTTTTTTTTAAGAAAACAACTACAAAGAAACCACAGCCTTACTAACCTTCAATAAATTTTCCACAAAGATTGCCACACAGTGGGCCCCTCTTGGCTGGGTAAAGTGGGCAGCAGGGCAGCAGTTCCAGAGGGACATGACACCTTCTCATTCAACACAATGCCTCCTTCTCTCACCAACACTTGTGGGTCTCATTTGGCTCCTTCTTTTGGAAATACTGAGATACTGGATAACTACAAGGAACCAAGTATCCTGGTATTTATCTTCCCAGTTTCTGCTTGGACACACAATCAAAAGCAGCCAGTCTCAAGTGCTCTTCTGAATGAACCTAATGATGCTGGCTGCCCTCTATTCAGGCAGCTCTGAAAAGGCTACAAAAATGTGACTACAGCACCCTGTAATTGAGCAGCTCAGTAAAATAGCTATATTAGGAAGTGCTACATTGCAACAAAGTTAAAAACACATCACAGGTTGTGCCAAACATACCAGAACACAACTTCTCTAGGGATCTCAAACTCTGCATAATTACTTATGTTAGAAAATAAACCCCACTCCTGCTTCTACCACTTGCAGACATGTTTTACTAGATCACCTTTTATCCTAGAAATCCGCAGTGCACAGCCAGTGCAGTGGGAGTTTGAGCAGGGATCAAGATCTGACAGGTGCCTCTGGAGGAAGCCTGCAGAAACACTGGGAAAAATATGGATTAAAGTTGTGAAATCAGCAGGGAATACACCACATTTGTTTTTCTGCAAGTGGATGGATGCATCTTTCCAGATTTCTTGGAGAAAGATCTAAACACAGAGTAAAATGGACAGGAAAGGAAGGGTTGAGAAGGTGACATGGAACAGCAACAATAACCTGAAGGGAAAAGGCAAAGAGGGAAAAAAATGCTAAGAGGGAAAACAGATTTTGTATAATTCCTAATTCTTCTCCAAGAATTCTACTAAAATAAAAGATTCAGTGGAATTGAGAACACAATGGCAAAATACTCCAAAGAAACACTTCTGACATTTGCCAGGACTTTTGCAACAGCTAAAATTCCATTTTCCTCTATTTCACATGAAAAAACATCTCAGCTTAGATGAAAGTATGAGCTCATTGTGCCTCTCATTTGCATACACGTAGACTCATATTCTCTCTTCAGTTTACACACTCTACCCTGCAAAGCCTCACCTTTTAACTATTTCTGCTAGGGAACAGTAACATTCTTGCAGTCTGCTGCTAGCACACTCTCACCAGTTATTCCAGCAGCACCAGAGCAACGATGCTGTGAGGAAACAATTCAGCCTCCTCAAAAAGGATTTGTTTAGAAAGCAAATATGGCTAAATGAAAGCACGAAAAAAAAAAAAAATCTGTCATTTGCGACCACAGAGGAAGTGCAGTTCTTGGCCAGGAAGATCCAAATTGTCAGAGCCACTGCAAAGGATTCAAAAGTGAAAGGAAGCAGAGGATCCATTAGCAGCTCTTCTCTTTTCCCCTGCTCACTTCTATACTGAGTTATCTATTCTGTTCTGCCACTGAATCAGTACAGAGGTTGGTGCAAATCAGATGTAACCAGCTGGGCTCACAGAGACCCCAGGTTTCTGCAGCTCCTGCTTCACTCATTGCAAGAAGCAAATGTTTGGATGATTGGCAAACAGGGCAATTAACTGCCCTGTGCTTTAGTTCCTCAGTCCAGAAAGTGGGAGCAATTTACCTCCTCATTTTCTCACATGTTCTCACCTGTTCTTCTGCAGCAGTGGAGAGGTGAGAAAGCAAGACAAGGAAACAGCCAGAGGATTTCTTCAGGAGTAACAGGGATGTGAACACTATCTGAGCCAGCCCAATAATCACAAGGAAATGGGAGCAGATCTAAATCACACCTGGGTGGGAGGTGGCCCTGCCCACAAATGTGACAGTCTTAGCAGGTTCTGCTCAGCAGCTCTTTTTGCTGTAACAATATTATTGCACCAAAGTGAAATATTTTGGCCTCACTCCAGTAATAACCAAGGCAGGCAATTGTTCTGGAAGAAAAGTTTGCTCAATGTGATGGAAGCAGGCACTGCCTATTGGAGAGAAAATTCAGCAGAAATCTCTCTTTGTTCTGGTATTCTGGACTGAGCCTGGGCTTCCCGCCCTGCTGTCAAAAAAAGGAATACTCTGCAAGCAGGATCTTAGCAGCAGACAGTGGTTTGAATATATGTTGCCTTGGTCTGGCACACTGCCTGTTAAAACAGCTACACCTTTTGTTACAGCCATAAGACTTTCTGGCTTTCCTCTAACTCAGATAAATTCACCTAAAACAAAGCACAGAGTGCAAATCAGACCTAGTCAGAGTGCAGAGATTTTATTGCTGGAATCTACTGGGCATCTTAGAAGCCCTGACACTCCAGCCTAGGAGTGCAACATAAATAACGAAAACATTCCGATGATGAGACTGTCAAGCAGAAAACCTAACAGAACACCCTTAAGTACTCAAATG
Source organism: Pycnonotus jocosus (assembly GCA_013400435.1). Taxonomy (NCBI): domain Eukaryota; kingdom Metazoa; phylum Chordata; class Aves; order Passeriformes; family Pycnonotidae; genus Pycnonotus; species Pycnonotus jocosus. The sequence goes on along the minus strand of VWYP01023509.1, from coordinate 176,561 downwards.
CACTTTAGGTGTATGTGCATAAGCCCTTTGGCAGCCAGCATACTGAAAAGAAAACATCAATAGTTGCAGAGGCAGAAGGCAGACAAGGCTTGGGCAGATAATGCTCCAACGAGACTCTGACTTCCTGGCTTGTCACTGACACTGTCACCCTATAAAGCAACACCGGGCAGCAGCTAAGGAAGGGCAGTTATTCACCACTAACTCGGGAAAGGGAAAGAAATGAATGAGCTTTCCCAGGCTGCAGCAGTTCCAGATTGTCTCTCAAAGGGCTGCATCAATTACTGTCACTTATTTGTCAGCAGTGTGCAGTGATTAATTGGCGGGATGCACATTTTTGCGCGCCTTACGTCAGACACGGCTCCGCTCCCCCGTCTGTTCTCACTGGTGTTAGAGACCAGAACGTTCCACACCACGGACCTTGTCAAGGCTGGATTGATGTCCCACAACGGACCCAAGCTAAAACAACTTAAAGCCCTACAGATTACCTAAATGTGCTGAAAACAGAGATGTAAAGAGAAGTGACTGAAAGATTTAGTAGAAATGAAGGCTGGGATGCAAAAAACAGCAACAGGCTACGTTTTCTCCAGCAAAATGAGAATGTCATGTTGGCAGAAGAAGGGAATTTGTTGGCAGTATTAAAATATGTGGAAAAGTTTTTATCACTAATGCAGAATAAGTAGCACTTTACAAAAACCCCAAGATATTTATAAAGTAAGTTGTTACTTAGCAGGGACATCAAAAACAGCTTTCAACTTCTCACATCCTTACTCTCCTATTTAGGAAGGCATTTGAATGCCTCTGCCTTATTTTCTAAAAAACACGTGCATTCTATGGACTTTCACAGAAGTCCAACATGCATTTAAATGTTTCCTTGGAGTCTTAGCAAACACATACACACATGTATGTGCTAGGTAGGGAATAAATAATTCCATACACATACCAGAGCACAGAACAGCAGGACAGTATTGGGTAACACACAAACCTATGGTTGTAACTATAACAAAGGATTAATTATCAAAATACCATTTATCATTTATGTGATCATTCTTATGTGCAGAGATTAATGTGCTTTGAAATTTTATTTCAATACATGTCACAGCAGGATAACAGCATCTTCCTGGGTCCAGGAGTGGTGGTCTATGTGACCTCTGCCAAAGAAATTGCATAGATTTACTTCAATGCCTTTATGTCTCTCAGTTTCTATCTGTTATTTCACTATTTGTTACAGCAACACCTTCACCAAAGTGACCTCTAAAGCCTCTGCTGCAATACTGCAACATCAAAGTGAACACTGAAAAAAACAACAGAATCACAGAGATTGCAAACCAGGTCTACATGAGGTAGCATATAACATATTGAAGCTCAGTAACCATCCAGAAATGAATTTTCACACACTTGGAATATTTTTACTGCTTTCTCAAAATTAAATGGAAAAAAAAAATTCTGGAACACCACACAAAGTATTAAATGTAAGCGCAGAGGAACAATGTTAATATAGGGGAACATTCATGCCAAAATGCAGCTGGCCATGCTTCTGTGATGGCTCTAACCATGACTCCATGGTGGCTATGACAGTATCAGCACTGTCAGTAGCTCTGACAGCTCCCCATCCCATGCTGTTGTGCAGAACAAGAACACACCCTGCCTGAGGGATCTACCCTTGATGTGGTACCTTGACTGGTCCCAGAAGGCAGGTCCCCTTTGTGGTGCAGATCTTGTCTCTGCCTCTCAGGTGCCATCAGCACCTTGGACAGTGAGAGGAAACAAGCAACTATTTCCAATTTCTGCTCAAGAACTCACTTTTCACACTTATTTTTTCATTCCTGACTTGGGTCCCATAGTGTACATTTCTCCTTGCTTGTCCTTTGGCTGTTATCCTTTATGAGATATAATCTAGGAGGCTCTGTAAAATGTTTTGTGTTGGCACAATGACACTATCTGATAGTTCATTCATTTTACATTAGCCGAGTTTCTCTCTTGCACACCATGAACATCAAGCACTGCTTCCTCCTATTTCTGTAGCAAAATTCAAAGCTGCATTGGCTTAAAAACATTAACAACATTATGCTTTATTTATTATATTCTACCTTGCAGGCTCACCTCCACTATTCCTCCTGGATGCATTCAGCACAGGAGTGATCCCTGGCCTCTGGCTTTAAAGCAATTTACTATTACTGCACACACAGCAACATTTTACACAGAAATTATAAGTGGGATTGGAAAAGTGTTATGTTGTAGAAGGCTCTCATCTGTCTACCTTTCTTATGACATTAGAAAAAGTTCCCAAAGTTTTGAATATATCAGTGGCATTTTGTATGCCTCGTCATTATCTTTTGATTCATGTTTCCCTGAGACAGATGTGAAGAGCAATTGTGTGACAGTAGGGGGTGAGAAATAACAACAAATGCTTGACAAATACGGTTCAAAAACCGAAAGAACTTCCCAAAGTTCTGAACTATGGTTCAGAACAAAAGAACTTCCCAAACCAGAGAGTAGGCAAAACAATTCTTTTAGTCAAAAAACGTATTCAGAAGAATCCTACAACACATACACTCCTATCTGTTCTAGATAATGCAAATTAGTCACCAGATCATGACAAAGACCTGTAGTCTTAACACCTGGATAATTTAAATGTGGAGTATTTAATGCATTTAAAATCCACAAGAGGGCAGACATAGAGGTAAATGAAAGACACACACAAAGACAGCAGATCAAAAGAAGCCTCAAAACCCTGCCTAGTGTTCTGAAATATGTGTGGTTGGGCTTGTCTTGGTTCTGTGGTTTAAGAAAGATTTGACCATTTGATAGGGGGAATTTTATTAATAATGCAGTTAGACTCCTGATGGCCTTTACTCAAAACATAACCAGCCATATGCTGAAAATATCCACCCTATTAACCAGGTTCAGGCAACTCTTCATTTGTTCTGAAACCGGCTCTGGTTCCACAGATAATTATAATGACCAAATGATTTGCCTTGTTCAGTCATTATTAAAAATTAATTCACATTCACAGCAACTCTTCCCTACAGTGTACTTGCTCTGATCTGTGTATGTGCAGGCATGCTACACAAGTAAACTTTTTAATATACTGCTTGTGCCTACTGTAAACAGTGAACTCCAGAACCACACTCTGGCACATGTATTTACTGAAATAATTTCTTCTTCCTGCATGAGCATAAATCAACTTCCCAAAGCAAAGCTAAGCAAGTACAAGATGAGAACATGGAAACATTTTTCATTTTCTCAGAGGCTGTATTGCCAAAACCTACAGCAGCTGTGGATTCACCTAAGGTAAGTCTGAAGTGAAACACAGACCCAAGGATTCATCTGTGATCTATTTTGCTTGGTTTCTAGGAAATATTGTTCTTTATGTCTGGGGCTTCTCAAAACACGGCATGAGGAACACCAAGCAGAAAAAGAGATGGCGAAAGCATTTATCCAGCCAGGATCTGCTTTCAGAAAAAGCAAATGCAAATGCCACAGCCACTCTGAGTGCACAGCAAATATGCAGCTCCAGATTCTTTCAGAGTAAGCACATTCAGAAGCTGTTTTTATATTTATGAAAATAACTTTTGAGGTAAAACATTTATGTGTTTATCCACTACTGACAGAGAGGTGAACTGTGGCTAACATGGACAACATGACAGTAGCCCATATCCTGAGCAGACCTTGCCAGACTCTAATTTAGGAAACAGCACAGTTAATCATAGGAAATTTGTAATTACAGGACTTGCTACTGACTGGGCTTTTATATTCACAAGGGAAGTTACCAGCAATTATGAGATAAGTCTGCTAGGGAACACACACATGTTAGGATTTCTTAAGTTTACTGAATTCATGCACCTGACTGGTTAACTTGACACATGATCAGTAGTACGCTCAAGAGAACAATTTACAAACACAATCAAGGGCTCCAAAACTGACTATTAATTCTCTGTTTCTGGAAAAAAATCTCGCCTTGTAGCATTTAATACAACTCAGAAAATATAACCTTGTTCACTATCCACACTGAGCAATCACATGGCTGGTAGCTGTTAGCCTGGAATCTAGGTAGGATGATTCTTTGTACAACATCAATTTAAAAAAAGATGAATTAGACAATTGCAGCTGAAAGGGTAAATAATTGATAGTGCCACTAAAATATACAGCAGGAAGGTACCATTCTGGTACAAAGGAAATGCACTCATTTATACCAGGGAAAACCATATTTTTTTTCTTTTACTTCTGATGGGATATTAATTGTTTAAGCTTAAAAAGAAATCACTAAACTTGCATACCAATCAGTAACTTATCTCTCTGACCAAGAACAGCCAGATTTTAACCCCTCAGTGATTGACTGAGTCATGTCCAGTTTTGTGGTACCTTTCTACAGACTGATGTTTAGCATGGGGAAAAACCAAACCAATATGCAAACAAAGTTCAAACCATTGATTTCGCAGCTTTTTTCTACTCCAATTCTCATCTGAATTCTAGAGCCACATTCAAACCTTATTGTAATTGCTAGGCTAATAAAAACTATCAAAGCAAGGAGAAGAATCACTGTTTCCAGCCACCCTTGCTGCACTGTAAAGGTGTGGGCAGAAGAACTTACAGAAGGTTTGGTTTGCAGGTTTAATACACCTGGTCCCCTTTGTAGCTCCAACAGAACTGATATCAGAGACTTTTTCTATATTGAAGAGCAAATCCCAGCCCTGTCATCCCACACAAGTATTTTGGACATGGCTGAGGAAACAGTTTAGAAATAGATAACCTCATCTGCTTGGCTTACCAACAACTGCCCTTACCACAGAGGAAACTTTTAGGTCAGGTTACTGAAAACCTCAGGATTTTCTCTCAGACATACAGAGTGAGTTTAGGAAAAAAAAATATAGCAGGAGATTGAAGAGATTTTAAGAAGGTGTCTTTCCAAGGCTGTTCAGGTCACAAGGAAGGACAGAAAAGCTGAAGCCTTGGCACCCTCTGCCCAGATTAACCCAGTAACACAACCACCTTCTCCTGCAAAAGCCAAAGAGTAGAAAATGTCCTCTGCATAAGCTGTCAGTGTCACCTGGCAAGACTGAGTTACAAGCTAAACTCTGTTCTCAATACCAGAAGGGGAGGCAGCATCCTGCCCTGGTTAGAAACAGCAAACTCCCATAAACACAGAAAAGGTGTGCATCTTGTAAAGATTAGTGAACTCTTAATTTAATAATTCATCCCTCTCTTGCATTTTCTAGACCGAATCTGATTCAATAGCTATTTTAACCATGCTTTTATTATTCCAAGTTTTTAATAATTTTGTTCTAAGTGATAAAGGAAGAAAATAAAGTGCGATCTGTAATCACAAATCTTTTTTCCATGCCCAAAGGGCTTTAATTATTTCATGTCAGCAGATTTAATCTCCATTTTACCTACTATGAAATGGAACAAATTGCACACAGATGCACAAGGTAATGTAGTGACCAAACCCTCCGAGTTTTATCACAGTATCACTGACCTATCTTAAACAGTCAGAACATGCCAGACAAAAGGACTTGAATGCTTTAAAACATTTAGAACAAGATGTCATTTAGTGAAATGGATTTGGTACTTCCTGTCCTGCAAAGTGGATTTATGATCTACCTTGAATTTGGCAGATCGGGTTTGTTAAAGAATATTTTCAAGTCTGAGGCACGACAGAGAGAATGACCACAACATTATTACCCAAGAGTTAACCTGGCTAATGCTGCAGTGGAGGTCTCTCCTCCAGCAGCAACCTTACCTGTGATAGCACTGCCTCCCAGTTTTGTTTGAACAGCTGGTAAACTGGAAATGAACTTGTGGATTTAAGGGCTTACAGTCTTTTCCCTGTACAAGGATAACAAAAAAACCCCTCTGAAATCACAAACCCAAAGCAACTTTTATTATTGGTTCCTTTTTGCTGAATGCCCTTCTGAAAGGAAAACAGAAATGAAAACAACCTCTCTTCGATTATTGCTCAGCCAAGAACATGTTGCTTCACCATGCAAATGGAATTAGAAACTTGACAACCAGTTCACTATGTGCTACATCTACCTGATGCTGCTGCTGTACAAACATGCTGAGACACTTCCACTGCTTCAGAGATTCCAAAGATAAAGGCTGTGAACACACAACCAAAGATATTTCAAGTGCAGCTGATCATACCTGTTTGTGGTGCAAGATGTCTAATGGGAAATTTATATACAAGCAACATAACTGAATCATAAAAGGCTGCAATTTTGTCTCATTGTTGCTCTAAGTTTTTTTTAACAAAATATCAAATTTAAAACTGGACATTTTCTGGTTGTATTTGTACAGAACCAAGTTCCTGCTTATCAAGATATCTTGCTAGTGAAAATCTGGACAATGGAGTCAAATTCCAAGATTTAGTTAGACTCTACGGATTTCCAGGAGCACACACAGAATCAGACTCCCAGAGGCCTCAGAAGCTGTGATCTCACCTTTCCATTTTAGCCTTTTATATCTCTGACCTATTTAACACTTGATGCATATGCATGCATACCTTTTTTGTGAAAGCCTTGTGGGATCACACCATTTTCAAAAACCTAAGTGGCAACTCTACTATTTTTTCTTTCTTAAGTTGGATAATAATTCCTAAATCCGAGTTTCCTTGGGTTAGTTGCTGGGAACAGGAGATAAGAGACTAAATAGGCAGTAACTATTAAATAAAAGACTGGCTACTGCAGTTTGAAATGTTCAATGAAAAATCTTCCAGCTCAAGGAAACTTTATCTGTGACAACTTTTCAGCTGTGACTTAAATTACTCGAATTTCTCCCATCTTCATGAAGTACCACAGAACATTCAGCTGTCAGAATTCATGCTGAAGGACACAACTTTACAGCTGTAACTGCTATTGCATTCTGAGCTCACACTTGCCTAAAAAACCCAAATAAGCAGATTTCCAATCTCACTGTGAAGAAAATTCCAACACTTCAGTGCAGTAAGTATGTAACTGAACTGAAAACATTTCACTCTACCCTGATCACACCCTGACAGCAGCACACTGAGCTCCTCCACTCAAAGAGACACTGTTATGCTACCTTTTAAACTGAAAAATTAAAATAAATACAGAGGCAGATGTCTTGGAAGAATAATAGCTCTGGTGCTTCTTGACACAAATGCAGAGCACTGAAAGCTGCAATCTAAAACCCAAAATGCTCAGCAGAGGTTAAGTTACACTATTCTCTCCTTTTTCTGATTTCTTCTTAGGACTTGATAGCTGAAATTAAAGAATACATGAAATCCTTCACAGCCACACAGACAGACCAGAAACTGAACATTAGAAAATGAAAGGATATTTATCATCTTAATGATTTATATCACCTTTGGGTCACACAGCTGATCAGAATGAATAGCAAAAGGAACTAGTCAGAGTGCTGCTGTTCCTAATATCAAAGATGGAGTTCTCTCCAAGAGGGGTCAATGGTAGTGCAAAAATTAGGAGAACAAATGGAATGGTACCTGCAGAAAATCACAGAACATGGGGAAAAAGTCACAACCTTCTAAAATTGCAGTGACTACACACTCTTACAGGAATATCTCTAGATTTTCATATTATTCTGCAAGGCACCATTTACTATTGAAATGCTAATATTTTAATAAATGATGAATAACAGACAAGCATACAAACACGAAACTAAAAAATTTACAATTACCTTCAGAGGAACAGGTTTCTCTTTATCACTTCTCAAAATCAGGTGAAGGAAACATTCTCTATTTTTCCCAGATAATACCAAGTGGGACACTGTCAATGGAATTTTTTACTCAAAGAACAAGGTTTGCTGATTTGCCTTTTTTTTTTTTTTTCCTTTCTGTTCCTTTTGGTTTGCTCCTTTTTTTTTTTTTTTTTCTATAAGAAAGCTACAATCAAATAAAAATATGTAGCATACTGGTAAGACTGCCTGGCATATAAAATCAATTACACAGTTCATGAATCCAGTAATGGGAAACATATTACCTCTGACTGGGAGAAATTCAGGCCCCCGTGGAAAGAACAGGGCAGCTCTTGCTGTGGAAAGACCTGGAGCTGCCAGGTCAGGTGCTGGCTCTGTAGGAGCTCAGGTCTGCAGCCATTTTAGCCCAAAGGGAAAGTTCCTGGAGGACAACATGGAAAAGATGCTCACCTGGAGCTGGGCTTCAACCTCCTTCACCTGCTTCTTGTGTTTGCCAGGGAGGTCTGAACTCCCTCACTGATCCTGTCCATCCCTTGCTCTGGTGACACCATTAACAAGATCAAAGCTTCAGCTGCTTAACTGCTGTTGCTGACTACATACAGCAAGATTAATCTTTATATATTGTAGCTTACCTAGAAATCATTAAAAGGAAAAAAAAAAAAGGACATTCTCCCCTATACTTACAGACTTTCACAACCAGCTATTCCTCTCTAAAGCAGATATTAACCTTAAACATGTAGCAACTTTACAGTACAGATTTATGGCAAAAATCCTATGCAAAACATGTAAGTATGTTAAATTATCCTCTTTTTCTCCCCAAAAGGATTTTCTTCTTTGTATTTTAACAGACTTGTCCCTCAAAAACTCCTCAGAACACCTTCACTTTTCTTTTTTTTCGGTTTGGTTTTTAGTGTTTTATTCTCATTCTACTGTTCTTTGTGCCTGAGTTTGCACTGCTTGACTGTTTGTACTGTTTGGAAGAAGGAAAAACATTAAAGGCTGAAAAACAAAGAATTGGCATCTTGGTTTTCCTATGACTCATGCTCTCTTTTCACTGATGTCAAAAAGGCAAACAACAACAACAGAGTAACCCATCCCAGATATGTCAAAAAAGTCACCAATCTAATTCTCCTTGGAGATAACTAAGAACATTTAGCTAAAAAACTATCATACAACTCAGTATATGATACTGGTTGCTTTTGCTATCTAACACTTAAAATTACATTACTTTTATAGTAACTACCAGTAAATTAAAAGTTTTCTGGACCTAGAAATAAACTGCTCTGATAAATTGTAACAAAATCTCTACAAACAAGGACAGGAAATATTCTTTACTCAACTTTATAATGCTTATTTCAACTACATTTGTCTTAGACACACAGAATATACTCGATTTATATGAAGAAATGATTTGTGGAATGGAACTGGCAAAGTCCCCAAGTTTCTCCTGCCTCTCAGGAAGCAAATAGGGCATGAAGGTTTAGGATGTGTTTACACATAGGAGGTTCCCCCAGACAAGAGAATTATTCATAAATACACTTCTCCAAAATCTGCAGGAATGATGTCCTAGTTCATTTTGCAAAACACTGACAGGTCCAAAATGAATCTGAACAGTTTGCTAATGCCAGACCCTTAATATTAACTGCTGATAACTCAGGAATTCCACATGCAGTCTCCCTCTGCAGTTACAGTTTTACTGTCCTTGTAGATAAGAATTTCTTGGTTATCTGGCTGTACAAGAGGGCCTGTGGGAACTCTTTTGAAGACTCTCCTGCAGCAAACAACTCACTCTGATAACATGAGGAATTTGATTGTTACTTGGTTTTAAAGCAGTATTTTTCCCAGTGCTTATGAACAGAATTAAGAAATAAAAGAGAAAATGGGTATTTAAGTGGTATGAAGAAATCCAGGGCATCTGATTCAGCAGGAGGAAACATTGTGGGAACCAGCTATTCACCAGGAAATCAAATCCATGTCAACTCAACAATTCTAGCTGCTCAAGCCACCCTGTTAAGATGTCTTTCCACTTGCCTTGCCAGCCACAGTGATGAGTATGAATACAGTACTTAAAACTAAACAGCTCAATATTTTTGCTTCAGTCTTGTTTCATGTAACCAGAGGAAATAAATCCTCCTCAATCTCATACAGGAACACTGAACGTTGACAGATTTCCACAGTTCTCTACCCACACATTTTGGCATCTCAAGAATCAATTCAAGTTAATGAGTTTCATACAGTAATGAGAAAGCTGCAAATAAAACGAGACAAAATCATGTTACAACAAAATGCAGAATTATGATATGAATAAAACAAGCCTGGATACAATCAGCAGTCAATTAGAATGACAAATTCTGAGTGGTTTCAAATTAAATAATTTTAATGGAGCCTTGTAGGTTAGATACAAAAATAGTTGCAGACAGCCAAGAGTTTCATTGCAAGTGTCCAGGACTTCCAGGCACTGCTACTAATATCTAAGTTTCTAAGAATGTCATTAACAAAGAAAAGTTTGCTTAAAGCTTCTTTGTTTAAATGAGGATAAATTTATCCAAAGTTCTTGTATCTTCATTTTTTTTTTTTCAAGCTGGTTTGCATCAGAATGTCTTTGGGTTTTTTTGCTATTAACATATTTTCAACAAAATTGGGAAAAAGAATGTGTGAAGGCACTACAGTTGTTTCTCCTGACTGTGCTTACTGGCCAGGTGCAAAGTCTGGAGTTTGCAAATGCACCACTTTGGATCCTCTCCTCTCACCGAGGCTGTATTCAGCTGTCAGTTTCCCCATGGACATTTTCCATGTGCACTTTGAGGTAGTCATTCCTTGTAAACTTCTTGTGGCAGAGCTGGCACTCTGCCATGGGCCGGTTGGGGTTGTGAGTCAGCTTGTGTCGGATCAGCATCTTCTTCAGGCTGAAGGACAGGTCACAAACCTGAGGCAGCCAAGACAAGACAAAGACACACAGAGTACTGAAATTCTGAGCATGTGTAACACTCCTAAGGCTACATCACTGAGGCCACAGCCACACATACCTGCAGTATTTAACAAATGAGCTGGTCTTTGGAACAAAAACTTCTTTAGAGAGCACCTGAAAGATTTTTACTCAGGCACAAGGATGCATCTCTGAAAAAGACTCAACCTTCAACACCTTGAGGTGTCCTGGTAACATTGTGGTGCTTTGTTTTCAGTTTTTTTAAAAGCTATTGTTCTACCTGGGATGCAGCAAAAATGATGACAAAACATCACAAGCATCCATCAGTTCAAATGAAATATTTCCTTCCTGACCTCCAGAATGACACCTGCACCTTCCAAAAGAATCAGTTCCATTGCTCAGCTACAAGGAGGGAGGAGTGAGAATGAAGAGGTTTTGAAGACTGCAATAAAGGTTAATTACTAATATAAAGGAAACCTTGTCATTCCAGTCTTTCTCTGCCTGGCCAAGAAAATGGAAGACATCTGGTAAATGAAGGTGCAATTCCTTTGCATTATTATCTGGTGTGCTGCTTTCCTTCCTCCACTGTACTCCAAGCAGTCCAGTTCACTTGAATAAATGGACAGAGGCATGAAGGACTCTGCCATACTAAAGCCATCACTTGATAAAAACCCCAGTACTGAAGTTAAAATGAAAAACACAAAAGGTTAAAAGAACAAGTTCAGCAAAGAGAAGTTAGAATTGAAAGTTAAGGCAAGACACCAACTCAACTAAAACTGTGCAGATATATTGTCCCATTCACCTACCATGCAAGGAAATATTGTAAAGTTAATTTGACAGAGAAATGAAGGAAAAGAAGAGGAAGCAGCTGCTGATTTGACAAATAAAACAGACAAGAGTCATATAATTAAACAAGAATGAACATCCATAGGCTTGCACTCTTAAAATTCCATGTTCATTCCAGACAGTGAAAAGAAGATACAGAAAAAAAACCCAAAAAAGCAAAAAAAACAACAAAACCTCAGGGAACCCAGGATAATCCCTCTTGAGAAAAACAAAGCTTTGAGTTTATATTGGCAGTAAACTACTGCAAATGCTGAATGATGACTGATTCCTTTTGAAACCACAAGAGCTGACTATCCAAGTAGATCATCTTGACCTCCAGCATATGGATTTTATGCCAGTTAAGGCAAAACCATTAAATGACCATAAAATGGCAATGGCCAGAGGGAAGTTTTGTACCCAAAATAATTTCTGCCCACACTGTGTGTCCTGCTGCACTAGAACACTTTTGACTTTATGACATGATGTAATGCTGAAGAGCTTCCTACAGCAACTGCAGCTCTCCAGCTTTTCCCCCAGTGAATCATCTCTGAATAAACCTCTTTGAGACACAAGCAACAGCCACCTTTTGTTACTGACTGTGCCAATTCCAGCACCCACTGGTCAGCTCTGAGTGCTGCTTTTGCCAAACACTGGGTTCTGTCTCTGCTCCACAGTGCACACAAAGGGAACCCATAACATTTATCTAATCACAGCCACAAATCCCAGAGTGTTACAAGTGTCACACACTTGTAAATACTCCGTGTTTCTTGAGAGCCAGGAGGCCAGTCAGGGATATACACACACACAAGATGTGTGTGTGTTCTGTGGATCTTACACACACATCCTCATTTCTAAACTAAACAGCTTGTAACACAGCCTTAAAGCACATTTTTTCATTCTGCTCATGTAACCAATATAATGTGTCCTTCTGTTCCTCCAAGGCTCTAGCACGCTGTGCTACCTTCATTCTGCAAAAAGAACATGGAATGCACAGGGATTGTTAAAGGTATGGCACATCCTGTGCTGTGCTTATGTGGAAAAGTTTTGGGGATTTAAGAGTTTGCTTCGTGTATCAGTTTTGTAAGCAAGACTGATATTTTATAGATTTACAACCACTCTTGCTAATGTGCACTTGAGCTCTAATCAATCTCTTCAAAATGATCAAAGTTTTGGTAGGGAGGATGGTAAAGACTGACATTTGAAAGTAAGTGTAAGGTCAACCAGAGGCAGAGTGGAAGGAAATACTGTACTGGAAAGAAACCAGGACAGGCAGTACTTGACCTTTCTGCCCCCCAAAATAATCTGTTGTCTCTGAGAAACTGAAGGTCAATTGGCCTTCCAGTAAAAAACAGGCTGGTCTGGTGAGGACAGATATCTAATTTGCTATGAAAAATTGCATTTCTATTTCCATATTTCAGTTATTTTCACTTTTCTAGGTGACAGGTATTAGAATTGCCATCTTAAAATGGGAATATTCAATTTCCACTATGATGCATGGGATGTGAGAGCTTTGAGACATTAAGGTCTGAAAATGCATTTACTGACTGATAAGACACAGGAACAGACACATAAATAAACTGTAGCACCTTCCTCAAACAGAGTACAAGGATTAGTTTCACATGTAACTCAATCCTGCTCTGTAATGATTGTTCCATGAGCCTGAGAGAGAGGGAGACAGGAAGAGAAGACATGATTTTTTTATTNTATGTAACTCAATCCTGCTCTGTAATGATTGTTCCATGAGCCTGAGAGAGAGGGAGACAGGAAGAGAAGACATTATTTTTTATTTCTGACTTTGGGAAAAAAAAAAAAACCAAACAAAACAACCAAACAAACTATTTAAAGCTAAAATACAGACTAAAAGAACACTAAAAGAATCGGTATGGGGTATTCCAGAGATAAGAACTTATGGAAGTTGTTGTCATAAATTGCCACTCAAGCCATTGTAAGAAAAATAATGAGAGCATCTACAGCTATCTTGAGCAGAATAAAAAATTGTAGGTGAAAATACTTGAGTGTAAAAAGGAAATTTAGTATCAGGTAGCCCATGATAAATATCCCCCACAGGGACATTTTTCTGTAATTGTCCACTACTGGTTTTCCTGTAACTTCTACATAAACATCTGGAATCATGCAATGTGCAAGGCAGTCTGGAGGAATGGGCTGCTCTGGGTGACATTTACTGTGTCCCCAGCATGTGCAGAACAGGAGCCCAGGTGAAATAAGTGGAAATGATTGAAAACATCAATTTTAACCCTCTCCAAGTGTGCATGAAGCAACAGACCATGGTGGGCACCTGGGTGACTGGAGCATGCAGGAATGAACAGTGGAGACAACTGCTGTTATGCCCAAACCCCAAAAGATCAGCAGCTTCTGGCAGTGTGCAGCCAGCAAAAGGCTCCTTCTGAAGAGAGATTTTGGTGAAACAAGGCAGAAACTCAAAGAAAAAAATTGTCACCAGTAACTGAAGGTACACTCTGAAAAATTCTCAAGCGAAGCACTAGGACTAGACACAGATTACAGCTGTTCCTAAAAATGCTATGGTTTGGGAAACTACAGCTCTCCTTAACTCATGAGGAAAACTGAAGGAAAAGCTGAAACAGGGAAGCATGTTTTCATACAGCTCCTATCTCTAATTAAAGCAAGGAAAAAGAATAAAATCGAACCACCACACCAAGGTAGTCTGCAAAAGCACACTCTGAATCCAAGAGCAGTGAATCTTGGATCCACAGCGTGGGAAAAACTGCATTTACACTCCAAGCTGGCCAAGAGTTGATAAACACTGTAACAATCTGAAAAAGTTATTGACAATGATTTGGAGTTAGAGAAATCCTCAAGCTACTATACAGAGCCAGGCTGAGATTATCCCAAAAGAATACAGCAAATCTCCCAACTTGTAGACATCAGCAAAATATCTCAGTTGAACTTTTTAATGAAATTAATATATTTTATTCTCAATGAAATTACATCAGACCATTCATTAAAATCCAGAACAGTTAACAGACCCTTGAAACTTTTCTGCCAAGCTGTTATTCTAATTTTGCATCCAATTACAAAAATTTTTGAGCAAATTTACAGCTGCTCAGGCTGAGCCATCTAGGATGTAACTGAGAGCTGAGCTAGGATGTAACAGAGTCCCCTGTGACTGCTGCATGAAGAGTCAGTATCACAAAACAAAACACCTACGCTAACTCTGCATCTATTCTGATGCCTTTCTCTAAATCCTTGAGCAATGATTTTGGCATTTGATAGTTCTGAAGGACATTATTCCCCAACAGTTTCTGCCCATTCAGCCTTCCCACCTACCTCTCAAAAGCTGAGAGATGTTGTATACAAGGGGGGCAGGCTGCATGAAGGGTACCTGACAGTGATCTATGAACTGTCCCAGGATATGCTGCATTTCAGCCCTGAGGGCGTGCACAGCATCCCAGATCTCCTCACTCAACAACAGCAAGAGGCTGTGAGCAGATGTTGAAAATATCAGAGCAGATCTCACCAGAAACAGGCAATTCTGAATTCATATTCGTGAATATCAGAAGCACTGAGATTCCATGTAATAAATGCAATCCCTCTTCCCACACAAACTAATCCCCAGCTATTAACCTGTCATACAATTCATATAGGAACCCAAGCAGCATGAATTTGTCACTGGTACCATCCAGATTGCATTAGTAATGGTGAAAATAACTCTTATGGGATCCAAAAGCACAAAATGAACGGGTGTGCGTGGCTCCTCTCTTTGAAATTCCCTGAATGGCCTTTCACCCCCTGGGCAATCCAAGCCCATGTGAAGTGCAATTGTGCCACAAGCAATAGGTGCAAGGGCACAGTATTTAATCCTGCAATGAACTCCTGCTGCTGCTCTGAGGCTGAGAACACAAAGGGAAAGGAGAGGCACTCACATCACACTGGAAGGGCTTCTCCCCGGTGTGGGTCCTCATGTGCTCGTCCAGGCCCCGCTTCTGACTGAAAGCCTTGTTACACTCCGAGCACTGGTACGGCTTCTCCTGCACGGAATGACAACAGTGAGTGAAAGTGAGGCAACGCAGAGCCCGCCTCGTTAAAGGACTGGAATTCCATGCTGGATGGTGCAAGTTTTATATTCTCTCCAAGGTATTACAGTCAGTGAAAACAACAGAAAACGACTTTCGAATGATTAAGTGAAAGCTGGGAAAGCTGTGGCCTGACGGTTTCCACTTCAGCACCCACTTATGAATTAATTATCTGTTCCAGTCTTTCAAACCCAGCCATTTGGGGAGTCTGCTTTTTGTCACGTGAAAGGCACACAGACATAAAATTCCAATGTTCTTTCCTTTATCCTCCACAAATGCTTAAAGCATATAGACAAGTAAGATTATCCACAAAAACTTTGAGTTTGTTCGGAGGTTTCCAAGCAGGGGAAGAGGTGAGGGGAGGAAGAGGAGGTAAGGGAAGCTTGTGGTAGCAGAAAAACTTATTTTGAAAAGTGGTGACAGAAGGTTAATCACATACTCATTGCAGAATCTCAAAAGAAGTGCAGATGGCAACCAAACCATCTGTATTTTTACTAGAACTATTGGTTAGCAGCTACTGTAAAACATGATGTTAGAAAAGTTGCAATCTCACTGACCTCAAATAAATAGTTAGAGATACAAAAGGAAACCCACTTATGTAAAGATTTTTTCTTTGAAGTTCTTCCTTTATATAGGAATTTATATAGGTGTAATTCCTCCTTGATTCCACTAAAGTTACAAAATAACTGTATAGAAATCAACAGCAAATCAATTAAATACAAGAATTAGCATTATGGCACTGCACATGGCCTCATTAAGATCTTCATGTTCTAGAGACACCCTTATTTTTTAATCAACTAGAATTCCTTCATTCTTGTTCTACCTTTTTCTGTGGTCTCTAGTTCTGTACTGCTTAAGTTCTGAAGAAAGGTATTTTAAGAAAAGTAAACACTTTTTACTAAATTAAATTGAAAGCAATGACTATAAATCAATAGGAAAAAAATAGCAGCTACATCTATAAATTAACAAATAATAGGCAGTAATCAAGTTCTTTTGGGAGATGATGTGGGATGCAAGGATAAGTGAGATGGAACAACTCAGGCATTAAAGCAACAAAGAGAATAAGCTGTCTGGTTACTGAATTCCTACTCTCAGTCTCTGGGAACCATCAGGTCTCCATGTATTGCTGAATCCTGCCAGAATTCACACACCTAACACAGTGCACTATCAATTGGTGCTGGCTATGTCCCAGCCTCTCTCTTTAGGGCAGCTCTCTGCAGGCCCAGAGACCTCAACGGGGCAAAGATGGGGTTCTTTCATTTTGCACTCTCCTCCCATCAAGTTTCCTAGAAAAGGCAGTGTTATTTCCATGATTCTTCAGTAAACAGGAAAACATAACAAATTACCTAAAAAAGATTTGAATTGATCTGCAAAATAAAAACTAATCATCAAGACCAAAGGGTTCATGTCATAGGGAGCCTCGCTGACCTGACTAAAGACTTCACAGAGCAGGGCCTGCACTTTTAAGGGGAATGTATGAATAAGCCACGTGAAAAGCAGGTTTCTGCAACAAGCCCTTAATTGGTTTTGCATTGTGGTTAACATAAACCACATTTCTGTGAGTCCTCCAAAAGCAGCCTTTGTGTGTGGAGGCTGTTCTGCAGAAAGTGCAAAGTGAAGTATACGATGTGCACATCTTAAACACCTACGGAAGCATTCACTGCTGCAGGCTGCACCGGGTGGACTCGCTCCCCTTTCAGTATCTTGGTCTTCAGCTATCTGAAGGATTGGCTTGATAATGACCAGGTCAATCATTCCAGTGCCAAATGGATTGCAGGGTTCCATTTTGGACAAAGCACCATTTTACACTCTGGGAGGCTGGAGTCACAAACCTGGGCTGTATTATCTTCCGCCAGGTTATGTTTGGCTGTTATATATTTTATACTTGTATTTTTCTCTGTGGCAAAAAAGGGTGTATCTAACATCCCCTTGGCATTTGTATTGAAATTCACATATGTAGAGCATGAAACACATCCAAAGCTGTCTTTGATCTAATTTTAGATCCCTTCCATCTGTATATTGCAGTGACTTCAGCAGACACGACTCTGATTCACACCAGCCTCCTCTCCCCCGAGTGAAGCTGCTCCCCATTCACATCTGTGTCTGTTTCAGGAAAATCAGGAGTGCTGTCCAGAGCAAAACTTGGCCCTCAGTTTATCTCCAGAGAAAAAAACCCTTTTTTTGTTGTTGGTTTTGAAGAAGACAGCATCTTTACAGATCAGTTTCTTCAAAATAAACCATTCTGTGCTTTTCCTTTTCTCTCTGCTCCTCCTCCCCCTCATGTCAAATTTCCATTGCACAATGCTTGGAGAAAGCAAGACTCGTAACATGGAAAATATGATGTTTGCTTGTCATAACCATCACTGCTTTAAACATGAGCAGAGGAAAAAAAGGATAAAAACCAAGGCAACAGGTCTGAAAAAGTTAATGCCACCATGAAAAGACAAAAAGGGCCAATGCTGAGATGAGAAGAAAGCTGGACAGACTTAAAACATCAAGAAAAGGGAAAATCCTGCTAAGTGTGAACAAAACAGGAGCTCATTGGGAAGATGATCCAAGTGGGACTTCAGAGGAGTTAGCAAGTGGTGTTACCAGACATCTGCCAGGCCATGGCTATGGTGGCAGCCAAGCTGAAGGATCACAGGTGTTTTCTTTTACTGACCATCTAAACGAGGAAGGGAGCAGGGAGAGCGAGAGACACAGGACGTGGCTGACACTGCAGTGGTTTAATACCAGTTTTAAGCACACCAGGTATGAACAGAAATACGTAGATCAGGATTTACAACCCTCCTGCCTCTGAACAAGGAAAGGCCGAGCAGAGCCCAGTGGTACTCTGGAAGGTGCTTTACTGTAAGACTGACACATGCCAAGCCAAAAGCTTTCACCTTGGATGGGTTTCACCACTAAAACTGGTGAATGAGAGAAATTAAATGTTTTTAAACCCATGTCAAATGAAACTGCGCCTGCAGCACACACTCCTGTGTCTGTGGATGGCTGAATCACAAATCACATCTTGAATTCCAAACAAGTGGTGCTCTGCATTGGAAAGACCTCCTTCAGAACACAGCAAATCTCAAGGACATTTGACACACAAAGTGTGCAATGTCCTGCAAGCACAGCAGATGGAAATACTCAAATGCAGAATATTTGAATTGCTAGCTGCTGCTGCAGTTGCCTGCTTGTCCCTTAAAAATATTAAATCCATGATGTACACTAAGTTAGCATTGTGCACTGGTTGTTTCTGTAAACCTGGTAATATTGGTTACACAGGTGAAACATAGATGAGGTTAGCAGGAGTCTCTCCAACTTGCTTTCTAAATCTGAATTTAGAACTATTGCATCAGCTCAACTGTTACAGCAAGACAAACGTAAATTAAACATTATCATGACCAAATAAACATATCTCAAGATTAAAGTAAGAGTTAAGAGCACAACTACCAGCTTGATGGGTCTGTATTTTCAACATGCTGGAAACTGAAGCTTGAGAGAAGTTCAGAGAAAAAACGAAAAGCTTATCAGGTCTTGTATTATATGTAAATATTTACCCTCGTGACATGAACGTGAAAATTGACAGACATGAATAATGGTGATGCCACAGGACACAAAAAAACCCTAAAATAAATAATCCTTTTCTTTCCATTACTCAAAAACAAAGCCTTCCTATGCTCCCAGAAAAATCTTAAAATCTCTGTTCATGAGATACTGATACAGTAACACTATCTGCTTTCAAAAGGCATTTTATGTGAAAATTTTGAAAATATCAGTATTACTCTTACTAATATGATTTATGTGCTTGCATTATCACCTGAACAGAGGGTTAATAAAAAGACTGTTTGGAAAAAAAATCAGGCAAATGGGAAAACGTGGCCTAGGATGAACAAACATGACCAACCAGACACCATTAAAATACACCAGTCATGTCTGCAGCCACCAGGAGTTCATAACTCTCAAAGAGAAATCTGGAAATGCTACAGCTTTGCCAATCTGAAAACGCAGGAATCCTGCTTACACTAAAAATCACAGAGAGCCCAAGTTAGCAGACTCCAGTTTTGTATCTAAGTGTGAAAGAAGTTCAAGAACTAACAAGATGCTCTCTTAGTAACTGGAAATTTCTGCAAGCTACAGCAAGTGGCTGACCTAGAGATAGAGACCTACTTAATTTACTAACATAACACTGACACTGGAAGACAAAGGGTGATGAGAATTTACAACTCTACAGAAGTAGTAGGGATTTAAAACCTATCACATTAAGCCTCAATTAAAAATCACTTCACAAGAACATGTTTCTTCTGTTGAAAAGTAAAATCCTTTTAAAAAAATATTTCCAACAATTAAAGCAGGCCAAGAAATTTTCCTGTTAAAACAGCTGTGAAGTAATTCTGGCAGATTTAGACAAAAAGTGACTTTTATTTGAAATGACTAATGTTTTTGTTAGAACAGGTCTCAATTAATTCAGTTTCAAGAGTATTAAAGAAATAATCCTTTTTGCAATAAAATTTATAATTAAAACAAAAGCATGCATCTTTTCTGAAATGTCTGCCAGAAAAAAAAAGGTGCATTTCTTAAAAAGATCCAGTATATGCAATTCACTGGGCTTTACCATATCATTAACTTCCCATTTTCCATGGCAGCCCTGCCTATTTGCTACCCATAAACTGCCAAGTTCTTATTTCTTTGCGGTTTTTTGAACTGCTGAGGTAATTTCTACTCCTAAGATTTAGTGAAGGAGGGTTTATTTAATCAGCATTGATGAAAATTCAATAGATGTTCACCTGTTCCTGGCAAGTAACAGTATCAATTCAGAAAAATGACATTTTCAGTCTATGAGGAAGGGATGATCATCAGTCAACATTACATAAAGTGTGAAAATATAGGTGCAGTGGGATTCAAACCTTCCACATTCTGTGTGCAAACAGATTCCAGAGGCAAGGAAATCACAGCCCTGGCAAAGTCATCATCCTCAGGCAGATGTTCAGGAACTCACCCCTATCTCACAACAGGGAAATACAGATAAAATCCAAGATGGAAAAACCCCTCCAAATTCAATCAACACATCATATTATTTCATTATCCAATGTCATGTGCACAGAAGTCTATATTTAGTACACAAAGGAATTATTTTTGACAATAATGTTTGATGCTGGACAATAATGTAGGATGCTTCTAAAACACAGGACCCTTCCTCAAAGTTAAAGCTCAAATATTTCCTGGGAAACACAGGAGAAGTGAAAGTATCTCAATACTGTACTTGGAAAGCCTGTTTAATTTAGGACCTCTTCTTGTTCAGTGAAAAAAAAACCTGTCTGGATGAGTCCTCTACAGGAGACTGCCTCACTTCCATATGCACTGTGACTTCTCCCACGAAATTCATAAATACATCTTGAAATTATTTCAAGGTTGGTTTATTTCCGCACATACTGTGGTTTTAAACGTATTTAAATATTAATGTTTTTAAAACAGTAGGCACTTATGCATGAAACAAAAATGATACATTGAAATTTCTCTAATTTTTGAATTACCTCAGAAATGTACCTCATTTAAGCACAGGCTGGCAGCTTCCACCCACTGGAACTCGGATTTTTAAACAAGCTATAAAAATTACATATATCTGCTATATGTAAATATGAAATATTCAAATCAAGTGATGAAAAGCCATTTTCAAATGGCTTTGACTCTTTCTGTTTTCCATCACTGAATCCAACAGTAAAAGAATCACCATTCTCAGAAGTAATGAAAACATCAATTTAACACGACAACAACTCTGGGCACCTACCAATGGCTGTATTTCCAAGCATTACCAATTCTATTGCTGTAACACAGAATAATTTTTCCACATGTTTAAGTTGAAACGTTGCAATGTTAAGCCAGGCGCTGAACAAAGCCTTAGGAAAGAGCTGAAGTTTCCTGCAGTGTGAGGAGTGGAAATGTGCATGTAACTCTCTCAGAGCTGACATGGTCTGTAAACTCATTTCATCAACAACTTCAATAAGCTCCTCATTTCTCCTTAAGGGAAAAAACCCCAAACCCATCAAACCATAAAGCAAACACATTTAGTTTTATAAAACAAATCAGCACTCAGGTGACATTTTAATGTCAGGTGGGGGGTGTTTTCTCCCCTGCCCTGGCCAGCAGGGGTTTTCTCCCCTGCCTTTACCTTCTCTGTTCACTCCCGAGCTGGAGCTGACACCTGTGGCCACCCAGGCTGTGCTCACTTTAGCAGCTGCCACAGCTTAATCAACTTTCTGCAATGATTTCTCCAGCAGCCCTCCCTGATCCCCAGCATCAGGTCTGGCAGTTAAGCCCACTGGTAAAATACACTGAGATTTAATCTCTACTGTCTTTGGTGAATGTCACAGCATTACTTTTAAGCTACCTCACAAACTTTCTGGCCAAAAGACCAGATTTTTTTTTTCAAGATATTTATGAGAATAGCCCTTGCAGAAGGTGATATCATTGTGTTTATTTCCACATGGCTAGGCTCAGCTGATACAAAAATACCTTCAGGATTTGTAAATCTCACTCTTTATTCTTTCAACAATGATTTTGCATGCAAGAATAAATTTCAAATAAAATGTATGTGTAAAAAAAGGAAGAGCCAACAACCTTACACTGTTTTGAAAAGTCAGAACATAGGACGACTGAAAAGAGAAATTTCAAGTGTGACTTCCTGGTTTTTCAAGTTCTTGGAACTGCCAGAAGGACCCAAACCTTTGGCAAACACAGTGCATTTTTTATTTCCTAATCTTCAGTTCACCTTTGTTTAAAGAGCCCAGGAACACAGAACAAGCCTCAGTGCATTAGCATTGTGCTCAGGGTCTCCAGCTCTTTCTGCAGAGGTTTCTCTCCCCGCTGGAGAAGTCCTTACACGGTGCAGTTGAACACATCTCCCTCAGAGGCAGGACTCAGATCACAAGCCCTCACTGCAAGAAAGACTCACCTGAACAGCTCAGCAGCTCTTTTCTCTGCTCAGAGGGGCTTGGTTTGGTTCCTGTTCCCTGCATTCCTGACAAGCACCAACCTACTACTAAGATTAAATAAATCTTCACATTCTTGCCAGGCACATGAGAGTTCTTGCAAACAATGGTGTGTGTCTTCCCCATTTCCCTCTCAGTATTGTTGCTCCCCTATTTCCTTATCCTCCTTTTCCAATTCCTTCACCACTCTCTTCTTTCACATCAGCTAAAATACACATTTATTCCCTTGTACCTGCACTAATATTTACTCACCTGAACAATAAAATAACAGCTTATTATCCTATAGTACTTCATGGATAATGTTCTGCAGAACAAACTCAGGCATAATTCCTCCTTCCATGGAAGTTGGTCATAAACTTTGTATTCTCTTGTTTTTATTAATAATTCTAGCCCATTTTTTTTACTCCTCCTAGTAAGATCACTGGTGATATTTCAGCTGTTCAGTCTATTTAAATATTAAATAAAGTGAACTGTGAGGAAGAGGGAGAGCTGAGACATGCAAGATTATAGCAACAGGCTTCAATTTAAAAATTACTATTAATGCGAATATTATCAATACTGATTTTTGTTACCTCAAAGTAAAAAAAAAAAAAATTACATGGAGATAAAAGAATGGGTAATGGCAATCAAATATGACTGAGCCTCACTGTCAAGTTTTGGGATAGGAGCAGCATCACTGCAAGAAGAACCAAAATCTAATCAAGTCTAAAAAACATGTTTGGCCTGCATATTTTAATCCTACAGCATAGCTGTGGGGATGACCAGCAGTGTGCTTAGCACCTTCACACACCAATATAAAAAGCCTGAAATGTGACCTTTCAGATGCAGATGATCAATGTATCCCAAGTATATGGAAACACTGAGATCACATTTGGTGTGAACTGTGTTCTTTGTACCTCTAAGGATGGTATTTGGCCTCCATGGTATAGCAGGGCATTTCCTGAGACATTTTAAAGCAAATTTTATTATGCTCTCAGTGCAACACAAAGTCTGTCTAATTACACTGTCTACATCTATTCAAAAGAAATCTCCACTCCTTAAAATTTATTTTCCTAACCCCTCCCTTTCCTATCAGCTAAAAAATGCTTAGAAGAAAACATCACTTGGTGTAAATCACTGTAGACTCTAACGGCCTAATATTATTATTTTTTCCTCTGTTTTTCTTCTGTGGAGGCTGGGGGGTGTTTGTTGTTTTTACTCAAACTGTATGGAAAATCAGGGAAAAAAAACCCCTGAATTTGGCACGGTTTCAGAGCTTGCTTACCCCTCACAGTCATGCAGAACTTAGATGGGTCATGAAATTTCTCCTGGTGCAAACACAGTTAAGAGGGGACAGTAACAACAGAAAAGAATTTATAGCACTTCTTAAAGTGATTTAACAGCTGGAATAAAAGGAGAAACAACTAACAACATGGGACTAGCCTGTTCCCAATGGACTACCAAGAAGTGCTGCATAAACTACTGATTACTTGTATAGTGTGGGGTACAAAAGCACAAACTTTATATCTAGGACCTCCTCACACTTAATATGCTCGAAACCCACATAGAACAGCAGAAATTTAAACAGCTTTTAATTTTAGTTATTTAGAAAGCAATTCTAAATTGTGCCCATTTGCATATGGAGAGTACTAAGTTAAATGTCACCTCTCCTATTCCCCAGTAGATGCAGAATTTTCTTGGTTTGGCCTCAAGGCTGCACTGATCTCTGTGAGCTGTAACAGCTCCCAGTTAAGTAAAAGTTACACAAAAATTGTCATCAGTTAATAAAGTACAGCCTCTAGGAAAGCTCACAGTGACTGGACTTTACAGGGACAGTAAGAATCACATCACTGCATACTGATGTTTCAGTAACAGTGAAGCCTTTACAGAACTGTTTAGTCAGTAAACAACATTAATTTATATCTATAAATAACCACGGGTTAAATGAAGAGGTTACTACAGCTATTATTTCAACATAAAAGAAATTAAACATAGAAAAAACAGAAGGTAAGGGAGTTCTAATTAGAATTTGTAAGTTAATGACTTGAATCTTTGCCTCTTATTTTGATAGGTATAAAACACCTTGGCTGGCAGAGCCTCATCTCTCCACAAACAGCAATTAATTTCTTTTCACCACACGAGTCAGAGAGAATCCTCAGGGAGCCACAGGAGCTCCTCCGTGTGCGGGGCTTACCCTGGTGTGGGTGCGGATGTGCATCTTCAGGCCGTCGTTCTTGCTGAAGGCTTTGTCACAGTAAGGACACTGGTAAGGACGCTCACCTGAGAACAAGAGAACCATCAGAACCCAGAAATCTGTGCCCTCAGGGGATGAAGGCCCTGCAGCACAGCTCTTTGTCAAACAGAACTGCTTTTCTCTACAAAGAACAGATTTAAACTTGAGGAAAATTACAAATAATCCGGCCCTCGCGGGATGCAGTGCTGGATCAAAATATTCCTCTTATGCTGACTGATTCTGCAGTACAATATATGAATGCACACAGACAGCCTTGGGGGAAATAAAACCAAAAAGAAAACACCTAATGCCCTTGCTCAAACCACATTCTACAGTGATTTACACATGGTCACTTTTATGGTTAGGCATTAACTGCTCCCAAATATTTTTGCTATTTCACATCTGGTCATTATTAGAGGCCTCTGGGTGACAGAATCCCAGTGGAAAATAAAATCCACTCTTTTATAACACTGTATCTATGTTAGAAGCTGGTTAATAAAAAGTTTTGCAATATTTGTGTCCCAATTTATGACTGAAATAGAAGCAGAAACAATCTTAGCATCTCGCCTGCAGCATCCCATATCTGAAAGGTATTTGTTTAATGCCCCATTACACCAGTGTCATTTGGCATCGATTTTCCCAAACTCACATTAATGTAATGTGGATACTGAGATGTTCAGAGACAAGCAGTAAAGAGTTTCTGAGCACCATCATTTGGAAGAAATGTATTTTAATTTTTAACTCTTCAGGCAATGCACTGGAATCTGAGGCTACTGCCTCCTGCTTCTGTATACAACACTTGAAAAGCAAAGATCAGGCTGTTTCCATTGCAAAACACAGCTGAAAAAATTATGATAGAACATTTTCTGTTAACAAAATAGATTTTGTTCTGCACAACCATAATGCTGAAGGTGTCTTTTCAAATAAAGGTTTGCCACAAGCTAAGTAAAGCCTGTTCTATAAAGTCAATGCACAGCTTTCTGTTCACACAGATATTTCTGCACGTATAGATTTAACACAGACCAAATGTCAAGCACTTATTAACACTCATACTCAATGTTCTAAAATAGGCAGGTAAAATTAACTCCATTTTACAGTTTAAAAAAACCCCAAACCAGACTATTTCACTGATATCCCAAAGATATGGACTGAGAGTCACTGCTGGACATGCAATCTCCATATCCACAAGTTGCATAGAGATTCAAGGGCACCTGGGGTGAGATGATTATTTAAGGAAGAGGATGGCCACAATCCCCTATTTTATAGACAGATTATTTTGTTCTTTCCTGTCTTTTACTCCTGTATAGGTAAGTGTCAATGACAGGAGCACAAGACTGGCCAGCAAGGCACTTGTGAACACAAATATTTTTCTCTCTTGTGTTCTGTCATCTCTCAGAAAGCACAACTGTGTGAATTGGGGTTTGGGTTGGTTTTTTTGGTTTTTTTTTTTTTTTTTGTTTTTTTTTTTTTTTTGTTTTGTTTTTTTGTTTTGTTTTGTTTTTGTTTTTTTGGATGATGACAATCTCTGTGTTAGAGCTGTGTTTTCACTGAGCAGTTTGATATATGATCCTCTCTCTCCTGACCCTCGATGCCTTTAATTCATGCCTCCGAAATTCAAACACTCCAACAGTTGTCAGTACTCAAACATTTAATTAATTCAGCTGACATTTTTATGTCTGGGGGCTTTTGAATGGAAAATTTAAAGCTTTCAGCAGTTTGTAAGCAGATGAGCGATGACAGGTAGGAGTTGTATCCTCCTCCCTCTCTCCCTCACCCTCATGCTAAAGAGAAAGCCTTTGCCTTCAAAGGATGGGTTTGAGTTTGTCTGAAACAGATTAACAGAGTCCCTCCAAATCAACCAGGGACACCAGGGCACTGGATGAGTACAAATGCCAGCAGAGGGCAACAATGACTCCACACGAACATGTCACACGTGGAAAAGCCAGGCTTGGAGCTGCTGATACAAACTGTCCACTGTCCAAAACCTTCACTGCTCCCAAAATCAAGGTTACTATGGAACACAGACTGCCAGCTCTGACTTGACATTCCACCTGGGAGCCATCTTGTTTTCCTAAATTATATCAATTTCTCATGCACTTGTGTCAATAATTGCCAATAAAACTACTTAAAAGATGTTCCTAAGTAATTTTATTGTTTCTCTGATTTTTTTTGTTATTTTCCTTCACCTTTGGAGCCTGTGTGCTTAGAATTTATTCAAGTATCCTGGTGCTTACACAAGCTTCTACCCCATGCATACATATCTTTTTAACTTGTTACTTATCTTCTACCTCAAAAGCTTTTAGGATTTTACAAAATTAACAATGGGCCACATAAAATACATCTGTGCTAGCAACAAGCAAGTTTCTTAGTATAAATTTCTTACTAATTGCTCTCAGGAAAGGGCGTCTGTTGTCTGTCTCAGAAGTGAATAAACTGCCCTCTGACAATGCACCTTTTTTGCTATTTACTGTCTCGGGAGCCCGGGTAACTAACTTAGATTAAATATCTAGTCTTTGTGGACAGCAGATCTGGCAAGATGATTACAAGTCTACATATCACCTTCTCTATCTCTGGTAAATATTAACTTCCTTCCTTACTTCTGAGCCAGCCTAGGCAAACATTATTCATGTATTATTCAGTAGTTTCCCATCAGAATGATTCCAGATTCCTCAAGGAGACTATTGGGAAGCAGGTGCTCCCCAAGAGAAGTCTTACACACTCTGTCCCACTCTAAGTCCTGTAAGATAAACAGGAACAATTTAACTTCCTCTTATCCTGTGATAAGCAAATGGAAGAAGATGGCAACATGGGAAAAGACAGATTTGAGAGAATGAATGCTAAAAATATTCCTCCCACACGTGAAGGCTTGCTGAAGTGCAACATTTCATAGAAAACTATTGCCAGTGTCCACAAAGGAGAGGGGTTTGTGCTTGCACAAAGTTTAGAATTGTCACTGAGACAAACTGGTGAGCAAGGGCCATGTGATAAAAGCTCCTGGGAAAGTGGCATTATCCATCAGGGCTTTCACACCCCTCTACAGCCAGACAAGGACTGCCAAAACCCTATTATAAACATGGCAGTAATAAACTCCAGGTTGTGCACAAAAAATTGTGGAGATTTCCAGAAGCAAAACTCCTCTGATCTGAAAATGAATGGATCCCTAACCAGGAGATGAAGAGCAAAAGTTACCAAGACAAACAAATTAAATATCTTGCAAGTCATGAACCTCCATTTCTCTTGTCTTCACAAGAAGGAGTTACTAAGAATCCTGAGTAAGAAGGGGATCTCCCCTATGACAAACTACAATTTCTTCTTGGATTTACAGCCAGAAGAACATTCATGAGATGGTGTCAGCTTTTGATAACACCACAATAAGAGGTGGTGCACTTTAGGTAAAGTCAGTGCCAATTAGCAACTATGCCATTTGCACTCTGCATTTTTATATAAACACATTTATTTATATATATATAAATAGAGAAATATGTTTATGGCTGGGTGTTTTAAAAGTCTGCTTTCTAAACAAAACAACTGCTTTCATTAAAATAACAGAACAGTCAAGCAATTCAAATGTAACAATTGTTAGCTTCACCCCCAGTTACAGCTGACTGTCATGTCCTTGCTGTTCCAGAACAAACTGCTCACCACACTAATGACACTTCTCTACAAATAACCCCAAATAAATAATCCTGGGATAAATTGCAGTGGATTTAGCATAATTCAAAGTCTAGACATTCTACTTCCAGATTTTGCATGAATAAAAACCCAAAGCTTTTAACATAATAAAAATAAATTTAACCTTAATACAAGGATTATGAAAAACAATTCCATGATTGAAAAACATACGTGATCTTGATCTGAAACCATGTCATGACAGATTTGACATCTTTTGTTTTTTGCTCCCTCCATCTCTAGCTCGAGATGACAATACCTAGTGGACCTTAAAGTAGCTTAGGAAGTGAAATACCAGATTCTCCCACTCCAGTTTGACTCAGGACAGTTTCCCACGAGACACGTGCACACAGAGGAGCTCTGTGGTAGGATTTACACTGAGTTTAGCACACAGACCTCCCAACTCAGATACAAAACAATTAAGAAGCAAATCCAAACATACATTAGTTTTTGAAGATTTCAAGAGTTCACTGGCTACAGCTGGAGATTTAATAAGGACTTTGAGACAGTTAATCAAGCTGGTCACATGCGTTGCTATTTTCACACTGTATTTTGCATTCCCTGTAGTCAGCTGAGCCACCAAAAAAATAAAGCTGTTTCTCGAGTTAGGTGGAAAACCTGATAGAAGCACCAATATTAGTGATCACTTCAAAACAATTACCTCAAATAAGATTAAGCAAATATCTACTTTACAGGTGAGAAATGCATTCCCATCCGATGAGAAAAATGAAAAAGGAAACATCTAGCTGAGAAATAACCCTAATCTGAAGAGACTGCAACAAAAGTGCCTGAAAAGCCCAGCAAATCAAAGGAACAGTCTCACTGCTCTTTCAAACCATCCCCAGGCATTCCTTCCATTTCATCTGTGAAATCTGCAGTCCTGTTTACTGTCCCTGTTCCCCTGCAGCTTGCTCAGTCACCCAAATACAATTCCCAGGTATTCATGTTAGCCTTCAAGCAGGATTCCCTGGCTTGCTGTCTTTACTGGAACTCAACTGCTCAGTTAAGGAATGAAGAATTTGATTTGTGCAGTGAAATTATCAAGGTGGGGGGGTGTTTCATATACTTTTTAATATGTCTCTGCTCAGTTGGGGTATTCAGCATCAATAGTTTTGGTCAACACCCACGAACATCAGAAAAAGGCTCACAACAAACTGCACTGAACATCAGAGCACGTGCAGCAGATGCAGCCTCAAGGAATTCCTCTCTGGTTTTCTTTACAAAAATGAACAAATATAATTTCAGCAATGTGGTCCCTCAGACTGTTCCACAAACCATTTCCCATGTTCTAGATACAGCTCCCTTTCAGATGGTGAACAATTAATTATTGGGATTAGAAGCTTGTTTCTTAAATAAAAATTATTATGTATTTCTGTATAAACATATATATGTGCATTATTCCAAGCTTTCAGAACAGTTACAGCAAAGCATAATCCTTGTTAAAGTCCTAATTCAGGCCTGGGGTAGGGGAGAGGGTTAGAAGGGAGCCTCCACCATTGCCCAACTGCAGTGGAATGAGCACAATTCACCTGGGGAGGAATTTGGAGGCCATCTGGATCACACATTTAACACTCCTTACCAGATGATCCACAGGGCAGCCCAGAGCGGGAATTTCAAGGGGGCTTTTTTAGTCAGAGATAATCTGGGGTGATGACAGCATTCAACATCAAGTAAAGATGGGCAAAAGGTTAACAGATGTAACAAAATCATAATCTGTGACATCTGCTTTAGAACACTGCTCAGAGGGCACCTGACAGCTTCACGCATTTATCCTCAACTGCTCTTGCCCTTAAACAAAGTTCCCATTCAATTAAAAACTTTGTGTCCTTAACTGAACATTATTCAGTTAATGCACTCTGCAAATATGTACACACAAACACAAACAAACCTAAAATACACAGATCTGAATTTCATCCACACAGAAAGGGACTTCATTAGGAATCAAAATTAAATTAAACAGGAACTCAATGAACCCAGTGATTCCAATAGAACTTCAATTAGAAAATGCCAGGAAACCAATCACTGAGTAAAGATTAAAAACTCTCAAGTCAAGAAAATATTCAGTAAATTTCACCGCTTTGGTGTTTCAGGCCTGAGAGAAAACCAAGACCTCTTTAAAATAATGTGCTTTCTCTCCTGTAGAGGTGGCTGTTTTCTAAACCCTGAGCAGCATCTTCAAAAGCATTGAATAGGCCTGCATCTCTCAGGCATTTCTGTAATTGTGACCAGGGATTCCAGGGAGGGAAAAGAACGGAAGAGTAATCAAAAGCTTGGCCAACTGCAGCAGTGAGCTGATTTCCTTATGACATCTGGACTAGTCTTAATCCAGACTAGACAATAAAAAGTGATCTGGCCTGTGCAAAATCCTGGCCTGCCTCCTTCTTGGCCACTAAACACTCAGAATTTAGCACTTGAGAAGGTACAGAAGTCCCCACACAGGAACAGCTCTCTCATGCCAAGAGCTAAGTAACTTGGTGATCTGAAAGATAAAATACCTGAGGACATCAGCTGAGACAAGACCCAGAAACACCACAAGCACAGGTAACTTTATACTCATAGTGGGCCAGATAAAGAAAAGGATAACTCTGACTGCTCTGAGAAGAGTCCTGTGCGCTGAGAAACACTCCTCAGGTATGGGGCAATCAGAGACATTTCTTACTTCATTTTAGCCAACATTCAAATCTGGCAGACTCTGAAGACAAGAGATTAAATGCCTCTGTTTTTTCAGGTGGATTGTTTCCTCACTGATGATGAATAACTCTAAGTTTGTGTATTTGTGAATGCTTTCTAAGCAAGCTCCAACACTCATTTTCCAGGCACCAGGGAGAACTACAATTGGTTTCACGTAAATCAACTTCGTGCATTTCCCATCCACTAAAAATAGTCACATATGTAATAAGAAAAAACCTCAAATCCTATTCTTTCAAAATAAGGGAAAACCAGAAGTCTTGAAACTTTTTTTTTTCCTATTACTTGTCTTTTTCTAAGTGTTTAGCCATGCTTTAATTTTTGAGGTATGGAAGTGGTATTTTCACAGCTGAGGTGGTTTGTTTTCTGTAAAGTTTAGGGTTTATTCAAAGAATTCAGATTATTTCTAGTTAAGACCAATAAAATGTTTGCCCTATCTGGTCCATTATTACCATGATATAATTGAGATACTGGCTATTTGCCAGTAAATAAAACATAAAGACTAGCAAAAAACCCTACAAAATAAGAAGACTATGAGAATCCATGCAGTAAAACTTGCTTACTTACAGGCTCTTGTCACTTCTACAGTGATATCAAGATTTTAAGTAATTTTAAGCAATAAATAAAAACAAGACACAACTTGAAAGAACAAACCAGTTCCATTCTTTGCAGCTATCAGTGGAGTTAAACAATCTGATTTCTCTATGAATGGAAAATATAACATCTATTACTTCAGTGAACCCAATGGTCAACTAAGTCTTTTCAAGAACATGCATTAATCATTCAGTAACTCATTTGATCTAAAGATGTCTCACTCAAATAATCTACCCCTCAAAAGAACATTTCCTCATTCATGGGTACAGACAACAAGAAGCTGACAGCTGCATGAAACTTTACAGGTATTTTTAAAGATTTAGCTCTTGTCTGGAGATGAACAAGACATGATGTATAAACTGAAAGGTTTAGAAATGCAGAATCCTTACCTTTGAGGCCTTCTGCAAGCTCCTTTTTAAACTGGGTAGATAAGAGAGGGCTCATTTATATGTTATTAATAGAAAGGACCTATCTGTAGACATTTGCAAGCTGTTCACTGACTAGATACAGATACATTCTTTCACATATTTCATTGGCATATGAGAGGAAGTTCCTTCAAGCTTGCCTTTTATCTTTTTCCCTATGTAAGAAAATATAAATCACTTGTAAGGTAATTTAGCAGAAGATCTGCTGGAATCAGGATCCTGGCTGTACGTTATTATGTACATGAACAAACAGTTGTTTGTTTAGCTATTAAACCTTTGGTGATACATTTTACACCATAATGAATTAAAGTTGTCCTGTACTTGAACTCATTACTTCCTTCAACTACTTTGAAGCGTTCAGAGATGACTGACCCAAAGTTAAAAACCAAAGATCTTTATTATTATAACTCCACCACTAATATTTTGCTTGCCCAGGAGTTCTGTCTTAGAAGTGCAAAACTTGAACTTAGACACTTATATAGTTGGGAGTTATGCAAGATTGTAAGTATGCTCAAAAACTTGGTTAAGTTGTAGAAATGGGACTATGATAGAAAATTAGACACATAACACCAGGCTCTCAGTGCAGGAGGTATTTCAAGAAGGCAATCAGCACCTCAAGTTACATATTTTTGAAATCTTATAAAGCAATATCTTCTTATATAAACTGAAAAGGTAAGATTAACCGTGTTGGTACAAAGGATATACAAGTCTGTGGTCCAAATGCTTTTTGCTGTTTTACCGTAATCTCTTGGTATTATCTTTTACTCATGCACATGGAAATAAATTTGCAAAGAGCCTTCTCAACCTGTGCTTAAAAAAAAAAAAGGCAGCTTTTTGCACCTAGCAGAGCATGTAACATATAAGAATGACACAAAAAGTCATGGCTTTCAAATGCCATAGAAATGAAAAATCCATCTTTTCAGAGAACATCTAGGACAGATGTAAACTTACTGGCTTATTACCAGGATTTGGACTAACTGTGATGGTAAAAGCATAATAAGGTTATATTTTACCCTGTATTTGCATGTAATTTTCTGGAAGACATTTATGGTCATTAGTTGTTCCTCATCAGTCTTTAAGTAACAGTAAGGAAAAGACAGCGTAGAAAGGACAGAACTACAGTTAAATCCCTTAATTCTCTCAACTCTAAAAGAAATTTACCTGCAAACATAAGCCACTTCAGAACAACTTTCACTGTTCCCCAACTTGATGTGCTACATCCCAAGGATGGAAGGGATCAGGACACAACTGATTAGGAAGGCAACAGTATAAACAGTAGACAGATAAAATGTGTGTGTTTACACCCAGATCACAGAGGCACACACACATCCATACACACACCCCACAGCAATTAACACCTTTAAACAGATATGCATAAAGCAACTGAGAAGCTGCACAAACTGCAGCCAGAAACTGCTAACACAAAGTTGCTTAAAACTTCAGGGAAGCAATTAACCTCCCAGCCCCCAGGTTTCAAGCCCATGGAACAGACCATAGGATTTCTTTCACAATTTATGAACAAGCCAAGGAATTTATATCACAGTCAAAGGATTCCTTTGCTGAATTAACCCCAGCTCCCTGTGACCCTAAGAAGTCATAAACCAACAGGATACAGGAGAGGGAGAATGTGCTCTAGTGTTTCAGCTGACCTGCAGAGCGCTGTCTGTGTCATGCCAAGGCTGAAACCCAGATGATGAATTACAGAGCAACACTTCAGGTTCAGAGGCAAACATCACCCCCTTCCCTCTGAACATGCACATGCAGACATGTTCACTCACCCCAAACCAGCTCAGCCGCTGCAAAAGGCCAAGTACTGCTTGGGCTCATTTGCAGAGCCTTATTCTGACACAGAAGAGGGAAGAAAATTGCTTATCCAAGAAGCAGCCACGTCTGTGTGGAACAACATTTAAGAGCACATGCTGCATATTAAATAAAAAAAAAAAAAACAAAACACTAAGCTTCTCTTTTTGTATATGGATTTTACAAATATTTCATATTAAGCATATGAAAAACATAATTCCAAAGCAGAACCAGAGAGGTACCCTAGAACCTCAGCTTTTTAAAGAATAACTTTATAAATGTTAGGAGGACAAAAAGCGATGCACAACTCTCTTCAAAATAACCTCTACCTGAATTTATTTTGTAAATACAGAACAAAACCTCCCACACAAAGCAGATAATAAAGTCTAGCTGACCACAAAGAGAAAATGGGATAATGCAAATGTCTGGACATAGCCCTCAAACCTCATCACCTGTGATCACTAAGACAAGAGGTCTTTGCAGTATTTACATTTATGGTGGACTGCTGAGTTGCACCAAAAGCTCAAGGCTTATTCAGAAGGATGAATCATCTCTGAAAACAGACAGTGGCTGTTTGTTTCACTTCCAGCTCAGAATGCAAAGTGATACTTTGAAGGCTGACCGAAGAGAAAAAGGATGGCAGTTTCGAAATGATTAATTCAAACCCAAAGAATTTAACAGATACCAATACCCTGAAGTATTAATCACTTTAACATTTGGAAACCAAACATTCATCTCTGAATAAAGTAAGTTCGTGGCTCCACTATTTGATGAACTGAAAATTTCCTACTGCTCAGAATTTCCCTGAAAAGTCGTCAAGGATTCTCACATCTTAGGGAACTTAAGAGTGCTCCACGTTTTTTTTACCCTGTTTGCAGATGAGCTGGATTTCCTTCAGCACCTCTTCCTTGGGAATGATGCAAGCTCTTCCTCAGAAAGCCATGTTTCCACAGGCTCCCTGAACACTGGACAACTATTTCCTCTCATGATCAGTGTGCTTGTGTTATGACCAAGAACAAAAGGGCTGAAGCCTTCAGGTACAGCACTAAGCAAAACCATCTCCCCAGAATTGCAACCTGGACCCAATTATGGCATTTTCTCAGTCAACCTTACATTAGGCATTTTGCCATGCAATAAAAATATTCTTTTCAAACCTAAAGTCACAACTTAGCAGCAACTTCCTCCCATTTTTCATTAGGATAATCAAAAATTGGCCAGGAACCGTAACGGAGTGACAAAAACAACCATGAAAATCTATTTTGGTTATTTCCCCCAGTGAAGGATGCAAACCACCAAAACTGGGATTGACACTGTACTAGCAGCAAGACTGAAAGAGGAAAGGATCAGAGTTTTATTTATCACAGGTCATTATAAGTCAATTTAGCAAGGCATTTTTCCTGCTTTAGTAACTGTACAATGACTGCTTCTAGCTTCTTAGGTAAAAAAAGAGGCCTTGAAAGTTTTCCTCCTGCAGCATTACTCATTCCTAAATTGTTTCCACAGTCCACATTGCTGCAATTCCAACCTGTATCATCTCCTGGCAAGGCAGTTTCTCCCCCTGCATTTAATTTACAAAGGCACTAGGACTCTTCAGTGCCTTTCTGCTTCAAGTAAGTTCAAAATGTCACAGCCTCCTATAATAGAGGTTACAAATTTTGCAGGGCTCTAAACTCAAGGTTAGAGGTCCCTGGTGTGTGGTTTCACAAAACTCAGGTTAGCCTAACTCCTAAATTTAGGAAAGACTGCTTGAGAGAGCTGAAATCTAACTCGTAGCAGCACACATGTGAAAAGCATTTTACCTGGATATCTCCAGAGCATTTTCCCAAGAGCCATCTGCACTGTGAGCTTGAAAAACTGGGGCTTTCTGCTCCATGCAAACCGATGGATAACAGCAGCAGCACACAGAAATTACTCTCATCTCCCTGCAAGCCAAACTTGGTTATGCAGAGGGAACAAAATGTCATGCCAAAGGCAAATCTACACCATTTTATGCTGGAAACAAATTATCACAAAGAAACCTGTTTCAGCTGCCTGATGCCACTTGTTTGAAGCAAAGTGTGAACTTGCTAAATGAAACCTGACAACAGGTTTTACACATGGAGCAGCTAAAATGTCTGACAAAGATGCTGTGTTAGGCCTACCTGTAAATTTGCCTGTTTATAGACAGATAAAGCGTGGACACAGAGATATCCTGTTACAGATTTAGAAAGTCTTCCCTGTTCATTATAATAAATACCTGTATGGCTTCGAATATGAACTCTCAGTGTTCCATTGCTTGCAAACTTCTGTCCACAATATGGGCAGATCTTCTCTTTTTCTCCTGTGTGAGTCTACATGGGGAAGGGAGAGACAAGAGTGACTGTTCAGCATTAAACAAAAAAGTGAAATATGGACTATTTAATTATATGGACATGGGCTGCTATTACCTCTATTATGTATTTTACCATCACACCAGGCAAACAATCTAATTAGCTCTAGGGGGTAGAGAAGTGATCACAAAAAGAACATTGTAACTATCACCAGCACTAAATCACTGAGTTTGTGTCTTGAAATCAAGCTTTTAGGGCTAGAGGGCCTCACTGATACAAGCAAATTATTTCAAAATAGACAAAAAATTGTATTACAAACTCTCCCATCCAACCTGTGTGGTCAACAGCAAGATCACCCTGAAATCAATTACACACAAGGTCACCATCATTTTTCACACTGTACTTTCAACACACAATTCTGAATTGAAGATTTATCACTCTATTGAATTACTTTTCCTTATATAACTGTGGTGCTCTTCTTATAACTCTGCCTGTTCTTTTAGTGGAGAAGTTCTAATGACTTCATTTAGTAGTGTTAATATAAATGAGATAGGAAAGATAACATTCAATCATACGTGCAGATGACTATTTGGGTTTTGAGCTAGCATGTGACCCTCTTCAGAGAGGGAAATTAATTCTTATTTTGATGAAAGACACTGAAATGACACAAAATTCTTCATTACATCATAAAAAACCTATCTCACATAGTATGTTTTATGCTGCAGCTGAAGCAAGAGTAAATGAGATCTCATCTCAATACTGGATGGACGTGCACAGTTTTCATTCCCTGAGAATAAAGATATGAATGTTAAACTCCTCTTGATTAGGATACAGTTATTTGGAAATCATTTGTATCTCTAACAGCAACACTGGTATGTACCACGCAGACAGCTACTAATTCATTCCAAACACCAGAAGGATTTAAAGGATTTCTGGGAGCAAGAAGGCTCACAAACACAGCCAGACCCAACCTGACAGGAGCACAAAGCAAAAGCAATTCCAATCTTACACATATGTATGAAGCACACACTATGTGGCAAGCATGATGTTTTTAAACAAATTCTCACAACCTGAATTAGGTGGCAACACCTAAACTGACTTTTCTCAGCTGGTTTTTCTTGACTCAATAATTTTCTTTGCATTTCTTCCCTGTAACATCAATCTTACCTCAGGCCAAACGAGTGAGCAAGCCTCCTCCTGAAGTTTACCCCAATTCCACTGCAGAGTTTGGTGGAAAGGAGGGAGGAAAGAGCAGTGCAGCCAGGCCCATCCTGCCACACACCTGATGCTGGAGCACCCACACTGAATTTGTAGACCAGCACCAGCTCTGGATTCTGCTGGGCACCAATAACCCCACTACTGCAATCAGCATTTGAGGGTAAAGACCATCACAGCTTGCTACTGAAAAGCCAGAAAGGCAGAAGCAGCTGGGGGTTCTGCACTGAATCACAACCTAAAGGACACACAAGAAATGATCAGCTCATCCTACTCACTTTCTTATGGCTCTTCAGGACTGAGGGTGTCACAAAAGCTTTGTCACACAGGTCACACTTGTATTTCTTATGTCCATCATGTACAACTTGAATATGAACATTTAATGTGTCCTTTCTTTTGAAAGTGGCATCACAGTGATCACACTTGAAGGTCCTCTCACCTAACAAAGAGAAAAACAGATCTTCCTGAGCTACCATCCTCTTAAAAAAAAAAAGTCCAAGTGTATGTTTTTAGAGAAATCTTCAGGAAAACCTACAATTCACACACAGTGAATTATGTATTTTGGATATTCTGCAAATGCTTGTTCATTAGAATACACATGCTGAACAGGTTTTTAACATTTCCCCCCATCATTTTTAACATTTAGCACTGGGGAAAAAAATATTATGACATCAAACATGGTTTGAAAAACTGCAGAAGTTTTGGAAGATAATTGTAGAAGAAAAAACTAAACATGCCAATCCAATAATTCATCTAACAGAAACACTGTTATACAGGATTAAAAAAGGAAAGATTTGTGGTTTTCTTAGCTATGCCAGTATGAATATTCCCCAAAATAAAGTACTGTCTTCTAAGCTACAAGGATTTTAGATCATGAGCATTTTCTGAAATCTAAACTGTTGATGTTCTAAGGATTGAATGATAGTCTAGGGCTGTGCAAGTATTAAAGACAGAGAAAATTTCACCAAAAACAAATCTTAACACAGCCAACTTAAAAAAAAAAGGACAGAATGCCAAGAAAAGTTACTCATGAGGGAAAATGGCCACAGCATTTCTCTGAGCTGCTCCAGTTCTATGCCAGGGGCAGCAAACATGAGCCTGGGCTGGCACAGGAGAGACAATCTCAGTGTCAAGCTCTAAAGTGGATTACCCACAAAAGCTGAGCAAGTCACCAACTTATCTCTGTTTCCATTTGTCCTTTCTTAAAATGGAGGCAAGACTATCACACTTAATGCAGAAACAAATTTCTTGCCATCAGGCCTCAGTTCATTGCTGGATTTTCTACAGAGTATTTGGATTTGTATTTAAGTGCATCTGAAGGCCAGGTTTGAATTTGGCTCTGAGTTTTTTGACTCCCTGGGTACAGAGCTGAATCTCAGTAGCAATTTGACACAGCAAGGTGCCACATGTTTGTTTCCCTCAGTCCCATATGAGAATGGAGAAGGCTGTTTCTCCTGTGACACTCACTGTTGTGGATTAACAGATGTCTTTGCAGAGAGAAGGGGGTTCGGAACAAGGCTTTGCACTCCTCACACTGGAAGGGTCTCTCTTCAGAGTGGGTCTGTGGATGAAACACAGCGTGTCACAGGAAAGGCTCATGGAAATCCATCAGCTGCCATTGCAGTAACCACAGTTCATTCCCTAGACAGGACTCAGAAGGGGATATCACAACTGGAAGCATCAGGGGATGAAGAACTAAAACAATCATTCTGCCATTATTCAGGGTCCTGAAAGCCAGCACAGCAGCTCATCAGTGACTGTGCCTTCCCCATCCTCACAAGTGTCACATGAGGTGCACATGTAAACAGAAACAAAAATACAGAATGACCAGAAAAAAACCTGCAAGCTCAGCTGCATTGCTTCAGCTGCACAAACACCGGCCTGGAATATTTATTAACATGAATAAATCCTTTAAAGTGGAATGCACACAAACCCCTTTCTTTTCGGTTATGTTTTAAGGTAAAACCCATCTAATTTTCAAGACAGGACCTAAAATTTGGCAAAGAAAATTCCTCAAATCATGAGACTACTTTTATATATAGCTTCTTTTATTTAAAAAAATACCAAACAACAAAAACCACCAGATAAAAACCAAAGCCATGGAAGCAACAGTACCGAGATTTTTGTTGGCTGTAGAAAAATTCATTGTAGCTGAAAACCAGCCTCAAAGCTATGAATAAAATAAAAGGCTAAGCTTGGATGAATCTCCTAGACCGCAGAGTTGTTGAAGCAATTTATTTTCTGAAGCTTGGGAAACATCCAGCTTTATTTTACTTTTATAAATTCCAAAGCACTTTCCCTGTTTCCTAGTGTTTTTAACAGCTGTCTCACTGTAGATAATAAGCTGTACTGATTAATTTACTATCTACTCAATTTCCTACTATTTTTGCAAAGGAAAGCAGGTTTTTAAAGTATCAGCATCCAAATACTTTATTAGCTCACAAGGACCTCATTACAAGCTGGAGTGCCCAGAGGAAAAGGGGATGGACAGTGAGTGTACAATAATATGCAGGAAATCAGGTAAATGAGTTAATTTGGTGGACTAAGGGCAAATATTAGCACAGTACATATTTATATAATCTATTTCTGTTGTCCAGAATCCACATAACTGTTATTCTACCCCTTCAACTGTGAGAAACAAGGGGGCTGTGGGGAGACAGCATAATTCTTGAGAGGTTGGCTGAGGGCCTTAAGCCCAGTTTGATTTTAACACCAATGTCCTCTCCCATACACCCAGCACCAAAACCTGAGTGTGCTGCAATGGTACAGGGAGGCCTTGGGTTCAAAAGCAGTTCCTTGACTCAGCCTAAGCCACTGAAAGTAAAAAGGCTGCAGGAAGACCATCACAGGTGTGGAATGTATCTCCTGTCCCTGGAAATCTGCTGCATGCTCCGGCCCAGACTCTAGAGGTTCCCACGGCAGCTGGCATCAGCTGACACCCTGCTCAGCCCCCTGGCAGTGAGGCCAAGGATTGACAGGACACGAAGAGACTGAACTGCCTTCTCACCTCAACAGGGGGCTCCTCCAGAACAGGGCTGGGACACATGGACGAGACACTGTGGGGAAGCTCGCAGTGCTGCTGCCTGTGCTGTGCCTGTTCTGTGGATAAATAGAAGGGTTCAGTCTCCAGAGCTGTCAATCTGGCACCTTTCACGAGCGCAAAATTCATGCTGCTTAGGTCAGAAACGCCCTGGCTTGGAGCACTCACCACGTGAGTGACAGCTCTGAAGAGCACAGTGATTTGTACAGAACTGCTCCTTAGCATCTCCTTCATACTCTCCTCATCTTTTGATCAAAATACACAGATTCACCTGCACGTCTTAACTTCCCTACAAAAAAATTTTTAAAATCTAACTAGGCATACCCACATGCAAAGGTACACAGATCATCCCAGCAACTGAGGATGGGCTCTTAGGGAGCATTTTCCTACCACAGCATCTGTGGAGGCTTAAGCCCAGCCCAAGGCTACTTATCCCCAACAGATAAACTGATGGAGTACAGTTGTTTCAAATCATAACGCTCCCCAGGACCAAATAACCCTGGATTAGCCATAAACCCTTTAAAATCCTGCGTCTGATGACCTATTTCTGCTGACTGTCATGTCCTCATATTTTGTTCTCTGACCTCATGCTCTGTACACAGCAACAAAGGAGCAGATGGAGCCAAGACATCTCCTGTATGGAGGTAATCTGCATTACATGGCTCAGAACACACACCCTCATCCAGTCTAACCTGCATGAAAGGTGACTGCTTTTATCTGTAGCACAATCCCTCTTTGCATCTCCACTTCAGACACTGCTCTCTTGCCTTGTCACAGAAATGAACTGTATTCAAATAATCAAGTCACAGCCTGAGCTCTCACGGGGGACATCTGAGCTGGTTCTGTATCCCAGAACAGCCTCCACAGCTCCAAGCAAGGGGCAAAGCCAGCTTGCACATGCAGCTGTGCAGAGCAGTGCAGCTCCTTTTGCAGGAGCAGCAATCACAGAGGTACCACAGCTCCAGCCTCAGGTGTGCAGCTCCAAGAGCATGACAAGTGCTGAGTTCAGGTTCACATTCCAGTGCCCCCCTGAACAGGGCAGACACGATCTTGGCCCCTCCACTCTATCTCCCAGTGAAACCCTGTGAGATGTGAGGAGCTGATCTCCTTCTGCACTTTTGAAATGACCCAACAGACACCCACATCTGAAAGATGTTTAAAAACACATGTTGTGGGAGCTGATTTTTTTCCGAGACTTCCAACATAAAATCAGGTTAAACCCCCCCTCCCACAGGAATTACAGAAACAACAGCAACAAGTTTCCATCTGAAACACAAATCAAGAATTCAAAGGCACAAAATGCATCTATACCTTCTTATATATAAAAAGGATGCAAGCCTGCTATAAAATCCAAAGGTTAAGCATGTTGTTATCAAACTTGAAGGTATGTTTTCTGTTAAATGCTGTTGATTTAAGTGTTTTTAACTCCTATATCCATCTTTTACTGCAGGTATCTATGCTCCCTGCTACTAGCCCAAGAACCTAATCTTGAAACTCAGAGAAGTTTTTTTTACCCTGAAATTATTTAGAGTTCAATTCTCTTCCTCCAAAAGAAAATAAACCTAGGAAGACATCTTACAGGAAACACACATCTAAAAATCATTAAAAACCTGAGCTGAAGAAATACATTATACACAATAAAGTTTTACATTGATGCTGTTCCTGGATTAGGATTCCTGTGAACAAGCAAGAGAACTGCTGTCCTCTTTCCTTAGGCAT
The DNA here is from genome assembly GCA_013400435.1 of Pycnonotus jocosus. Lineage (NCBI taxonomy): Eukaryota > Metazoa > Chordata > Aves > Passeriformes > Pycnonotidae > Pycnonotus > Pycnonotus jocosus. The sequence continues at coordinate 134,439 of VWYP01023509.1, read as the reverse complement.
AGCCTCCCCAAAATCATGGCACTCAGAACTATTTTGGCCTCCCAAACCACCACGTCCTTGAGTTGCATGGTACAACTGGCTTTTGTGCACACCCATCCAGACTCCCCTCTGCTCTCCTCCTGTTGTTTCCTCAGCAGAGAGAGGTGTGTCCACAAAAGTAACTCAGGCCATCCCTGTCAGCATCCTGCCTCTCCTGTTTGCCCCCTCACCCAGCAAGTGAATTTGGAGACCTACACTGGATGGGTGAACAGCCACAGCTGTTTGGGAAATCTTTGTGCAAACACAGGAACAAGTTTCTCTCAATCTAGAGCAGAGTTGATTTACAGCCAGTAGCAGGTGCAAATAGGTCCAGGAAACCAGCACTCCGACATGTTTTAAGGAATTCCGTCAAAATTCCGTACCCACTAAAGCTGTCTTAATTTTAATATTTTTCCCATTCAGTGGAGCCTCTAATCCTTGCTTATGCTGGTGGTGCTGCTGCTCTAAACACAGAATTGGGTCAAAGTATTTACTCCTTCACAATTAATCCTGAAGTCCATTTTCAACCCAAACTCCCTACCATTTATCGATGGCAAGCTAAGATCAGGAAACATGTAAAAAGTATTCGTTTAAAATACAGAGCTATCTTTCTAGATAATATTTAATACATTTTTCTTAGCATATATCCCATCTGCAAGGTTCTCTCCCATTTTCTTAAACGCTAGAACATAAAATATAATGTATGGGAGCTAATCTTGTCCTTCAGCAGGCTGCTGCATGCTTTCTTCTTTTAGCCAGTCATCACCATTTCATCCTGTGAGAGGCATTACTATTGCTCTTACATGATTTATGGCTGCAAGTGCAAGAGATGGTGCAAAGATCCTGTGCCAAATTCCCAGATGGAATATAACATGAGCCACACTGTGAAAGACTTGGAGGTATGGCTATATCAGGGTTGGGATTTTTTTTTTTTTTTACAGTCTTGTAGTTCTTGTAAAACAGCAGTCCTAATAGAGTCTTGCCATTAGAAATGTAAGCCCAGGTTAAAACCAATGGCAGGCATTACAAAAATTAGGCCAAGCAGATTTGAGCCTCAACCAACACAGGCAGAACATCCCTTTGTGAGTCTATTATTCAGGTAATGTTTCTTCTGACGTTGTTTTAATGTGTGAACACTGCACCACGTTCAAATTTAGTGTAGTTTGAAAGCATCTGCTGCTAAGTCCAACAATGACTGCAAGAGGACTACACATAGTTTTATTCAATTACACTACTTCTTTAAAAAGTATTTGAGGACATCTTTAAAGCAGTAACATTAACTTGGTAACCTAGTACTTAAAAAAACCCCAAAAAACCACAAGTAAAACAAAACAAAAAATAAAAACAAAGCCAAAAAGTCAAAATGGGACTCATTTGATGCTTTTAACCAAGCAACTGTGCTTTACTTCTGCTTATTTAACTTTTTTGTTTACTATAATTGATTCAGCCTTTTGAGATTTTGGATATAACAAAGAACACTAAAACTACATTCTCCAATACTTTAATCCCATGTTTCTAAGCATGGCAGAGCTTAACGATGAACCACTTAAAAGGAAAAAAAAAAATCTGCAAATCTGAGGCTGGCAGACCTGTAAACAACAACAGCAGAGTGCTTTACCTTCTTGTGATTCTTGTAAACATTTCTGTGGGCAAATCCCTTTCCACAAAGCTTGCATTTATAAGGTTTATCTTCACTGTGTATTATTTTGTGTGCAGTCACTTGATCAAGTCGTTTGAAGGACTTATTGCAAACCTCGCAGGTGTAGGGGCGTTTTTCTGCAGAAAATGAGTGGGGGACATTTAATCTCCTGTTTATACAGGGGGAGAAGATGAAAGGCAGAGACAGTCATCTCCTCAGAGAGATTTCTGCAATTAAGTCAACCCAATTAAGATTAAACCAATTAGAAAGACACCTAATGCCCTTTATGTTAGACAGTTAAGTCGCTTCACAAAAGATGAGCCATGGTGTATCTCAAGAAATTGGCACATTCTTTGCAATACTCATTGCTAAAACTAAACTCTGATTAATTAGCTTAAATCAAAAGAGAATGACTTCAAAGAGGAAAACTGTGTTTCCAGATTACAAATGTGAAAGAGGGCATGACAGTTTAAATGTTTTAAAACTTAATTAACAATATACATATTAGCTCCCAAACCCAGAAGTTCCTATGCAAAAAGCCTTTATGCTTCAACTGGTGACTGCAACTTAACTGCACTAATGCTCATCCAAAAGTGTCAAAAGAAAGCCAGGAGCCTCTGAGATACAAGATTACGTTACAAGAAATGAGCTTTGGCTGTGGATTGATACCAAGAAAATAGTTCAACTCTAAGCCTGTGCAGCTGTAAAAACCTGCATTTGTTTAAATGCTAATGCATTTGACAGAAAAACGTTTGTGTTTCCATTGTGTTACTTGATGTTCCTAATCACTGGTGAGGGAGACAGAAAACGCTGGATTTGCAGCGACCAGAAATCCTGGCAAAGCCAACTGGTGCCACACTGCCAGACCTACAGATGGGACACCCTGCTCACAGTGGCCTGGTGCTGGCACAAGGGAACCTTTGCGGGTGGTCTGTGGCTGGGCTGGCCCATGAGCTGCTCTCCTCTGACCAGAAGCGCTGAGCCCACTAACACGTACACAGACAAGCAGGAAAACACAGCGTGTAGCACAGAACACTGACAGCACACCCAGCTCCCAGCCTCTTCTTCTCAGGGTAAAACCTCAGGCACTGGCTTTCCACCTCCTCTCTAAGCCATGGAGCAACCCTCTGCCCCACCGCAGCTCACTGACCTCCTCTACCCCAGCTAGCACGACAGAACGGCCTGACAAAGCAGCAGCAGGAACACTACACCACTCCACCTGGAATTCTGGAAGGCTTGGAAAGGCTGGCTTAGACAGTTTCCTTGGAATCTGAGATTGGCTTGCCCAGCTCAGGACAACATAGATTTCCTTGAGCCTTCCATAAGAAGCTAGGTAAAAATCCACATCCAGGAAATACACATCCACACACAGAGAGCTCTGTGCCGCTTCTGTACATTACCTGAGTGAGTTATCATGTGGCGCTTCAGCTGGTTCGCCGAAATGAACTTCTTGTCACACTCTTGACATTCAAAGATCTCATGGACCTGCAAAATGTTTTATGATAATTAAATGTGTGTCTGAAACAAGACCATCCTCTTACACAGACAGAAATTCTCTAACAGAATGCAGCTACTCATTAGCCAGGAGCTATACCAATAGCCAAGAATATTCTCAGATTTCGCCACTGCTTGTCCCTTGCTGAAAAACATCATCTCCCAAAAAGTCAAAATTCGTGACTGCCAACAAAAAATCATCATTACAACTACACTGCAAGTTTGTATAACCCGTGTTTCTAACTCCCAGATCCATTTAAAATATCATTATTAGGAAAGCATTAAAAAACCAAATGCAGACTAACTCGTCAGGACATTTTCTTCCAGTCAAGACACAAGTAAAAGTAACACAGAAACCACTTCACTGCTTTGGTCAGAATTTTAAAAAACAAGTACTATCACACTCTTGCAGGATTGTTGCTCTTAGAAGATTTTAGAGGCCAGACAGAGGAGAGGCAGCATTGTCTCAAACCACAAATGCAGTATTTTCAACATCACAGCACATTACAGCATTTAGGACTAAATCCTGGAAAAATAGGAGGCAGTTGAGAGCAACTTCTGGTAAATAAAAAATAAAGATTGCCCAGTAGAACAAAACACTGTCCAGTGTTAAACAAGAAGGTCATAAATTAACCCAAAAGAGATGCGTGGAACTGGCAGGTAAAAAAAGGGGGTCAGGGGTTGGGAAGCAGAGAGGATTTTCAACTGTGACTCTACTCACACCAATTTTGCAGGAAGTCCAGCTCTACAAAGTTTTAAAAGTTCAGAGAGATTCAAGGGTTCTTCCTGCACACTCTCAAACTCTGACCAAAGCAGGATTTAGCTTGGTTTGGTCCCTTGGCAGACAGCACTACAGCTGAATGGAATTGTACAGAAATTTGCAGAAATTTTTACAGAAATTGTAAGAAATCTGCTGAGACAGCCAGAAAGGCTCCAGCACAAACCAGCCTTACCAGTGACACACAAAACCTGCATTTCCAAAGTCAAAGAAGCCTGCCTGCCCTACACTCAAAGGTGTCCTTAAACTTCTTTCTCCAAAGAAGAATGAGCTGCTTTACCATGAACACATGTGCTTACAGTAGGAGTCAGAAGCTCAGCCCACAGCTGTACAAGCAGCAAGGGAGAGACTCTCCCAGCCCACCGACAAACACTGCAAGTGCAGCACCACCAACTCTGACTGGGAAAAGAAACCACCAACCCTGGGATTCGTTTCAATGTTTCCTCCCTTCCCACTACAGAACAGTGGAGCATCAGTGGAGAGGCATGCCAGCCTGTGCTACTCACACATACCTGCTCACGTGGAAATTTGAGTTCCTGTGAACAATTCAAATCCAAAATATGAGATCTTTGCATTGAAAGGAACCATTTAGCAGGAATCTGCATCAGTGAAGATTAACCGTCCCCTCCTTTCCTCTTTATTATCATTGTTGAGTGATTGAACTTTGCATTTTAATCAAACTGCAGAACTCACATTCAGAATACAGCTACACAGTTAAGGCACAAGCAGTGCACAAGACACAGGAAGCTAAAAATAAATTTAAATCTGACATGAAAGCTACAGATGTGAATGACCATGTCTTCAGAAAGTAAACATGTATCAATCTCCTACAGCCACCCTCTTTACCTCCTTTCTCTGTGTTTCTCAGACTTTTCTCTTTCTGTTGTTTGGGCTTGTTTTCTGTTATATTTTACCTTTTTATTCTCTACTTTTATTTCTTTACATTGAAATGGGTGGGGAAAAGAAATCTGTCTCTTTCTCCTGGTTTCACCTATTATTTCCTTACTGGTTTTATTGCCTGTACAAATGTTTTTGGCAGTGCTGATGATCCTGCCCCACTCTCTACAAAAGGAAATATATTCAAGCAAACAGCATGAGTACTACTGTGTGCAATCTCCTTCACTACCTGATATAAGTGTGTAAATCTGGAATATCAATTTTCTGGATGTTTTAAAAGAAAAGCTAATCAAGAAGAGCAGAGAAAGTTTTACGTGCAAAATCTTCACGGTGATTCTTAAGGTAAGTGCTCAAATGACACAATCAATCATATTTGAGAAACCTGCGTGTCACAATGTCTGCCTGGCATTACAACTACTGAAACAGAACAAACATTTAATAAAATAGACACACTGACCAGGATATTTTGCATTTTAAAGGCCTGATGTGCTCAACCTGTGCCAATGTGTAAAACTTGTAATAGCATGTGGCAAGGCACACCATGATAACAAAATATTGCCCTATTAGACAAGAAGTGCAGGGCATACTAACGCAAGCAAAGAGAAAAACAAATTGAAAAGGAGAGGCCCCACCATTTCCTTTGCATATTTTAATTGACATCATTTATATCCTCAATGGATTCAGGTTATAACTAGGGCATTATGAAAGACTTACAGTTAATCTGATAAACAGTACAATGCAGCTTTTTGCAAAAACAGATTCTCCTGGGTTTTAGTGATTTATCAAATTAATCTTGCAGGGACTTCCTTTGGGTATAATGGATTCAGAATCTCATATTCATGGTCCATCTGTATTTCTACATGAACACCCTTATTTCCAATAGATGCTTTTCCAACTGTTAACTCCTGCTGTTCTGGTTATAAAAGATTATATGCATAAACAAAAAGACATTAAAAATTTGGGTTTGAGGAAGAACTTTTTTTAACTACTGCATAACTACAATAGAAGTAACTTCCCTAAAGTGGCATTTCAAAAAGCAGTAAGAAAATTACTGTGTTTTGTACAAAAACTGAAGGCTCATCAGCCTATTTTATGGTCTGCATGTATGCTGTGATTACATAACACAGTGTTTAAGACTGCTGAAGAACAGCAGGCAACTCTGACTTAACACTGGAGTGCACAAACATATCAGCATTCGGTAAGAGATGCACAAAAAAACTTCAGGGAGATACTTGGCTTGAGCAAGTGTGACTACAAAAATAAATACCCACACCAAACCAGGTTGGCTTTGTAACCATGAAAGAGATCACCCCAAGGTTTGCATTACAGCAGCTTTCAAGTGACGTGGGCAGCACAACCTCACATCTCAGGGAAGTCAGGGCCTGCTGTGAGTCAGCCTTCATCTCACTGACCTTTCGATGCTCCTGGAGATTTGCTGCTGAGGAACATTTCTTATTGCACACTGAACACATCAGCTTCTTCCTAGAATTTCCTGAAACAGAAACAAAACACCACCAACATCTTAAAGAGGAAGTGCTAAGAAAGAAGGTAAATATTTCCACTGAGCCTGTGACTTTTCACAGGTCATTTGACTGACATAAGACTTTTACATTTGTATCCCATCTTCAAAGTGCTCCCTATCAGGAGCTCTCTGTGGGTGTCCAACAAACCAGTCACCGGTGGAATGTAAATTAAGAAAACCAGAACAATAAAGAAAAAAACCTTTTGAATAGATGTTATCATACACCACCAATCCCAAAAGAAGAGCACAATTCACAACTGAGAACAGCTCATTTGGCAACTGAACAGCTCATTTCATCCAGAAATCAATACAGGAGGTAGTGCAACAGTGACAAAAAAGATCTCAAACTTAAGGCAAAACCATTTCCCATTTTTGTTAATTTAGACAGCATTAAGCATCCTTATTATATATCATTACTGGTCTTAACTGAACAGCACAGGGAATTCATATTAGCACCAGATCACGAATTCAAATCTTGTCTAAAATGCAAATTACAAAACAAGCTATAGGTCAGCTACTAGACATTTTCCTTCCCTTTTCAGAGCTGCTTTAAAAAGTCAGACCATTTAATTGAGTTCATCTATTACTTACCTTGAGAGATTCATTGTAGTACCCCCCAAAGCCACTATAAACATAATCCTCTGTTTATAATTTAAGATGCCCATGGCAAGATAGTTCCTAGCTTAGATAAAACACATCCATACTACACTGAACAGCAGAAACATTATAAAAGTAAAAACTTATAAAGCTTATGACAAGAATTTATATACACAAATAGACACATAATACAGGACTACACTTGGTCTTTCAGTGTGGAATTCATGTATCACCACATAACTGATGAAAGCTAAACCTAAATATGACAGTGCTTGTGGATGAAAAAAATTATTACTGATACCAAAAAAAGGAGATACTCTTTTGCAAGAATGATTACAGAAAGGTTTCTCTACACTGCAGGAGTCTGGCAGCAGAAAGAGACTGAAAATCTTGAGAAGCATCTCAGTGCTGTCACCATCAAGTGAAGGCTGTTTTCCGTGCACTCTGGAATTCTGCTGTCCCCACACATAATGCTATTCCTTTGACATGGCAAGGGGACACACACACACACAGAGTGCAGAATGCCAGAACTGAGATGTGTGTTGTGGACCTGAGAGCAGGACTTGGCCCTTTCATGAGAGAGGGTGAAATCTGAGTGAAAACTATTCACAGCACACAGATACAAGAATACTAGGGCCTAAGAGGACCAGTGGATGGCCTGGTGTGGCTTCCTGCACTACAGATGCTGTGGGGTTTAATGCAACCCTCATCAAGCTTAATCGTTTGATTAGGCAAAGAAAAGACATCCTACTGTGTCCTGAAAATACCAAAAAATCAAGAACTCACCATTTCCTGCAGCAGTTTGTGCCATGATTGGCTTTCCTTGCTACTGAAACATTTTGCTTCATCTACTCTTTGTCTAGTTTAAACTTCTCGAGATTCCTATTATATTTTCTGCAGGAGGCTAATGATTCATGTGGCCTACAGTAATTTCTTCATGGGGGAAGAGGAACAGTAACTCCTGCAATTAAGTTACCTAATTTTCTATTTGATAGAAATTAATCCATTAAAAATGAAACCAAAGACAATGTTTACTCTGATTTGCAAATTTAAGGCTAGGAACATGGCAGAGGGTTTTTTTCCTGAAGAAACTTTAAACTCTTTCTTACCACTGTGAACATTTTCTTTGTGTTTTTTCAGGGCATCCTTGCTCTTGAACCTCTTCCCACAGCTATCTGCCTTGCATATGAACCTGGCATCCCCTCTGCACGCCTCCTTGTGCTGCTCATAACTACATGGGGTAACAAAGAGAGAAAAAAACTCCACATCAGGCAAAGTCTCCAGAAACCAGAGCTGTAGCAAGTACTCAGAGCTGAACACATGCTGCACTGCAGAGTTCCAAGGCCACCTCATGCATTACTTACAGCAGAGAGGAATGAAAGCATTTGAGGATTCCCAAACACTACCAAGCTTTTTGGAAAGCTAACATGCAAAGGGAGGCCAGCAAGGACATGACAGCAGTCCTGTAACTCGGACACAAAACCTCGATTCCGAGCTGAAGGCGGTATTGCAAAGAGAGCACTGGAAACTTCTGGAGGAGTCTCCTGGGCTGATATTCTCTGTGCACTGAAGGACACTAAGAGACAAATAAAGGGAAAAAAAGCAGTAAGGGCAACATTCCACAAATTACACAGCCTTGCAGTAGCCATAAACTATATACAGCTTTACTAAAAGTAGGTTCACAATCTGTAATTAAGTGTATAACTAAAAGTAATATATCTACGTAATTTTAAGAAAATACATACACAAACAACAAAAGAAAATCAGTTATGTTTCTGTGCAGAAGCATAATTTAAGATATAAGACTTTAGTGACAAAACTGCATATTTGCACTCTCAAGGACAATAAAGACATGTTTTTAAATCTCCCACCTTTTATGTTTCTGTTTTGTTTTCCATCACCCAAATATTTAATTAAGTGAACACGAAGCACTAGATTTCCTTTTTTTTTTTTTTCCTAAATCTTGCTTTAATTCTGTACCAGCATCCACAGCTTGAAAATTACACCTCCTAAACTATATTCCACTGATGGAGACCAGTGATGCTGCACCAAACTGTGCTCTGGTCTGGTCTCCAGTGTATGACTTCAACACATAAAAAATTGTCAATATTTTTGCCATTCCCATCGAATTCTACAACAAATATGATAAATTAAGACATTTAACGATTAAAGCAAAGGGTAAGGCTATAAATACAGATGCATAAAAATTAAAGCTTGGCTTGTGATTAGGTCAAGAGAAATACAGGACTGAACGAAATTCATTTAAATGATCCCTGAAAAAACACTCCTGTTTCTACTCACTGTCTTTGTAGAGCTTGTTTAACAGGGAATTTCTTTCCACAATTTCGGCACTTAAATTCCTTTTCCTCACTGGGTTTTTGGTGCAAAGTCTGCAGGTGCTCAGCTAGGATCTCCTGGCTGGCAAAACTGGATTCACAGTTTGGGCACGCATGGTCCTGCTTACAGGTGAGGGGATCTGCGTGATGGGAAGCAAAAGCAGTGTAAAGGAGCAGGTCCCAGGTTTTTTGGTCACATGAAGAGAGACTCTCTGCCACAAACAGATCATGCAGAATGGTGGCATGAAACTCACAAAAAAAGCAACATCTCTGAAGGGATTATAGACAGCCTGTCTTAAGTGGATTACCATCAACATTACTGAAAATGGATAGAAAGTATTAAGATGGGTGTGACTTGGACTGTTGGCCCAAATTAGCCATTCAACTCAATTAGAACCTCAATGCAATTAGTCGTTCATAAATTCATCTTTATCTTTGATAAAGATGCTGAGAATTCCCCAGACAGCTCAGCTCACCCTCCTTTTCCTGGACATCTTACCTTAGGATTGGCTGAACAGCTTTGTGGGAAGGTTTATTTCTCTCCCACCTAAGTAAGAAGGAAACTACCCCTCTTAGACAAAAAGCTCATTGCTCATAAGCCTGTGCGTCAGGTGAAACAAACTCTGTCTTTAGTCCAAAAATTAATGGTTACTACTCAAGAAATCCAGGCTTACTCATTCACTCAGTAATTCACAAGACTAGCTGCTCCTTATAAGGCAAAGAAGCTCATTTCAAACCCAAATAAAGAGATAAAAATAATGCAAGAACTCAGATTAGACCCCAGGGACCTTCCAGCTCCCCAGTCCCATACAGTTAGTGTTCTCTTTCTTCATTGCCACTTCTAAGCCCTCAAGTTACCCTCTATTTTACACATTGCTCACCTGCAATTTTTTCACCAGCTGGTTGCACTTCTTTATTGCTGCCACTGTCTTCATCTTCCTGGATAACAGTTACTTCCTCCTCCTCCTCCTCCTCTTCTTCCATGTCACTGTCCAAGTACCCAATCAGAAGCTCTGTGTCTGTTTCAATATCTTCCACAGCCAGATAGAAAATATTTTCCCCTTCCTGTTGCAAACAGGAAGTAGAGGCAATAAATAATTATGTCAGAAAAACAAAAATCTAGACAAGTATGAGACCCTAAACTAACATTATTCCTCAACCATGGAAGGGCTGGCTCCATTCCTCAGGGAGCACAATGCTACAACAGCCTTGCTAAGACTTCTTTCCCAATGTGAATGCACGGCCAGAGTGCATTTCTACTCTGCTGTTTTGGGAATATTCTCCTGCCTCACCTGTGAGGCTTTTCCACTATTCCCTGCAGCTTAGACCAAGGTGGAGATGGCATTCAAGTCCTCTCCTTCCACACTCTACTTGACAAGAACTTCAGGGTTTGAAAATGAAATATTTGAGGATTAGAAAAACAGCAAAATTTAGATAACCAACAGAGCTTTATCTCTGTCCCCAGCTGAGTGCAGGAATTCTGACACAGCTTTCAGCAGCATGTTTACATAGTGTTATTTTCTCTTTCCCTCTCTCCTTAAGATTCCCAGCCTTCTCCAACAGGCTTTCACTCCAGTCAGTTATCTTCCCTATCAAATTAGCAGGCACATCTGGAAAATGCACTTTAAACCCTGTGCTGGTTTAAATCAGGGTAGATCCACCAAAGGCCAAAGGATCCAGCCCCATTCTGCAGGACAGCACAAACTACAGAACAATAAGCTCCAAAAGCTTCTTGATAATGCCTGGACAAGCCTCCAAATAGCCACATAAGCTAACAACTTTGGGCTTTGTACTTGACTGAAGTTACCACTACGGGGTGTGGGGAGGAATCTGCACATCTGTCCCCTACACTGATACTCTGTAAAACAGAGATACCTTTTTTTTTTCTGTATGTGAACCAACTGCTTTAGGTACTGCCCAAAGCACAGAGGGAGACTCATTTCTATGCAATGAAGACTCCCCAGTCCTATCATAAGTCTTAAAGCTTATCTGATTAACACCCAGAAAAGTTAACTGAAGCTTCTTTGCCCTGCACCTAGCCATATATTTTGTAACAAGCTTCCTTGAGCAAGGACAAGATAATGATTTTTAATTTTTGTATTACACTAAGATTAATTCAAACTGTCGACAGGGATGTAGTGTTCCTTGAGCTGCAGAAGGTCTGTTATATTTTACACAAGATACTGTCACACAGGAGTGAAACTTACTTAATTCAGCAGACCTGATAGAGCTACTACTTTCAAGGATGCACCACTTTTCTGTCCTTATCTCAACAGCAGCATTGGAAAAAAAAAAATTATGATTTTTTTTCCTCAAGATCGATTCTGCAGTCCAGATATCTATCAGATCAGCACACCAACCTAACCTCTGTACACATTTACAAGTTTCTGGGTTTCATACATCTCTGTCAAGTTGTATAAACCTTTAATTTAGTACAGTCTAAAGTCAAAACAAATCCACTTGACATGAGGAAAAGTAAAAGGTTTTTCTACACTCAGTCTCCACGCAGACAGGATAAAACCATTGGGGTAAATCTCCCAACACATCACTGCTTAGGACAAACTTATTCTAAAAGTGAGACAGCCTCATGAAGGGAAGCACATCTCTACCACGGGATTACCAAAAATAACAATGAAAAAATTCAAAAATTAAGGATTTGGAAAACTTGAAAATTAAAAGAAAAAATAAAAAAAAGTCATCTATCCCAGGCAAAAATAGCCCAGGTATTAGGAGCTGTCAATGTTTGAGTGCCCTGGGTTACATTTGCATTGGTAAGAAACTGGCCTTGGTGCCAGCCCAATCTAAACCCACTTCTCCTCCAAGGTTAATTTGTTTGGCTTTTCCATCCAAACAAATGCTAACAGCCAGGCATTGAGAGCGCTGATTAATCAAGATAAACCCACTTGCTGTAGTAGTTCCTCAAGGCAGCATTTTGAGGGAAAGCAATGGAAGCTCTCCAGAAACCACAGCAGAATTTACTCCTCTCCTTCCACCAGCAGCACCTGCCTGAAGCACATTAATCTATGTGCATGCAGACACAGTAAACAGTCTTTTAAATTATTTTAATAACCCTTCTGTTTCTAAGAACACATCTGCAGCTATTCCACCTGCCCAAGTGCTTAGACCATGCTGGCTGTTTTCCTAACACTCATCTGCAGCAGATCACAATGGTCCTTGGGAGAAAACTCCAAGTGCTTGCTCATCCTGGTGGCATCACAACCTCCCTTCATGTTATTCCTGGTTTATTATTCAATTGGTTTTTTCTCACCTCTGCCTTCACTGTCATCTTTTACACTACAAGCCACACAGAGCTGCTCAGCAAATACATTTTCCAGTTCCAACAGCCCTTGCTATCTCCTTCTTGGTCCACTACAAGTAGCTCTTCCATGCACACTCTTGGCTTTTCCATATAGTTACTACACACCTTCATATCTGCTTGGTAAGAGAGAACACGGGATCACTGACAGCCCATCATATTTATCCAAAAGCATGAAACACTTATGTCATCACTCCTGAAAGTTTAAACACAGGAGGAGGAAGCAGCACAGTCTTGTGTTACCTGAGGGAGTGTAGGGCTCTTCCATCCTTCAGAGCCTGAGCAGCTGGCTCCAACCCAGCCTTGCTAATCCTTACCCACTTTGTCTCTGTGCCCAGAGTGTGACCTGACTTCCCTCTGGATCTGATCCCCTGGCAGCAAACCAGCTCTTCAGCCTACCTGTTCTGCCAGTTCTCCCTGGCTGCCTCTCCACACAAGTACACTGCCTTTCCCAGTCTTTCCCTGCAGCTCCAGGATGCCAAGTTTGGCAGAGGCAAAACCAATATAGGCAGTGTGTGAGGGCAGGAAGTGCAATCCAGGAAATGCGTGGAGATGATTTCACACACACCCCCCACACAGCCCAGAATTCAGATTATACCTCCTCTAAAATGCAGCACCTGAACCACACACACGAGATCCAGAAGCCTCAGCTCTCTCTCTATTCCTGTGGTGCTGTATTGGCAAGGCAGAAAACCTCTGAGACACAAATGTGAGACTGAACAGAACCCAAGGCTAAACTACCACAGCAATGCTGACATTCCTCCATACTGCAGTGTTCAGTAATAGCTCCTAATGAAGGCTAGAATATTTTTCCATCTGAATACTCTGTATTAGGATGAGCTTTAAGGTCCTAAAATACCCCATCAGATAATTTAGCAGATTTTTATCTGTTTCTATTATTTTCCTTATAAAGAAACCCACTGGTATTCACTGGGTATTCCATTAAATGTTCTATTCAGCAGTTCAGGTCATTTACTGGAAAGGTAATAATGAACATTAATTGTTCACACTGCTCTCTTGTGAGCCTTACTGTGCACTTGCTAACAGTGACTGTGCACTGATGAGGTGCTAATCACACCTCCTGTATGAGAGCCTTTCGTATCTGCTACCACGAGGAGGACAGCAGATTTCATCAGGAATTGACTTTTGTTTTCTCGGCACAGAAAAAACAATGTTTTGGGTGGTTTTTTTGTCTGGCCTCAAAATAAACTATAATTCTTTTGTCAGGGACACGCAGGCTAGTCCTTGGGGGAAAAAGGTCATCTCATGATGAAAAAGCAGAACAGTAATTTTAAGAAATGCTGATAAATAATCCTCCTTTTCCTGACTGCTTGCCTATTTGGATTACATCAGCAAATAACTTAAGTTAGCCTGAAATAACATTTTGTAAAGTATACATTTTGAGAAAAAAATTCACAGTCATGTAATTCTTACTTACGTGGGAGTGGAAATTAATTTACTGTGAAACTGAGCTGTTAAAAAAAGCACATAGCTAATATCTTTAGTAATCTCCAAAAGAATAACAGCTGAACCTGGAAAGGTATCCCTGTCTCTGCTGTATCCTGTAAAGTCAGAGAATGCTTCCAAAAATGAGCAACTAAACAAAGACTCTTCAGGTTCAGAGAAGAGCTGTCAAATAAGAGTGACAGTACATAACAATTCCATAGAATCAATGATGGCATAGAGAAATAAACTATTCACTGTTATACCAGAACTAGGAAACCAAGTGAAATCAAGGAGTGTCTATAAGGAAAACAGAAGCATATTTCAACATAATTGAAGCAGTGGAACTCATTACCACAGAGTGCTGCAAATGACAGCTATAAAAATGAAAAAATAAGCTGGAAAAATTCAGATCAACAGCAAAGACAAGGAAATGATCTTTTTTTTATTAATTTATCCTCAGGCACTACATGATCATCCTATCAGATAATTAGATTGTTCAATTTTCTGTTTTCTACTTAAGTATTTTCAGTATCATGCTTCCTTTCAAACCTGTCACACTTTCATAATAAATTATGTAATATTTTATGTATATTATATGATACTATTAATGTTATTGAACAATAATGTAAATGCATGATTCTGCTTTACACACACCTGAGCCCATACCCAAGTTTGGCATGGGCTAAATGGGCTAACCCTAAATAATTAGTCCTTAAACCTTTCCAATAGCATCAGATTCCAAGGACTTTTCTGGTCTCTCATCCTACCACTCTCATTTGTGGTATCATCTCAAGCACAAGAGTTCTCTTCTGAAAAGAAAGGCAGAAAAAGAAAAGCAGCTCGCTGCTTCCCTCAGATCTTGCAATTTTATTACACGACATGAAGAGCAAAGAGGAGATCGAAGCAGTAAATCAGTGACAGGAAGCAAAAGGTGGGAATCCACCCAATCTACCTGGATGGCTGCCAGGTTCTTCTGTTCCTGGGACGGAGCCTCGTGGACAAACCGCAGCCAGTTCGAGTGGCGTGGGTTGCTGGCGTCCAGGATGTAAAGCACCTCGCCTTTGCTCCCACGAACCTGAAACGTTCAGAAACAATCCCCAAGCAAAATTAAAATTAAAAACCCGAATGTGTGCAGGTTTTGTCCACTCAGTGAAAAAAAAAAAACTTTAAAAAAATAACTGTGCACACAAGATAGATCCATCTGCATATCGAGACCTTTTGGCTACCATTAACAATCCATAAAATTCACATGATTTCAACAATGTTGACAGAATTCCAGCTTACATTGAAAAAAGGAAATAATAAAAAATAAAAACTTAATATTAACTAAGTCATTCTTCTCCCTCAAAACATTAAGACATACTCCTGTAAAAATACATCTGTCACTGCCAAGAAATCCGTGTTTGTTTCATTTTAAGTAATAGATCACTTGAATCTCCACTGATCCAGACAACAGAGAGCCACACAAAAAGGTCACACAGCCACATTATTATTCCATGTGATTTATTTATATAATGAATGGGTTTTATTTTCCATCTGTCAACAAGAGGTATCCAGGGCAGGTATTTCCTAAGAGCTAGGGAATTTGGCTATGTAAGATCAAAATTAGATTGTCTTCGTGGCTTTGTATATAAATTGCTCACATTCTTGCTATATTTGTTTCTAATAGAATGCAATATCATATTTCTTCAGTATGACTGCTTCAATTACCTAAACGTTTAGGGTATTATTAAAAAAGACAAAAACTGTATTCCATTACAATAATAGCTGTTGACAGCACGTTGTTCTCAGATTAGGAAAAAAAAAAAAAGAATTACTGTAGTTCTGCAAGCAAATAAGGATCTTCAAAATTCATTACCACTCTTCTGAAGGAAAAAGGACACATCTGAAAAGGTGCCAACATTCAAACTTTAAAAGCTCTTACTTTCCAACACATGGATTAACCACAGTGAAAAGTGTCAAAGCTACACATTGAAATGCATCTGGAAACAAGGGTATCTGACACCAAGCACTAATGGTTTTCCAGAGAGGCTGTGGATGTCCCATCCCTGCTCAAGGCTCGGCCCTGAGCAGCCTGACCTAATGAGTGGCAATCCCTGTCCCCGGCAGGAGGGCTGGAGCTGGATGGTCTTTAAGGTGCTTTCCAACCCAAACCATCCTGGATACTGTAATAATCACCCAGTTGTACCGAGGCTTTGTGCTTTAGCTACCAAAGCACAAGTTACAGGAGCCCACCATGCAGATCCTGTGAAGGCTTCCATCAGATCTTGAGCTGCAATGAGAAGCAATCCAGGTCCTTTTATAAAAACTATACATTACACCAGCTAACTTTTCATCATTTTTTCTTTATTTGCTTGATTCCTTAAGTTATAGAAGAATAATTTATATTTGTTTCAGTGATACACAGCCATGTCAGTTATGCTTTCAGAGCCTCTGCCAACCCATAAGGAGACGCCAAACACGAAACAGAGCTTTAACACATAAGGAAACTATCGATAAAGGAATATGATAAATCCCTTAAAAACATGCTGTATTTTCTACTGCTTTTTTCACCTCATAAAGAAATAATGCTGCATTGAATATACAGATGTGAGCATGAAAAGTCAGGAAAAAGTGCAAAACCACCATCTTTAGCATGGACTGGACTGGTGACACGAACCAATCCTTTTCTGGTTGCATGAACAGGGAGCTTCCTAAACGAACTGATGGCAGTGGATCCCAAATGCAGCACTTAGAACTAACCCCTAAAATGCACTCACATATCCACACTATGTACCTCAAACTGAGGTGCCCAGGAATTATCATCCTGAGAATCAGCACAGAAGGTGCCGCTGAAGGAACTCAGCCGAACACCTTCAGTGTAAGATGAAACATGTGACAGCCACCGGCACCATGCAGGGTGAGGCTCCACCCCAAAAAGCAATCAGGACAATCTGAACGATGCCACATGAACAACTTTAAGGTGCTTTCAGGAACAGGAGAGTTCAGGAACAGCTGTGTCCCTTGTCAACATATAAGCTCCCCATATGAAACCCTACAGAGGCCTAAATAACACCTAAGCTGTGGCAATGCCCACCAGCAACAAGCCTGACTCCATCTGGCAGCCTTTTATGCTGCAATGAAATTATCCCCCCATTTTCAAAACATATCCAAATTTGTCACTTGTGCTGCTCTAAAACCCTCACAAGTGTATTGCACATGCCACACCATGCACACCCGGCAAGAGGAGAAGAACAAAACTTCACTGCAGGTAAGCAGATGCTACTTTTGGTGAAGGCAATAAACTCACTGCCTGCTTTCTGGAAACCATTTCCTAAACATTTTTAAATCGAAAAATCTATGTTCATCAAACAATCGTGTAGAGAAAAGTACTGGTTTCTGCATTGCTTCTTTTTTGATTAGCTGAAAATATGATCTTTATTGCTGTAGCATAAAACAGCTAGATGCAATACCTCTGCATCCCGAGTTCAGACCATCACAGAGCTCACTGCAGAGTAAAAACTCGTATTTTAACATTGCTGGAGAAAGCATTAAAATGAAATAACTCCAGCAAAAGAAACCTGAGGGAGCAGCTGCTGATTTGCTTACTCAGTAAGAAGCCTGGGACAGAGACAGCATGTGACATTTTCCTCCAGCCAAAACACACAGCAGGTTTTCCATGTTAATGGAGCTCCTTCTGGTGCAAGGCATTACCTGACCCTGCCAGGACAGGAGGGCACAGGCAGCTCCCTCCCAGACTCCTGCAAACATTCTGTGGGGCTTTCTGGAGCAGGGCTGAACTTCCCTTTCTCTGGAAGGAAACCCAAATCTCCCTAAGCAAACCATGTGTGATCTTCTAGAGTAAGTTCAGACTGGAATACAAACACCTCAGCCTAGCAGTGTGTGCTTTCCAACATCTTAATCATATCCCATAAGTGAAGATGGGAGGTTAACACTCCCAGCTTCTTTCAGGAAGAGATCCTTCTCATCACCAAAACCAAAAGATCATCAATGGGCCTGCTCCAAAAGTCACTAAAATCAATACAAAGTCATACATCTAACATGGAAAAAGATGACTGAAACAAGTTTTAACAGAGTTGATTATAACAACATTAATAACTACTCTGGACACCTATCTATCCCATTTGAGAATAATTTACTAAAATTGAAATTCCAGGACATAGACATGCAGCTGAGATAGTGCACCAATTTCTGAATTGTGTAAAAGCCCAATCATTGAAGAAATGAGGTAAACAAAAGCATTTCTGAAAATTAAACAAAGATTCACCCAAAAACACTTAAAAGGGAACAGTTTTCAATGTAAACAGTATTTGAGGAACAATGACTGGGACAGTAACCTTCACACAGAAAAAATAAACACTATACTGTTCAGAACTAGATTTATAATATTATATTCATCTTGACAGCAAACACGGAATTCATCTAATTAAGATTTATTTTATCATGAATCTATGGACATAATTTGACTTAATGTCTTCTGTGTAAGAGTTTTCCTATGCCAGAAGCACATTTTATAGGCAAGATACCAAAGAAAGAGGGGAAAAAAAAAAAAAAAAAGGAAGAAAGCCACTAAAACACACCAAGCTTAACATGCTTGACTTCTTATACCTCAATCCTAAACACCACAGCTCTGATCTGAAGCTGGCTGCAGCCAATAGCAGATTTTCTGTTGCCTTCACTAATTTTCAGGCAGGCTTATTTAACTGGAAACAACTGTCACAGCAACAGTGATGAGAGTCAAGCAGTAGAAACATAAGTTCATTTCATTTTCTTACATAAATAAACACAAACACTGGCTTCCATCGAAAGCCTGATTTCTGATCTCTTTGGTCTTTATGTAACAATGAAGAAAACATGATCCTGGGCAGATAGACAGAAACCCAACCTGAAATATGCAACATTCAGCATTACATGGCGTATTATGTTCCATCCAACCCTGACCAACATTTCTTCATGGTATGTCAGAGTGTTTGAAGGAGGAAAAAATCTTTCCAGCCCTCCCTGTTTCAACATTTGCCAAAGTCATCACCAGAAATACATGCCTGCCACAATCCAATAGGAGTGAAATGAATTCCCCTTTCTTGGTTAAGGATAATGAAGAAAAGGAACTGAACATTCATAAATGAACTGATATCCTCCCTTCACAAAGGCACATCTGAGCCTCCAGAGCAAAAACATCTGTGAACTTTTAATACCTAACGATTATCTCCTGCTTGCCTTTAAGCACTTGCTTCTCCAGCAAATACACACAGTTCAAAGCTGCTGTGCCAAGTTTACTAACACACACAAAGAAGTATTTATCCAAGGTGTTAGTGGGATGCTAAGACTAAGAACAGAGCTCGCAATTCATCACCAGCAACAAGCTGTGCCCTGCACCAGCACAACACTCAAACAGGGGATACACAGAGGTGTTTCTCTAACAGAAAGAAAGCGAAAGCACAAAGCCATTCGGACATTTTCTTGGCTTTCTATTATCACTCTTAACTAAACGGTTACCACAGGTTTGTTTGGTTTGGTTTGTTCCTTTCACACCACTCATAAATAAAACATTTCAGCCTGTAGCTCTTTACAAAGATAACAGCAAGAGCAAGGATGCTTCCCACCCGCTGGAATCTTCCACTGCCCTGGAATCTGTTGAATGAGCAAGTACAAACCTTTGATTTCTTCACAAGTATGCATGTTACAGGCAGAGTAATGGCATTCTGCTGTATTTCATTTAAAGAGAAACTCTAACATCCTCAGAATTTTACTGAGCAACATCACTGGGCTCAATAAATGTCTTGGGTGCCGCTTCTTCCCCGAGACCAAAAGAAAACAATGCGTGCGACTCCGTCCCCACGTGATGCCTGAAAGATGCCAGCTCACAGTGCTGGTCTGGAGGAGAAGGAACGGCTTGATCAAAACAGGCCACATCACAGAGCACTACTCTGCTCCACTGGAAATGCATGTGGCAAACTTCCTCACAGAAAAAGATTCCATAACACTGAAGCCTGGATCCCGGGCACCACGTGCCAAGGGAAGAAGTGCTGCACTAATGCCTATTTTTTCCCTTGATTTACAAAAAGCCTCTACTGCTTGAGCCTTCTTTCTGAAGGTGTTCTCTCTGTAAACATTGTTTTTCTGACTGCCATCAGACTGTGAAGTCAGGCTTTAGTGTGCCTCCCTCCAACAGCCTTCCAATTAATTATTTTTAATATCTTTGGTACAGCTGACTACACACAAACTTGGCCAGTTTCTGTGCGTGCCTCCCACAGGCTCTGGAATAACCATCTACTTGGGCTGTTCAAGTCTTACTTTCTGCATTCCTGGTCTCAATTTTCAACTTCAGACTACTCCCAGCATGATTTAAATTATATTATAAGGCTCACGTTCAGATCAACTTCAGTAAACATGAACAACTCGGGTTAAAACATTCAGGAAGTCATAAAATTTGGTATGCAGGAATCTCTTCAAGCCTCTCAAAACTAGGTTACAGTAAGATATTATGAAACGATTTTAAAACAGCTCATAAAAACCTCATTTTCTGATTTGCTGTCAATGGGGTCACATTAGTGTCACCAATAAATACATGTATTTGCCTTTTCTTTTCCGTCGTGCAGAAACAGATAAATCTCACTTAAGCACGAGCAGTGAGGAATCTGGAAAATCATAAAGCTTTCCAACAAACCTAAAGGCCTCCTCACGGCTGTAATCCACCCACTGTCCTTCCTGAAAGCCTCGTTCTAGCACAAGCGTTTCACTGATTTAAAGCAACCTGCAGAAAGATCAGGAAGCGCCGAGTGAGCACACAAGTGGGCACATTAACAGGTACTGTGCTCATCTGTAATAAAGACACATTGTTTCAGCTGTTTTAAAAGGTTTTAAGCTGTTTTAAAAGGCTCTGTTTTAGCTGGGAGCCAAGGGGATGGAATTAGTTGCTCTGAGTACATAACCCAGAAGGGAAAGGGGAACAAACTGTCCACACCTCTTCTCTGGGAAAGGGCATTTGGGGCACACCTCTAGATTAGAACAGACAAAAAAAAAGGAAAGGGAGAAAACAGGGCTTCACAGGCTGCAGATAGCACTCACCTAGGAATATTTCACCACTCACATATTTATACTGAGCTTGGGTAAAAAGAGATGGGCTTTTAACACTCCCTCAGTCATCATTCTAGTGTATGGAATGCATTTGTAGCTCTGCTAAGGCTGCATCAATACTCTGCTCTCCTCATAAGCTGCTCAGTGATGTTAATGCCAGAGATTTTCAAATAAACATGTATTTTGTGGTAAATGCATTGATAGTGCTTTAAGCCAGATGTCAAACATAAGCTATTTTTGTACAGTGCAGTAACAGTCCTTCTCCCACCCCTAACCACAGAAAGGTAAAAGAGTCAGAAATGAGTCCTCTCCTCAGTGTAAAAGAGGACTAAGAGTGCATTCAACACAAACTGCTTGGCTGAGGAAAAAAAAACCTGCTCAAAGAACTACAGCAGCAAATAAGGATTACAAAGAGAGAACAGAGGCACCAGAAAGAAGGCATTTTTAACAAGTTGGAAACGTTTTTATTGCCAGTGTTTTTCAGTCAGTGTAATCTCCTCAACTGGTAAACTCAGACTTTACATCAGGCACACACAGGGACAACAGCAGCTAGGATGGGTTATGCACCAAATTACAAGAACTGGTGTATAAACTGCTGTTCCTGCCCAATGCACACAGAAAATAAAATGCTGCCCACAGCACCAGGATTCTATTTTGCTAAAGATATCACAGCTACTCAGTGCATTAAATTCTAAAATTCTAAAACTGTGCTTATATAATTTGCCAAATCCCAATGGAAGTGCCACACCAGGAAATTCATATTACAGCAGAAGGAAGCCATAGGCTGGTACCTGTTCATCAGCATAAATCAGTATCTCTGTATCTCACAATCGACTTCCCAATTCAAATGATTTTAATTTTTCTAATTATTGTCACATGTTTTAATGGTTTTTCACAGTGTTAATATATTTAATGTATTTGGCTTGACTTGATACTTTGTCACACTTCATTGATTAGAATCATTTGCTTTTTCTTTAGATTTAAAGAAGTCAATCCTCCTCCAACCAGGCAGCATAATTTTAAAGTACTAAATCTCACTACACGATCTTTAAGCTATGAAACAAAACAGAAAGGATTTGTTGCAATAAAACTTAGTTCTGAGCACACTTTTTGCACGGTGTGATGATGCCACTTGACTCACCTCCCACATGAGCCTGCAGTCTGTGTTCTCATCCAGCTCCTGCGGCATTCGCTTCTCCCCTGCAAAGGGGCCAAACTTTTCACCCTAAGGAATGATTATAAAAGGAAAAGAATCAGTAGGAGGAAAAAAGGAAAAGGCTAGGGAATCACCAAACTCCAGCAGAGGAGTCATTCCTAGCTTCAAACAGAAAAAAGGAGTTTTCCTTTATTGTCCTACTATATGCCAAGAAGGTGCACATCCTTGAGGGTTCAACCTGAAGCTCATTCCCGTTCTTCTCATACTTTGAACAAACCAAATACCTTCCCTCTGCATGCTTATTTCTCCTTTGGGAAGCAGGATTTCTCTTTATCTTGAACAAGGCTGAAATTTACAAGTGAAATTTCTTACATTTCTTATAAAATTTTCAGGAAGCACCTTGCAACAGGCATCCAACTAAAACAAAGAACTTGGCAAAGCACCGCGTTTACATTAGATTTACTTGTGAGATTATTTGCAACGCTACTTTTTGAAGTGCCAGAAATCAAAAGACTGAATAACTGAGGGCTTGATGATACAGAGAGATTTGTTTAAAAAACGTAGGGGAGTCTGCACGTGCTTATGAATTAATTGGAGCCTTCATAAACAAAATTAAAATGTTCTACCACCTGCTAGTCACAACACCCGCTGTGAAAGCACCCATTGATATGTTCTTCCAGAAGTATTTGGCATCAGGGTTTTTTTTTTTTCCTGCACAGACGTCACAGGAGCAAAGGGGCAAAATAATTAAACAGGAGTTTCTCCTTCCATAGGCCCAACTTCCCCCCCCACACACACTGCCTTGTCCCTGTGTGCAGGGACAGGCCCTAAACCATGGAGTGTAGGATGCTGTGTTCCTTCAGGCAGCATTCAGATCCAAAAGCACTTACACTCTGAGGCATTAGAGATTTTAAGTGTATATTGAAAAGCAACTCTGGTGTTTCTTTTGAAAACAACAATATTTTGGTTAAAAAAAGTATTGATCTTGTCCACATATCCCTTCCTGCAGGCACATTCCATATTCCCAGCAATAGCCTGCCACGTGCTTTCCTTCTTGCTTAGTTTTTACAGATTGCCCACAGGGAAAGAGAAAAAAGTGGAATGGAAAACATCCAGGACTGTTCCTCCTAGAAACAGGAAATTTAAATTAAAAAAAAAAAAAAACAAAAAAAAACCAACACAACTTGTATTTAAAATTAAACCTGAAGTGGTAATAAAGAAAGGAAAAGAAAACTAGCATTGCAAAATGAGGCAACAGAACTGAGGGACAAATTTTTTAATGTGCACAAAGAACATTTCCCTACAAGGAACAGCAAAGCAGAAGGCAAAAATCACAAGAACAGCAGAAGTCACCAGCTGGAGCCCAGAGCAACAAAGGAGCCAGACAGGGGCAGTGACAGTAAGAACTGGCACTCTGGGGCTTTGTATCCTTACTTCTCGTTGACTTCCACACCACCCTTCATAGTTTTGCTGATAAATAAAGTCACAGTTCCTCCCCTGCCAGTTTTTCAAATCCTGGGGTTGAATACTCAGGCTTAAACTTCCTCCTCTTAGCTCATCAGTAAAGAAGGTGGAAACAGGTGAGTACAGCTGTCTGTGTACAGATCCTACAGTGTTAATTTGACTGAAGCCCACAGCACCGCTGGGATGAAGCACAGGAACAGCTCAGAACAAGCATCACCACACACCATTCCCATCTCAGCACTCCAAACCAGGAAATCTCTGCCATATTCAAGACCTTCTGGAAGCTCAGAACAACGGCAAAAGCAACATGTCCACCTCTGAACACAGAGTAATAAACATTACATAAGCTGCAGCTGATGCACATTTCCAAGCACTTTCTATGGCTTCTCAAATTGGGGGGGAACCAAAACCTGATGTCTTGGTCCCTGGGGCTAAGTGCAGTTATTGGTTCAGCCTTTCAGACCATTTTCTTCATATATATAAATATATACACACACATTATTCCTGGTTAATAGACATGCTGTTATATGCCAACATGCATCAATCAAAAACACACTCAAAACCTCAACTTCCCCTCTGATCAATACAAGCAAGGCATACAACGCAGTCCAAAGGGAGAGAAATTATTCACTACATAAAAGCACATTTTTCCAAAATAGCTGAAAAAGCTATTGTCAACAGTTCCTTCCAAAAGAAGCAGCAGTGACTAATCTTACAGTTGCAGCAAGACACTGAGAAATGCAATGGCTCTCTGATGATTACACCAAGAGCCTCATGATGCATGAGGGTGCTCTGCAGCCTGAGGCCAGCTCAGGGAAAACACAAGGTACACGGGAATCACAGCTTTGTCAAGGTAACAAAACAAAAAGCTTCCAAGTTTTATGGTTACAGGCAAAATCTTGAAAGCCCTGCATGCCTGGAGGTGCACAGGCAGATGGCAGGCAGCAGCAGTTCAGAATGCATTATTACCAAAACTTTGCTAATAGCAGAATTTTCAGAGGCCTCCACAACACTTGAAAGCCGGTACTTCAATTTCTGATTATAACATCATCCAGTTTTCTTCTCTTACTTCCAGTTCAGACAACTGCAATTGTGTGACAGCAACAGAGAGAGAACAGTGCAGTGTTTCCTACCCAGCAGCTCAGGTCTTACTTCACAGTAAAGTGTGACATTCAACACCTCCTCCCAATCCCCAAACTCCATGGAATTAATTCAACAGCCATAAGCTACTCTTTATCACAGCCACGAAGTGTGGTACTCCTGACTCATTACTAGACAGGGGAACAAGTGAAGAGCACTTCAGGTGTGAACTTTCTTTCCACGGAAGAGTAACACAGAGTGTGTCTGTTTCTGATGTACCACCTGTGTCATTTACACACCCACCTTCTCCCAACAGAGAACATGGTGCCTAGGGCCCCAACAAATTTTAGGAGTTTGTTTCAATAAACCACAGAGCAACTCAAGAGTTGGTTCCTCTGCCTGTTCTTCTGACCAGGGCTCTGCACACCACAGCTGTCTGTGCCACCACCAAGACAGAGGACTTAGTGCCAAAGGACAGGTCTGTAACAAGCACTGGCACCACACATTCCTAATAGAAACAGATCCTACAACAGCTGCATCTGCCTTTACCTTCTGCAGTCACACCAAGCCACACCACACTTGCAACACTTTTCGTAGGTGCTTGCACAGCTCTGACCTCACACACTTTCTTTACCTGTTGATAAATATGACATGAGGTTGATAAATAAGGTGGAACAACTCAGGCAGGAAAATGCTCTATTTATCCCAGCATGCAGCTCTAATGGTTCAGCTGTCAACAGTGGCAAGGGTGGAAGCTCAGAGCCCCACAGCTCTGAATTGGGCATGCTGATTACCACGAGTCTCACTCCAGAGCTCACTTAGAGTCCAGGGATTAACAAATGCTAATAGTGTACAAACTTCTTTGCTGTGTGAACGCACAAAATTCTCAAATCAAACTCCAGTAGAGAAGTTTTAAAGAATTAAACCAAACTATAAAACTGTTCCCCTTCCTGCCCTCCCCTCAGCATTCAGGGACATCTTAAAACTGTGAGACCTCCACGCCATCGTGTCTAAGTCCTGTTGATGGTAACTCTGAAAAATTAGGGAAAAAAAATCAGAGCCAAAACAAGGACAAAGATGGAAAGGGAAACGTAGAAAACACAGAAAAGTGTATGCTAACGATGGACTCACAGTTTCGGTATGCCTTTGTGTGTCCTAACAAGCCACCTGGACAGTCTCAGCTGGAATTTCATATGATCAAGAGACTTTCAATTATGAGGTCTGAAGAGGCATCACCTGGTTGGGGTATGAGACTCGGTTCAGCTGAATGACATCGCTCAGGGGCCCGGCTTTATTATGCCGAGAAAAGGAATAAAAGCACGGTCCCGCCGAGCCATGAGGGGGTGGCAGGAGCCCGCAGCTCCAGGCGGAGCCCCCTCCCCGCGGAGCGCGGTTCCTCAGGGAGGCGGTGCCGCCCGGCGAAGCTCTGCCCTCACAACTGTGCCACACACACAGACCAAGTTTAAAAAAAAAATCACAAAACGAGGAATATAAAACTCCTCAGAGCAAACCCTCCGCCGGCCCCCGCGCCCGTTCCCGCCTGAGGCGGCGGCGCCCCGGGAGGCTCCTTGCACCGGGAGGGGGGAGCGGGCGGGCGGCGCCTCCCGTGAGCAGAGGGAGCCCGGGCGGGCACAGCGCGGCTGAGGCCAACTTGGAGCGGGGCAGAGGGGCGGGAGACCCGCCCAGCTCCCCGGCGATACGTGGCAGCCTCTCCCCGCCGGGCCGGGCCAGGCCGTCCCCCCGCCATCACCCACCTTCTTCACTCTGCGGGCCGNTGCCGCTCGGGTTTATGCCGCTCGGGTTTATGCCGCTCGGGTTTATGCCGCTCGGGTTTATCCCGCTCTCTGTTTGTCTTCCACCGATGCGTGAGGGCAGCTTCGCTTGGAGAGCAAGTAATCCTTCACTCTCGGGAGTCGGTTTTGAGGGAATGCGGATCTGAAGGCAGAAATTGAGCATCCTTACGAACACGTAAACGTGACACTTTCTGTCTTAAAAAAATAAACGTTCTGTGTATTCTTANGGAGCCCGCAGCTCCAGGCGGAGCCCCCTCCCCGCGGAGCGCGGTTCCTCAGGGAGGCGGTGCCGCCCGGCGAAGCTCTGCCCTCACAACTGTGCCACACACACAGACCAAGTTTAAAAAAAAAATCACAAAACGAGGAATATAAAACTCCTCAGAGCAAACCCTCCGCCGGCCCCCGCGCCCGTTCCCGCCTGAGGCGGCGGCGCCCCGGGAGGCTCCTTGCACCGGGAGGGGGGAGCGGGCGGGCGGCGCCTCCCGTGAGCAGAGGGAGCCCGGGCGGGCACAGCGCGGCTGAGGCCAACTTGGAGCGGGGCAGAGGGGCGGGAGAGCCGCCCAGCTCCCCGGCGATACGTGGCAGCCTCTCCCCGCCGGGCCGGGCCAGGCCGTCCCCCCGCCATCACCCACCTTCTTCACTCTGCGGGCCGTGTAGAGCCCCATCCCGTCCTGCACCCGGGACGACTTCAGGGCGAACCTATCCGGCACGTACATGCCCAGCATTTTTGCACCGAACTCGGGCCCCGCCGCCTGCTACCGGGGAGAAGGAAGAGGCTTACGGGGGACTCCCATCCCACCGGGAGCGGCGGGCTGNAAATTGAGCATCCTTACGAACACGCAAACGTGACACTTTTTGTCCTAAAAAATCAACATTCCATGTATTCTTACAACATACCCAGCAAAGGCACGGATTTCTGACTAAAACTACACACAATGTAGTCGAACAGGGAGGAATAAAGTTCGACTTCAACGCGTTACTAGCATCACACCAGTACTCCTTCACAAAACTACAATATCCATTATGTATATGCACGATATACATTGGCCTTCTTCTGGAAAGCTGAACAGCTTTCTTCGGGATTTTTGGGATTTTCCTCGATGCCATACTCATTGTTGCTCTCTAAACTGAAGCGGTGGTGTAGCTAGAAAAGGGATTTGGTTATATCTGATTATGGAATTAAAAATAAGTGTGAAGGCATGCGTGGCAAGCAGAAGGAAAAGGAAGAAAATTTAAAAAAAATCCCTATTTATAGACATAATTTAAAATTGTGCTGCTAATAATAATAATTAGACCACTGGAGCGTAGCAATCTCTTTTCTCTCTACCTCTTTTTACATTAACATATGTATAAATAGTAGAAGCTAAATATTAAAAGCTCGTAGTTTTCCCTCAAAGTATTAGAAAAAATTCTGTGTTGGTGTCATTTGGAAGGAAGGAAACAAATGTCCTGAATTTTGGTTACCACATGCCAGGGAACAGATCGTCATGGAAGTGCTTTGGATCAGTTGCATTCCTGCCCATCCATAGGTGGACATTTAGGGAAAAATTAAATTTAAAAATCGGATGTAGCTGAACATGAAACTCCCTTAGATTATTTTTTGTTCCTTTATCTATTTGCACACAATGGCTTTTTGTGCTCAGCATCTACGGAGTTGTAGTTTAGCTATCACAAAGCTTTATAAGGAGAAAAAAAATCTTTACAAAGGGTATGTAAATTTCCACCAACATGCATGTATATACAGAGAAGTTTATATAATATCATATGATATTTAATATATGAGCAAATGCTCTGGTAAATTTGATGAGGCCCTTAATTTGAAACAAGAAAAAAGGTTGAAAGGCTCCAACATGTTTGAAAGAATAATTTTGGGAATGAAAACACACCAGACCCACAGATTTCACACCATGATTGATAGCCTGGACACTAATTTAGTAATAAAAACAGGGCATCTAAATCTGTATAAGTAAGAATTCTACCTTGTCAAAAACAAATAAATTGAACTGAGAGGAAGTAAGTTGCCTCAGGTGATTGCTTCAGTTTTACTCTTTTGCTCTTTAAGGTCTAGCTCTGAAGCTTCCACATGCATAATTAAACGTACTGAATATTTTTGGAGACCAGAACACTTCCTTGATTGGATGCCAGTCTTTCTTAATATATATCAGATTAAAATGCTGGCATTATTTTCTCTGTCTCTGACCTTTTCCAAAGGCCACGAATATTCTAAAATCATTTTACACTTTATGAAGACTACAGTATTTTTCTCTTCAGAAGAGGAAAAAAATCACTGGGGAGATCTTAATTTTGAACCTTAAAAGATGAATTCCACGTGAAGTTAAAGGTAATCATACAGCACAGTTTGAATGCATTTGTGTCTTGATTTTAAGCTCTTCCAGTACAGAAGAACAACTGTTTTATTTTGTACATTTCAGCCATTATTATTCCAATGCAGAATGCCATTAACCATGTCTTATTCTGTTTAAACAAATTAGAAAAAGAATGCTGTAGCACTGGACAAAACTGAACGCCAAGGAGAAACACAAGGGCATCCAGCAGCCTTCGGATTGGAAGCCTTGTGCTGTCAAAATTCGTTTCTATGACTTCCCTGGAAAAGGAACAAGGTATTTTCAGATGGAGGCTCTTACGTAGTCGTGAAAGCTGCTGTGCCCCACGTGGAATTCCATGGCAGGAATCCACCTGTGGTGACAAACAGAATACTTGCAAGGGGTTTTGTCTGGAGTTACAGTACTTGTTGTTGCAACACCATGCCCGAGGGATGGCATGCTGCTCCCTCCACTCGAGGAACAGCTAATTAGGTGTCACACTTAATATGTCATGTTCTAACAAAAGGATCTGAGACCAAAATGCTCTTCAGGATGCCAGGACTAAACATGCCAGCCCCTGAAGTGTCCAGCAGCTTAGAAAGAAAACGTGTTCTCCAAGAAGAAAGGGTGGCTTTTCACTGCTAATCCCTTGTTTAGCTGGTATAGTATCATCTCCAAAATTTTTCAGGGACTTGACATTTCTATCCTCCCTCCTCCTGCTCTGCAGGCAGTTGGACAGAAATCAGAGAGGCTAATGGCTTTTTAATCCTTTCAAGAGTTCCTTGCATCAAGCAGTATTAAAATATTAACTTTTGCAGCATCCATAGCAATGCCAGAATTAGATTCTGGCAGCTGACACACCTGGGAAAGGGTGTCATTCCTGATAGTGGCTCTTCCTCTAAACCTGGTGTGATCAGGAGCAGCTCTTTTAAAGCAAGTCTGTGTCTTGTCTGCGTTGTGCCTCATGTGCAGGACACGCACACTGTTGTCAGACTGTTCCCTCTTGGTTCGTGTGTACCTGCACATTCCAGGTGTGCAGATAACGCTCCTGCTTTGTCCAGGAGTGCAAAGGTTTCAGTCAGCTATTCCCTGGAATTTGCCAAGCCCCTTTCTCTGCTGGGTACAAAGTCCTTACCTTCATTTGGGACCATTGTTCTTTTTTCATGGTGGCTTCCCAGACTTTTCCACACTGCAGTGCCTGGACCAGGATGGGAACGGGGTTTGCTCTGACTCATTTTGCACTGGAAGTGTTCAGGAAGGAAAGGTTCCAGCTCGCCTCATGGCAGAGTCTGAGTGAAAGATGGGGAGAGGAGTAGCATAAAGACCTCTCAGGGCTGGGTTTTTTTTTTCTTCCTTTCCTCAGTTGTACAGAATTCCACTTCAGTTAAAACAAACTACCTGAGCTTGGTGGGAGCTGTGTCCACCTTTAGAGCCTGCCCTGCTTTGGGGACAGTGGCACCCTTGCCAGCAGCCCACAAGGACTCCTAAGTACCTGGAACAAATTGTGTTGACGTGGAGTCAACTTAAACCATATGTCAAACTACCAACCCAAAGCTCAATCTCTTTCATGTAAAACAATCTACTTTCTGCAACAATTAAATGTGCCTGCTTAAAATATGACAGCAAGTCCCATCTCCTCAGTGTCTCGGGTCTTTTCCAGTTCTAACAGTGTTTGTTTTGTCTGTGTTTTTTGGTGCTCTGAGAGTTGTTCTTTCCCAAATGCACTTTGATTCGCTGAGCAAAATTCCTTTCAGAGCTATTTTTAAGGATTGCTTTTTTTTTTGTCTGCTGGGGGTTTTTTTTCCCCTACACTGATTCTTTTGAAGTTTTTTGAATTCAGCAAGCATTGCAACTAATAAACTATTTCCCCATCAAAATCTGTCTTCTAATCAATGCACAGTTGGCTTTTTGGGTTTTCTGTAAACTAATACAGAATCTTTGTGTTGCGATATTCACGGTCATGAAAAGCTGTAAGTTACAAGATTAGTTTCAAACTTGTCTCATTCTTTGCTTACATGCACAGAGTAGTTGCTGTCAAAGTATCTCTCTCAGATATTTGAAGTCCTAGAATTTGGTGCCAGGATTTCAGAATTAAAATGTTTCTCTTTCCCCTTTCAATATAATAAAATTCGGACATGCATTTGTACTTACATTCCCCAGCTGGTGGCATATTAAGTGTTCACTTCTGTTGTTTGAGAGGGTTTTAAACTAGAGTTTAAAAAAAAAAAAAAGAGATTTTGAGTAATTAGGAGATTAAGCTAGTAATTCAGGTTTCATAGTGATGGACCTAAAAGGAACACAATATAATGAGACTGGTAGATTTTTTTTTTTTTTGCTATCTGGCATGAAAACTTCACATAAGTGATATAGAAAGAAGTCTAAAATGCAAGTAGAGAATAATTAAAAATACTTATTTTAAAACATTTAGTGTAAACCATCTCCATCAATTTCTTCAGAGACAGCAACTGAGAAACACTTTATATAGTAGCACATGAACTGGGCCACATCTTCACCCATCCTAAAAGTGTCTTCCTCAGCTCAGGAATATCTTATTTGAGCTTGACAGTGCCTTCCCTAATTGATGTCACCCCCCCCTATTTTTCCTGTCAGCCCCTTCAGGATGGACTCAGCCTTCCCTTCATTAATGGAAAGTATCTTCCCAGATCCAGCCTCTCCCTGGTGAGCTACTTCCTTCAATCCTAACCATTCCCATACATGCCCTGGTACATAAAGGTTTTACCTTCCCATTTCCCAGAAGGGAAAGCCTGCTCTAGAGCTGATCCTGTGCTCCTTCTGGGAGCAATAAGCCTGAAACTTGCCTGCTTCCTCTTCTCCTTGCTGCCTAATCATGAGCAGGATCTTCATGGAGCACGAGGTTCATCACCAAGCTAGTTCCCACGCTGTGCTCCCTGGTTTTATATGTTGAAAACCATGGAAATTGGGCTCCCTTTCAGTACCTGCTCTGTGCCAGTCATTTAACTCACCGTGTTTGGCACTCCAACCGTACAACAAATTCTTTCTGGAACCTTGAAAGAGCTTTAATGCTGTGAACTATTTTTCCACCATTCCTCAACAGGACATGAAGCTGGAACACCATGTTGGGTTTTCCTGTAGCAGGAAGACAGCTGACTACTATGAACTCACAGTGGTTTGCTGATATTATTTTAGCAGATGGATGACAACTCTCATGACTGACCTCTGCCTTTCATGTCTGCCAGGTGCTGTTGTGTATTCCTATTTTCACTTCTCCACGAATCTCCACTACATTGAGTATCATTATGCTGCTTGACAGAATGTTTTTAAATCCTTGGAGAATGGCTGCATGCACACAGAAGGTACTCCTCAGAACTGCCAGCTATGGAAAATTCATTTTGCCATTCTGAGCACACATTTTCACAATCTGTGCTGTCCTTTGCTCAGAGACTTGTCTCAGGTCAGCGTTCACATCATTTCTATGCACTTTGGCCTCGCTGTCTTCCTCCTATTCACATAAAAACAACACTTGAGTCCCCCTCTTTTCAACAGGGTGAGTGTCCACTCTACCTTCTTATCTTTCAGTATCCAGCTGTGCCTGACCCACCAGTGGAGGGCTTAAATCCCCCAATTATCCACACTACAGATGTGTTGGTTTCTTCCTGCACTGTGAGCTGAAGCAACTTGATTCCCCTGCTCAGGAAGCCTGGTCCCAGAAGAGAACAGTTTGCTTTAAGGCCTACAAAAGCCCAAACCATTAGGGCTGGACACTGTAGATTTGAAATGCAAGGGGAATTCCCACTGATACCAGGGATCCTTGCTCCACTCCATCCCAATACACGTTCTGTTCTGAGAAAGAGAAGGTAGCTCTGAAAATGGAAATTTTAAACCAGTCTGGGAGTTTTCCACCTAGAGACCTCAGCAGAATCAGTTTCAACAATACTTCAGGGCATGAGCTGCTTTATAAAGCTTAAGGGCTTGCATAATCAGGGCCATCACATGCATGTTTAAAATGAACTGAGCCTAACAAAAACCTACCAACCAAAAAAAAAAAAATAAAAAAATAAAAAGCAAACCACCAACATTTGTCAGGAATTAAGTTCTCATTAAACCATGCAGGATGAACGTTTGAAAAAGGCTTTTCTGTTGAATGCTTCCATTTAAAAACTCTCATCTTCATTATGTTCCATCTGACACCAGGGGTACTCAGCAGCTCTGTGCCAAACATCAATATGTCAGACTACATACATAGACTGTAAAAAATAGAAGAATCATCAAATATTTGACTCTGCCTCAAATTTGGATATTATTGCAAGGTCCGGAAGGATCAACTGTAAATTTACTTATGCACATTAGAAAAACAAACAGTCAAGGAAAAATGAAGAAAACAAATAGCTGTTTCAAAGGTTGTGTTCTTACAAATACTTCATAGTTAGATTACTCAGTTTTGAAAGCAATAGGAGGATTAAAGGCAGGAGTGTATTTTTTCTTTATTCCCTTCATTATTACGTTTCTTGAAATTAAGTAAAAAAATTAGAAATGTGTCCTTCCTTACAAGCGATGATTCAAATAAGTTCCCTCTTTCAGACAGAGCCTTCTATTTAAACTTCACAGGTCTACTCAGCTTCACAAAGCAGAGATGTCTGGAGACTGAAGTAGTTGGGGAGAGGATCTCGTGTTCCCCTGTCAGGAGCTACCTTCAGTATTCACTAAGAGCAGCAGCTGATTCAAACCCTTGATACACCTGCACTTTGGGCCAGAAGGTGGTTTTGAGAGAAGATTCAGGTCCACAAGGAGTTCTGTAAGTATCTGGAATTAGAGTAGGACCAATGGAAGGATGCTTGTGTCTATATGCAGAGTAATCATTACATTAGTAAGAGTGTACGTGTACTCTGAAAAGCAGGCTTTTTGAAGAAGAGCAATAGCTGTAAAAGACATCTGTAAGATGCCTGCCACTTCCTCTCTGAAGTATTCACCCTCGGTTAACAAAACCCACAACCCCTGGCTCTGCTTTTCCGTGTGCCAAGCCTGCCTGTCCAAACGCTGCTTCCCCTTGGCTGCGGTGAGTGCTCCTCCCTGGCATTTCAGAGAGCACAATGTCCCCCCCGGGCCGGGCTGCAGCGAGTTTGGGTTGGAGATTGTTTGTGGGACGCCGTTCTCTTTATCACACAGCAGGGTTCCTGTTTCTCCCTCGGCTCCATTGTGCTCAATCACGCGGGGGGTTTTTAAGTTACGTTTTAAGTTATAGCCTGTCAGGCGCCCTGAGGCATCTGGACACTGGGTGCACCATAAATCTGAAGTTGTTACTGCTCAGGATTGCCGTAAATGAGTTAGTCATCTTTTCTCATAAGGCAGCAAGGGCTGAAAGTACAGGGCAGCTGCATCTTGTTTGAAAGTGTGTCTTTCAAGAGGTACAAGACATTAACATGCCCTTTTGGAAATTATATGAGAGCCTGCCCAAACTGTAATAAGTCATCACAGAAAGTCTGGGAAAAGCTGTGTCTGCACTCCAAGAGCAGCCACAGTTAGTCCCTGTGTCTGTGCCCAAGCAAGCACACTGCCCTGGTCTGTCACTGGGGATGAACAGCATTAACCTGCGTGGAGTCACAGG
This sequence comes from Pycnonotus jocosus, assembly GCA_013400435.1. Classification (NCBI taxonomy): domain Eukaryota; kingdom Metazoa; phylum Chordata; class Aves; order Passeriformes; family Pycnonotidae; genus Pycnonotus; species Pycnonotus jocosus. Next base: position 99,918 of record VWYP01023509.1, on the reverse strand, counting down.
ATACATCACAGCTTGTGCCTGATCCCTGCCTGATCCAGGTTATCCTTACGGCACCGAGGGAGCCCTGGGAGAACTGGCAGGGAAGGAAGCAATGGGTGCAGAGCACTCTGTGTGCAGTTTCTGGTAGCATCCTGCCTGTCTAACCTGTGAATTTTTGAACCCACCACCAACCTGGTCCTCCCACAGGCACATCTGTACACACAGGGCCCCCAGCCAAAAACAGAAGCAGAGTCTCCATTTCCCTTCTCACTTTACTTAGAGAGAAAACATTTTTGGCACTTTGGAGTATTTGTGCAATAGTTCTTGACACTACGTTACTTCCATTTAGCTTACAAACTGCAATAAGAGTTACTGATTTATATGCCACACATTTTAATTCTGGTAAAACACCATAAAATAAGAGTGGCAGTAGTTTAATTTTACTTTGTTTCACCTCTCTACAGCCTTGGAGGCTGTGGGCATAACCATTACTCCTAATGGAATTCCGAAGGTTGGAGAACATTATAATAACCTAACACTGAACTTTGATAAAAGATATAGGAAAAAAGATACAACAATCTAAAAGGCTTGAAACAAACATTAAATAGACATGGGTGAATGTTATCACAGGTATTTTAACTCTGTTTAGTTGAACAAAGTCTCTAATGCTCTTCAGTTGGCTTTTGAAAATTTAATAGATACTTTTATGAGATTAAAGTCACAAAAAGACCCCTGATTTAAAAGCCAGTTGGTTATTGGATCTAATAGGTCACACTATTGAAAGATATTAGAAAGAAGTGAAAATTTAAAAGGCTTCAATATACCCCCCCCCAAAAAAAATCAAAAAAACCAACAAAACAAAACCTGAATACTTTCTTCATAAGAAATCTACTGTTTTGAGAGGTCTAGGAAGGAACAGCTACTGATTTAGGTATGATCCCATATGGTATTTTGTCCACCCCTTCAGCTTACAGTATTTGCCTAATAGGACACCTCATCCAAAACACCCATCATCAAATAAATGGAGACATTTATGCATTTCAAATGCATTTATCTATTTCAAATATCCATTTCATATGACACTGCTGAGGGCTGCAGCAGCCCAACATCCGTACTAACTAAAATTCCACACAAGTTATTTTTAGCATACTCTATTTTTTAGGACAGACACTAAGCATACCTTACTATGACAAAACATTTACTAAGCATTCTCTAAAAGTCTTCTTCCCCCTTTCCCCTCACTTCTCTCCCATAGAAAAAATGAAAACTATGAAGAAAACATCGAATGTTAAAAATTCACATTGAAATGGAGAGAGGCATAGTCAGGTGCCTGTGTTTTCTGCAGGTCTGAGGAACCTGCAAGCTTTCACTTGTTCCTTCAGGCATCAAAGAGCCTTTACCCCCAGGCCTTGTCCAAGGGACAGACATTTGGATTGCATTAGGCTTCCAGGGGGTGTGTGTGCAAAACTCCAGTATGGAACAGTTATTAAAAAGGCTGCGTGTTTGCTATTTCTGTGGTTTGTCAGAAAGGTCATTGTTTGAGATGTTTTCATTTAATGACAATGTGCCTCTATTCTTCTTATTATTATTTCTTTCTTTCATGTCCGTTCCTCCTCCTCAGTATCATTGTTTGTCCCTGTCCTGTGAAGTGTCTTGCTGTTCTGGTGCCATGGGATTAGGAGGATGTTACAGATTTGTGTAACTTCTCACTACACTAGTGGTTCATTTACAGAGGGGTGTTTCCACCATAGCCACTTCTCTGAACTTACTGGGAAGATTTAGTCTGGAGCAGGGAAGAGGAACCATAGTCATTTGTGCAGAGCTCCATTACTTTAGCAGATGAAGGCTTGTTACAGTTCCCAGAAGCTCCTCATTGGATCACCACCTATCAGAATTTCCCTCACAGTCAAAGCACCTACACTTGCATTCACACAGGTCTGTGACAGCAGAAAACGGGAGCAGAATTATTCATCCCAGGCAGAAAGTACACCAAATGCTAAATCAAACTCTTCATTATGAGCACATCTCCTGAACTGGCAGAAATAAGCAGCCCAGGCCACCAGAAAAGACAACCAAGGACCTGAAAGCACAAATTCCAGCTGAAATACAGGACAGTCACATGGATCACCCCATTATTAACCTTGCACAAACTGGAGGTGTGAGTAACTGCACTTTTTCTCCATTATATGAGAACTAAAAAGATGGTTTTTATTTTGAAATGGGAAAGAGCAGTGTTGTATGATGGAAACATCGTACAAAGAAGCACACAAACAACTTTGAAAACATAGTAGGAAACATTAACAGATGAGTTAACCGTAGCTAAATATTTATATTGCATGTTTCACATTTATCACACAAACTCTTCTTTTTCCAGAAAAATATCTGGGTTAGGGGCTAGGACAGAGTATCCAATTTAATTGTTTCTCTTGGTATATCATGTTCCTTTAAAGGGGACAACACAGCCAAGTGGGCCCCTCTGCAGAAGATGTGGTATCTTTATGTGTGAGCTACCAGGTGTGCTTAAGAGGGAAGAAGCAAATGTCAAGCAGACACAGGCACACAGCTCAGGCTCAGGAGATAGCTGAGAGCAGCAGGACAAGCCAGAAACCAGCCCCAGTGACAATGGGAAAGGTTCCCTAGGGACCACAGTGAACTTGCAGTCTGCTTCAGCCCAGAAAGCCACAGAGCTGACTGAAAGCAAGGCTGGAAGCAGGGACAAAGTGAGCAGCAGGGGATTTGTTTATAAAACCTTCCCCATGTCTAGTCTGCCTTTTCTCTCTCTCATCTCTGTTGCAAGAGGTTTGTCTGATGTAGGCTTTGTTCAAAGAGAACCTGAGGTTTGAGTTGAAAAGCTCTTTGAGGGAAGAGCTCCGGACAGACCTACCTCAATGCTCTTGTCAAAGATTTGTATTCTTTAATGACAGGGGTATTTTGGTGTTTCATTTAATTATGATGACAAAGACTTGGCTGCTATGTGCAGCACAGAAGTAGCAGCTTTGTGAAGCTTTACCTCTCAGAGAAGGGTGAATGGGTGGCAGCACCACAAGCTGTGCACTGGGGCACAGTCTGAGCACAGGAATAGCCATGATCTCGGAAGCAATTCCTGCACGCTTGGAAGTAAAGGTAGCACAGGGTTCTGGTAAAAAGGATTTCACAGCTTTCCCGTCTTCCTCCACTTCTCCTGTGCTCCATCTGAACTAGGAGCTGCTGATCAAAAGCTCTGGGCAGAGCCTCCTACCAAGCCAGTCCTGAACGCTAGACTGAGTTATTATACAATCAGCTGTGATGCCACTCGGGCAAGGCCAGAGGACACTGATCAAACAGCTCCAAAACACAATGAGAAAAGGGCCTTTGTCAGTGACAACAGGGAACCTGTGGCAACCCAGGATCCAGAAACAGTTGTGTCTCACTTTAACCCACTGCTCCCACTAAGGCAGCCTTTTCTCCATGTCCTTCAGCCTGTTCCACCCGCTCTGGAGAGGGCATGAGCCCAATTACCCGGCGCTCAGCAGCCACCAATTACAGAGGGAGCAGAGCCCCTGCATTGTCCGTGCCCCGTCAGGCAGCATCTGCCTGCCAAGCGTGCTGCAGCAGCCTTTGTCACCGTGCTGTCCCCCGGCAGCCAGCTGCACAGCTTGAACCAGAGCGGGGGAGAACATAAGGAAGCCATTAGAGGTTGGGAGCAGTTGCCCAACATGGCTCAGAGAGGGATCTGAGGAAACATAATGGAATCACTCATGAGCAACTGTCCGTCCGGTCCACATCTGCAGGCGGTCTGCAGCTGCTCTGCTCCCAGCACAGACCAGAGCAGCTCTCCAGAACACACAATCCCTGCACTAGCTTACTGTACCTGCCCATTAGCTTTAAATATCTCAAGCATTGAAAGAAAAAAACCCAAACAAACCTTGTGGTCTGTTGTGAGAGAGCGGCCGTGAAGAGATGGTGCTTGGGAAAACAAAAACTGGGGGGAGGAACAAAGCCTCCATGTTGAACGACAAATGGAGAGAGTTGGCTCCAGCTTTTAATTACACCACCATGCCAAGCGACTTGAAGTAAGTGTATTTGTGTTTTATTTCACATTCAGCTCCCCAGTTGTGCGATAGGAAATGGAGGAGAATGAGCACAGTAATAATGACGGGGCAGGACTGCAGCTGGCACAGGCATGGGTGCGTGGGAGGAAAAACATCAAGAGCGCCCACAGCCTGCAGGTGAGCCCTGCTGTGCTCAGCAGGGACCCTCATCCCCCTGTCCTCAAAGAATTAACTCATTTCCCAGGACACAGGAGGCAAGTCCTGATTCCACTAATGAGCAAAATAAGAACCATGGTTAACTGCCTGAGACACCCTCCCACCATCATCCCTCCCTCATGCTATTGCCTCTCAGATGTAACATCCTTTTTAACAGCCATGCTATTTTATGTTCATAAACAGCAAATATTCGAGTAACAACAATTTCACCCACTCTTTTTCAGTTTTCTTCACTGTAGATAGGATCTGTAAGGGAAGCCTTCAGAGGAAAAGATGATCTCTCTTTAAAGTGAATGATGTTTATCTAACAGTTCATCAAAGGGTACCTCAGCTCTACACAGTTTTCTGTGGGCAGAAATCAGATTGTGAATCAGTTGACTTTCCAAAATAACAATGACTGCAGGATCAGATGCCAGCTGTACATTCATTATTCACTTGTGCCTATTTTGAGATAGATAAGTCCCTTTTTTTGTTAGACAAATTGTGCTGGGAAGGAGTAATGAGTGTTACTGGGTCACTTAAACTTTCATTTATAAACTGTTCTCTTTAAAAGAAATGGCTTTAAAAAAGAGGGGAGGCAGGATGTTCCCCACAGCCTGGTATAAGCAGTGGTTGTCTAGGCAGGCTGAGGATTATGATTACTATAACCAGTGATGTGGATCCCAGAGAAGTGATAAAAGCATTCTTCCAAAGTAGGCTTTGGAACCATCAAACACATGAAATGAAGTAAGAATTTATCTGCCTGACAGGATTAATACCACAAGTTTATAAACCAGTCTAAACACTTATTTAGAAGACTAAACCATGTCTGAATTGTGCCAGTTGTTGTTGTAGCCTTTCATGGATTCACTGAAACGCTGAAGGGACTCTGAAACCCATAGAGCACCTCAGGATGACCAAAGAAAGGCTCTCCTCACTAACACAGAGCTACTGGGGAAAGGGTTTAATATGGAAATGATGTGAAAAGCTCAGCTTCTCCTCTACATACAGGATTAAATTACACAGCCAGAAACAGCTGCTGCAGCTCAACAGGAAAATCCAACATTTGAAAAACAGTGGCTCAAAAAGGCAAGGAGTGGGGAAGTCAATATTTACAACACACTCATTTCTACTTAACAGTTAAAGTAATCAGGAGGCAAGGGGGATGACTGAAATAATTTACTCCACAAAATATCTCAATTTTAGTTCTCTAGCCCTCTTTCTTCTGAAATAATGTGCAGCTCCAAGTGTGAAACAGCACAGGTAAAATCAGTATTAATTAGGAATTGCATTAAACCACTGAATACCAGATTCATATCATTTATAAACCAGACTCTCTGATCTGTCCCCCCCATCCAAAAAATCCATACTTTGAGAGTCAGCAGGATCATTTCTTAGCTTCCATTCTAGAAGCAAAGCAAGCTACAGCACTGTGTCCCCTTCGTGGTGTTACTCCCACCTTACAACCAGATTTCACAAACTCAGATGAACTCTTCGCTACCACACTTGCTAGACTTAGAGAAGGGATTTGAACACAATTTAAACAAGAATTCAGGTCTCTTTGCAAGGTATGCATTATAAGATTAATACTTAATAATCCTGTCAGCATTTATTTAAGCTAAGCCACTGGAGCAGAAATTTACAGTCATTTTAGCTGCCTGTTGCTGCAAACACATATTTCTCTAAATCAAGGGAAACAATTAAGCATGTGACTGCCTGCCTCTAGCAGGTGTTACCCTACATGGACATCCAAACCCAGAATTAAGACACAGCCATAACATGTATCAATACAGCAATAAAACCCTCAAAACCCAGCAATTAATTAATTCCTCTCTATCAGCCTTTCAGCAGCTTTGCCATTATATTATCCCCACACATTTGGGGTACAAAGCACTTACTTCTTGTTTGCTCAGAGAACAGAAAAGATAATTGTTTCCTCTCTGAAGTAAGACATCATAGCTTGAGTTAAACTTCTTATGCACAAGGTTAGCAGCTTCAGGAGACCCCATACAAGGAAACAGGCTTTTTTCACACTTTTGAGACAAGAGGAGAGAAAAAGAGGGAAAAATGTATTTTAATAGGGCCGCACTTACTAACCCCTCACAAACAACTGGCTGAAATACCAGTATCACAAAATCAAGTGACTCTCCCTGGCAGAGTTAAAGCGTAAAACAAAGCCTCTGAAGGTCTGAACATTCTCCTTTTGCTTAAAAACAGACTTCAAAAAGCTAAGACAGACTGACCCATGTACCTCTGAGAACACACTGCTATCCTCCATCTTCCTGTGGCAGGGGAAGGCAAGGAATCTTCCATAGTTTTCCATGCATGGTTACATGACTGCTTGTTAACGGAAGCAGGGACTCTTGGCCCCGGTGGTGGGGCTGCTAATGAAGCCCAGCCAGCCTCTGGATGATGTTTCCCTGGGGAATTGGCTTGGACTTTGTGCCCAAATCAGTGGAAGTGGGCTAAAAGCAGATGGAAAAAGCCACCTTCTTTGGAGGGGTTTTGTTTTGCACCTTATTGCCATAAACCAGTCCATGTAAGAGGGAAAACCAGCAAAGAAAGGCATTTTTGCAGGGTTTTCCTCAGATTTCTATGGCCTCAGTTGCCTTTGCTGTTATGCCACAGCCCAGTGGTTTTTAACACGGTCAGTTTAACTTGCCTCCCAGAAGAGAAAGAGAAATTGCTCTCAGGTTCTTTATTGAGCAGAACTGTTCATCTTACTCTCTTGCACCTTCTGCACAGAAGTGTTGGAAAGAATACCAGCAGCAANTTGCATTTTTTGCTATATGCTAAGGTAAATGTTTGCTGTTCAAAATAAGGATTTGCTTTCTCCCTATTTTGTTGCCAGTCGTAAAACTGCTACTCAAAACCCAGAGAAATATGGCTTTGAGACCCATGTGTTGTTGCTACAAGTGGAGTTCTTGAAATGTTTGTGTCTATCACTCATGGATTTATTCTGCAGCTTTGCCACCATCATAACCTTTTGTTCTGTAACCCATGGACCATTTTGGGCTCTCTGAAGTTTCCATTGTAGGGCAGCTTCTACATTTGCCAGTGAGTAAATCAGTAAAACTAAGTGAGCCCCCTTGGACTGACAAAGGTGTTGATGATTGTCTTGCTGTCATTTGCAGTGGCTCAGTGACTCTTTAGCAGCTTTGAAACAAACCTCATCTGTAGAGAATTTCTCTGTTACAGTCCTGTAATAGATGAGCCTTAAGGAGGTGCTGCCATCCCTGTGAGCCATCTCTGCTGCTTTCCTATAGCCCTGCGTGTTCCCCAGCTGCAAATTCCAGCATGGCATTCTGTCCCACAGGGACACACATACCATCAGTATGAGTACTGAACTCCATGTAACCTTCTATTTCCCAGCTTGGGTTTCTATTTTAATTAACTCGCCAGCTTTGTGCTTTAAAAAGCCCCTATGTATATTTGCATGTATATTTTTATATCTATATTTGATATACTGGCTTTTTTGACCTTTTACACCAGGTATCCATCTATTACATTCTTTATAAATTCCTTCCATATATGTTTCGATGCTGCCCATGCTATGACATCTTACATGGGCTCTCTGCTTTCCCAAATGCTCACTCTGGAGCTTTCCCAGCAGATGAGACCTGCTTCACTTTAACACCTGCTTCAGTCACCTCTCAGTTAAGGCTGGCTTATATTTGCACTGTATAAAACAGTGCCCTTATTTTAACTCTATCCTTCAAAGAACGGCCTCTCTCAGATCATTAAGATGTGAATAATAATGTGATGATTAGGAGATATGGTACTGGTATGGTCTCAGTTTCATACAGAAGAATAAATGGAGCTAGCTGTTCAGGAAAAGAAGAATTCCAGTGGGAAATAAAGACAACTGTTGTGACATTTTTCTTTGAAAACAGTGTGTTCAGAAATAGAAGCTGCACTCATCTTGGGGAGTTTTTTAATTTTGTGACATGCTGCAACATAAGGAGTTAGCAGGCAGAAAAGCCAAATGAGCTGGGTGAATATCCAGAGAAATCTGGCTAAAGAGAACAAGCAGAGCTGGAATTGTGGTAAAACATGTGTTTTTAAGTAAACATCATACTAGTCCAGTGGAAGGGGTGCTGATCCCCACACAACTGGCAGCAGTAAAGAGAGAAACGCTTTAAAAAATTGTTTTTAGCTTAAGGATTCTGTAGTTTTCCAGACTGAAATATAGGGAAATGTCTCCCTGGCTACTGGTGATCTAACATTTGTACCAGTGTTCTGTTCTTGAAGATTCCCAGCTGGAGTCACCTACTGTTCCTGTACACCTTAGCATGGTAATCCAGCAAGTGTGTGTTTCTGAGCTCCTTTAAGAAATCAGAGAGATTGTCTCCAGAGAAATCTGAATTCCCATTATTCCATTTATTATATAACCATATTAAACACAGCAGGTGTCTTCTGATCAATCTTCATATGGTACCTGCTTTTTGGGGGGGAGAATCACAACAAACTTGGCATGTGGAATGGCACAGGAGCTTGTGCAGCCACAAAACCTTACTGTCACCCACCAGTCTGCAACCTGGAATGTGCTGGGGCAGCAGGATGGAAAACATGGGGACTCAACACTGCAGGGCCAAGGAAAGCTGGAGCTCCATTCTGCAGGGAAGGACAGGTCTGGTTTTCCCTGTCAGCAGCCTAAGAGGAACCTGCTTGCAGCCTTTGTATGGATTTTGGTCGCTTTCCCTCTGACCTTTATTGCTTGAAATGGGGCTGGCCTGGCTGCTTCTCTGAGGAGTGTTTTCTATTAAGCAGCTCTCGACAGGCTTTTGAGTCAATGGAGGTGACGTGGAAAAACAAAGAAGACAATTTAGAAAATATGATCTCTAGAAATATCTTAAAGAAATCTACACCATGGAAATAACTGCAAATGAATTGAAAGTACCTGGGGTTTTGGTAGCACTATCATTCTTGTCAATAGAAAAAACACGATATTTTCAGCTTATTGCTACTGTGGTCAAACCCAGCAGCATCCATAAAGCAAATGCTTCCAATGACAATTTAACAAAAATAATAAATGACTATAGAAAAGATCTGCATGGCCTTTCTAACTCAAACTCTAGGTCACAATGAAACAGGAAAACTGAATTCAGTTCAAGTTTCAGCATGTCTCTTCTGTCCCCACATCTATCTGCCCACTTAGAATGTAAAAAAAAAAGCCAACAAAATGTCAACAATATATAATCTAATATTTTTAATTTTATGTACAGGAATATAACGTTATGGCAACTTTGTACATGAAATACATACAGTATTTAAACATGAAAATCAGCTAGGTAAGAATTTACATTAGCAATGAAACTGCTTCATGTGCAGCCCAGTTAATACTTAGTTTAGATCTGTATTTTATTGGGGGGAGATTTTAATAGTTTACAATCATAGAAACATAAACATTTAAAACAAGACTCTATAAAATAATTTACAGAAACCCTACCATCTACACTGAGAGAAAGGGCATATGTCTGTGAGCTGTGTGTGTGAGTAACAAGGTGGACAAATGATGTTTCTCAGCCTTTTAAAGTATAAAATAATTTAGAAGCAGTTCATGCAATATGGAAGCAAAGGCGTGCCAGTTCCTCCGAGGTTTTCTGCTACCTTGGGGCATCTACTGAGCATCACATGTGGGTCACTGGACACACGATAACACCGCTGCCAGGTGCCACCAGACAGCACCAGCCTCAGGTCCTCCAGACAACGACTTATGTAAACATAAATATACAAGTTGATATCTTTTCTACACAGTACAAATACAGGTCACAACTTCTCAGCTGTGCAAGTAGTCAATCCGTGCACTCGGAAGCAGGGTAATGCTCAGTCCAGAGTTCCCTGTGTTCCTGTGTCCGGGGCCACTAACAGAACTTCCTTGTTTTCACCAGTTTGCTCTGGTATTTCACCGAGTGCCCGCCGTGCCCTATCACGTAAACATCCAGCAGGTAGGACTTGCCGGGCTGCAGGCCTCTGATTGTCTCTGTGGTCACTGCTTTCTGGATGTTCTGGCTGTGGAAGTATTTACAGAGAACCTTCTCCGACTTCTTCCTCGTGTCCGGACCCAAGCACTGGTTCTGCTCTCGTTTCTTCTGCTCTTCGTTGTAATTGTCATCCACCTCCCTCTTGTAGATGCAGAATTTGTTCCTCTCCTGCGTGCCCAGCCATGCCACTGTGACCGAGGAGCAGGTGCGGAGCTTGTCAAAGGCTTTGATCCGCGTGTCTTCAGGAAGGGAAGGGAATGATTGCTTGTTAGGCCTCGTTGTAGCCAGGATCTTCAGCATGGAAGCGCCTTTCTTGCTGCCCTTCAGCCTGATGAGGTATTTCGCTTTTGCCTTCCCCCGGAGCTGGAACTGCCGCACGCCCTCCACGCTTTGGGACAAGAGAAGCTTCCCATCCCTCCTAACTTGGATCTGAACGGCATCCAGGCAGGAATGAACGGAAAAGGTGACTTTTTGGTGGGATGAAACAGGGGCAAAACGTAGAAATTTGGCTCCCTTTCTTTTGATGAACACGTCTGTAACTTTGCCATCCTTCAGCTCGACTGTTTTCTGCTTCGCCTCCTCCTTGGTCCTGGCGAAGGTGCCGACGTAGGCGGTGCTCATGTTGGTGTTGGTGTTCACTGCAAACATGTCAAAGTAGTACTGTGTGTCTGGCTTCAGGTCAGACACGGTGAAGATGTTCTTGTTCCCAATACAAACCCTGTGCAGGTCAACTCTCGGCTTTGGGGATGTCTGCCGCCCAAACTTGGATGATTTCAGGAAACCACGTTCTTTGCCAGAGTTGCTGTCTGCAGGGAAGCCAAAATGGGCAAAGTCAAAGGGACTGAAATCCAGGCCTGGCTTTGGAGCCATCATGAAGGCGTCGTCAGAGCTGAGCTTGGCTTCCACAGCACAGAGGCTTTTGAAGTTGTGCTCCTTGTTGATGACTATGCAGTACTGAATGGGCTGTTGCAGTAAGGAGGCCGTGGGGCTGGGTTTCCATGCCAGCGTCACCGTGGTACGTCCCAGAGAGGTGACATCAATCCTGGGATCGTAAGGTAACTCGGGATAGGGCTGGTCCGACTCTGGAGTTGTGGTTGCATACACTTTGAAGTGAGTGTCCTTCTCTGTGGACAGCAGATCCAGCTGGTACAGCCCAGACGGGGAACTAGAGGACACAAAGTACTCCACGTCGTTGCCTTTGTAGGAGAAGAGCTCCGTGCCTTCCTCGTTGGTAATCTGCTGTTTCTGCTGCTCCAGGGGCTCTGGGTCACCTGGAACACAAGCAAAAGAAAACATTTGTACAGACACTCTCTGCAAATGTGAAAAAACAGAACTCTAATAGGCACATTTTACTACATAAAATACAAATGTGAGATGGAAAAGGAAGGTTTTGTCTTCTGAGGAAGATGTAATTGATCAACACGTCTGTCAAATCAGAGAGGAAAATTGGTTTGGTACTCAGGTTACACCCAAACACAATAGAAATTCCACCTGATCACTGTTATTGGAGTCTCATGAATGGTAGCTACACCTTCCACTGGAGTGTCAGGCATCCCACTTGGAGCTGCCATGCAGTTTTCCCCAGGGGAAACTCCCTCACCTGCCTGTTCCTGGATATGGACCCTTGGCTTTGGCCATCTGAGTCACACTAAAATTTTGTTGCTAAGCACAGTGGGGACCAGAGGTATGTCTGCCATACCATGTGGTGTGTGTGACAGTGCAGCACATGTGTCAGAGGCTCTGGCAGTCCTTTTCTCTCCTGAGCAGCAGCCACAGGGCTCTGTGTCTGGAGATGAGCCCCTTCCAGGGGTGAGCTCAGTCCTGCTGCAATGCCAGCCCTGTCTCTCCCGTTCTTATCTTGTGTAAGCACCTCACAACAAAGCCCCCATCAGACTGAGTCATTCTGGGCAAACACAGTTTGGCAGCATCCAGACCCCTGTGACTGCAACCTCAGCTTTTACTTCTTTGTAGCCCTTTTCCTTTCCATGTTGCTCCCTGTTGTCAATCTCTTGCACTGGAAGACCAAAACAGCAGATCACAAGGACAGGTCAGTGTTTGAGGAGCCTTAAATCCAGGAGAAGAGCAGGGAAGGGGACAGGGAGAGTCACTGATGGTTTGCTACCTGATCCTTCCCCACTGGCTTCCTCTGGGAGCTCCTGCACGCTCAGTTTCCACTCCAGAGGGGCATCGCACGGTGTCACTGTCACTGCTAAGGGAGTGTTGTCCTCTTCAACCACGAAGAAATACCTAGAGGGAGGTGAACAGACCCACATGTCAGGAACTCCTGATGGCAGCCAAGTGGCAGGGATTGACCTGACACGGTCAGGGATGGTCCTGGTGGGGCCACAGAGTCAGAAGTGTTCCCAGCAGGCAGAGGGAGCATGGAAAGGGTGGTGGGCCAGAGCTAAGGAACAGAGTTCACACTGCTATGTCAAGGCAGAGCAGAGGGGTTTCTGGCCTCCTACCCTCCCCTCCAGCAGCTTTACTTTCTACCCCTGCATTACCTAGATACAAATCATCACAGAGATATAAATAAGGGAAACGGGATCTCTCCTGGAACTTGGGCATATGCTCTTCCAAACAGGACACACATCTTACATTGTATCCAGGTAAGCACATAGAGATACACACACACCCCCAGCTGCCCTCCCACACCTCTCCAGACACCACACATCACCCACTGTAAAATGTTCCTCAGCTATGAAGGCTGCAGGAGATATGTGATAATGAGCAGCTCTTCCCTGAACTCTCTGGAGCCTCAGGTTCTTCCCCAGTCTAACCCTCAGTATTTTCTGACCCATAGGGTGGAGTTTGGGCAGTGGGGAGTTCAGACCAGGCTGCCTAACACTGCTTCTTTAAAACACAGTAGGGGACAATGAAGAGGGACCAGTGTGGTGCGTCAAGCCTGTAGTTTCTAATTTCCTTCCCACTCCCTTTGCCTTCAGACATGGTTACTGGCCCCACTTCAGGGAAATTCTGCAGTCTGGGGGAGCTCTGGGCTTGGACAGACCCTCAGCTGGGGATGCCAGATTGGGATGGAGGCTCACATATTTACCTCACCAAAGAGAACACTGGCATTTGTATTTTTCTGGTTGGGATCCAGTTTTTATCTCTAAGCACCCAGCAACCAGAGCTACTGTCTTCAGAGTTCTCCTTCCTCACTTGGGGCAGACAGAAGTCAGTACCTCTTGGGGGTGTCTCGGAAGAGGTAGCTGCTGATCTCGGCTCCATCTGGGATGACCGAGGAGTCGTGGAAAAACGCCTTGTCCCGGATCTGCATCTGGAAGAGCTCCTCATCCCTGGTGGGCAGCTTCTGGGGCCTGGAGCCGAGCGGCAGCAGCAGCAGCAGGAGCGGCAGCGGGCAGCGCAGCAGGAGCATCCTGCAGCAACGACAGCGAGTCCCAGCTCAGGAGGGCACCCCGTGCAGCTCGGCTGCGCTGGAGCCTGGGCACAACTACACCAGCCTCACGGGCAGTTTGTGTTTTGCAGGAACCTGCACTGCCCCATGAACGCCAGGAAAACACTGTAAGGACTCAGCTCACACTGTCACAGCGCTTGGATAAAGGGTGTCACCAAGATTTTCCCATCCTGAGCTGTGACTGAAGCAAGCCCAGGCACTGGTTTCAAGCTGGAATCACTACCAAAGAGCAAAAGCCTTCCACATGCTTTGGTGAGTTACACTTTGATGTTTTGCCCCAGCAGAGACAGAGCTCGCTGGCCTTGGGAGCTACAGTAAGCACAGAGCAGATGGACGGCACATCAGCTTCGCTCCCCCTAGGAGACTTTGGTTGGGTTTCCAACAATCCCCTGGAAAGTAAATATTTCCAGTGAAACTGTTCTTTACAAAAATAGCGAATTAGGAAAACATGTGATGCAAACCCACACATATTCAAAGCACATTGGTATTAGCATGCAATTCAGCAGGGTTTAATCCTCAGGCCTGATGGGAATTGCAAAACACAAAAGCAGAGAATCCTTTACAAATTAGGCATAATAATTCATAATCTCAGCCTTTCATTATTATGTCTGTAACTAGGTCAGAAATTACTACCCTAACATATACAGTGGGACAGGCTAGAAATCTTTCAATACAGTGATCTCATAGATAATGGCTCTGGGATGGGTGAGGGAAAGGGGAAACAACCCATTTCTGGCACAAGTATATTGAGTTTAAATTGTTAAANGGAAAAGACTTTTAGGCCATTACCTAAACTGTGTTAGCACTGATTTTGGGAAGAAACATGGTAAAAAGCTGAGCTGGCAGGAACAGTTTTATCTTGTCCCTTGGCTGAGTGTGCAGTCATGCACTGCTCTGGGTACTGCTGAAGTAGCTGCTACTTTATAGCAAACTCTTTCTTTTACCTTTAAGATCAAATCCGCTGCCGAGACAGTTCTTTTTCCCACCACCCCTAATGTTTTATGTAGAAATAGCAAACATGAAGCTCCTTGAGAAGTGGCACACTGCAGTCCAAGCCAACTGCTCTTCCTAAATCCCCCTCCCTGCTGCCCCCAGCTCCCCTTCTGCCTGTGCTGCTCTCAGGACAGCTAAACACAGCCACCCACATGCTGCACAGCAGGGCTTCTGACACCAGCAAGGCCCTGGAGGGCTGTTTTCGCCCTCATTTTGCTTCCTCTGCCTGTGACATTGTTATTTAATCATTCCTTCCACAGACATGCAGGTCCCCCCCACTCACCCTCTCTGCTCTCCCCCAATATCACCTCATTCCCTCCCCCTTTTCTACTATTTTCTCCAAATCCTGCTCTCCAGCTCAGTTCCTTCATCTTTCTATTCTCCCATTGAAACTGGTGATGGGAGAGGGAAAACACATGGCAAACTCAGCGGTATCCATAAGCCAGGAGTGATGTGCACTGAGCACTCCCTCACAGGATGCAATTTTAGGTCTCAAGTGGTGTGCTCTGTTATCATCTGGGATGGTTTAATGACGTATTTTATTGGTGCTCTGCCCTACAGAAGGGACAGGAGTCCAGGGCTTTACCTAACACATGCAACTGCTACCTACAGGTAAATCCTGATTTAGCTTTCCCAGCCTTTGTCAAAATCTGTCCCAACCAGGTCCTGAGTTAGCTTTTGATGACAGTGGATATTAGGGACAAAATTCAGACTGAAGTGTTGATTCTCACCAGCAAAGTTAAAGACATTTGACCTTTTGGAGCAAAGATCATAAGTCAAAATACTTGCTGGCTTGAGTCACCGAAGCTGGCAGAAAGCTCCCCTCACACAAAGCACGATGAGTTTTGTGTGCTCTAACATGCTGTTTATTGATTTTTCGAGTATTACTGTTGGCCAACAGGGATGAAATTCCTTCCAACTTAATCACAACAGTTACAGCAGATTATTTGGTTAGGTAAGAAACTCTGACACTTTCTGCAGACAGCGTCCTCCACATGAACCCCCTGAAATTGCAATCCTGTGTATTCCCATAGTCAGTTCCAGCGCATTGTAACCTCTACTAAAATAAACCATTTTGATTATAGGCTAAGCTTCACTTCTTAAATAATTTCACTAGCTAATGCACTTTAAAAACTCCCATAAACAGTGTTTCTGCCCCCCTTAACAGCTACAGAGCAGTGACAAGGTACAGATTTGTCTACAATTTCTTTTTCTAAATGCTTCTAAAAAGCATTTTGGCTTAAAAATAACTCCAAAAAGACACATTAAATTTAGTTCTGTGATCCCTGCCTGTCCCACACATGAAATACCTTGCAAAGTTGTCAGCTGTTACTGAAAAAGGAAACTTTTAGTTGATTCGTTCTTTGACAAATTAGTAGAATTTTGAGTGCTTTCATTTTCACGTCTCTAACCTCAGAAGCCTAAAATGGTCCCAATATTCATGCATGACATTTCCAAAAGCGAGACAACAACAAAGAGGCATCCAAACCTCGTTCATAGTTTTTGGAAGCTGTGCTGTCAGTGTTACACCACCCTTTCACAACTGTTAATAAACAGATTTTAGTTTTTGCAGCGCACTCATTATAATTTGGCAGGGTTTCAAGCTAAACTCTCTATAGTTTACTCATGCAAAACATCAAGAGCAAAGCAAAAAGCCCATTTATTCCTCCCATGTTTGTTTCTGGGCGAGCTCAGCAATGACTTTGACAGAGTCCCTCAGAAAATGCACTTGCTAGATGTGAGCCTGTGAGTTCGTGCTCTGCCACCCAGCCCTCAGAAACTCCCAACAAAGCATTTTCTTGTCTTGGATTCCTTTTTAGAAGCCAGGTAAAAGCTGAGGCCTAAGCACTGCACTGCTAAGCCACACAAATTACATGAAATACATTGTGTGATTTTTTTTGTTCTCTAGGCTACCTCCTTAAATGTCTTTTATTCCATTTTCTACAAGTTTGCCTTGTTTTCTTTTCTTTTAAACTCTGAGTCAATATTTTATTGATACACTCCTGCTGACTGGAGGGATTTGCCTGCTGTTTATCACTGAATTTAAGAGAGTGCCAAAATAAACAGTCCTAAGTGAAATAATAAGCACCCTTTTCCTTCTCCAGGATTGCAAAAGTGCCCTCTAATGGCCCATCCGTACCTCTCACTTTTTCCCCAAGCTCTGTCTCAACCGAGCCGTGAAGCCAGAGGGAAAAGTCCTGCTGGCTGACCGACCTTGGGAGTCAGGCTGAGCATCCGGAGGGTCCCATCTCCTCCCGGGCAGGGCTGCTCCCAGGGGACAAGGCCACCCAGCTTCACCCGCCAGGCACCAGGACACTGAGCCCGAGCAGGCTGATCCCAGGGTAGGTGGCCAGCGTTTCCTTGGATCTGAACCTGGAATGCGGCAGTGCCGTCCCCAGGTGAGCGGCTCCCAGGCTACACAAACACTCCGGGAGCAAGAGCCACGCCTCGGGAGAGGTTTGCTTAATAATGAACCCAGCTGTATTTACCCAAAAAGATCAACAGGAGAAAAATACATGCTGTACATTGGAGAGGGAGAGACATGATTTTAAACACCTCAAAATTCACCACCTTGCCAGAGGCTTGAGGCTTTTTCCTTCACAAAGTATAAATAACCATTTTATAAATGGCATTTTATAAACTTGAGCCATAAGCACATACATGAAAACAATCGTTAAGTCAGGTTGTGGGTTTTATGACAATCACAATTAATTCCTATCTTTTTATTAGTCTCCCTACCCGACCTTTCCACAATCCCACCTACAGAAGCCCTACACAGCCCTCTCTCCTGCCTTTAAGACTTCCAGGTAACAAACTCCATCTGCAGATCTCCAGGTAAACTGCCATTAGGACCAGAAATGGAGAGGATGATGGGATTTGCAGCTGGCTCAGGTTCTGTGAGGGACAAATTAGCTGGAGCTGTGGCAGCACCTTGTGGGGTTTTCCCACAGGCTCAGCAGGGTGGGCACATCCTCAACCCATGCCAGGAACAGGTGGCCTTGGGGACAAATTAAATCACCCCATTTCTGATTTCCCTGCTCAAGCCTGTGGTATTTTCTGACTGACCTTTTTTCCCAGCACTGAGACACGGCTGTGCAAGACATCCTCTATAAGGGATCAGAGGCTCCCTGCCTACATCCCACCAAAAATCCCACCCAGCAGGCAAAGAATCCATTCTGTTTGGCTGTTGGGGATCCAAGCAGTTGTGTCCTGCTGTTTGGGCTTCAGTGTGCATTTATTTCACACAGACACTCACAGGAAGGCTCAATCTCACCAAACACACCTATGCTGTGGAAAAGGGGAGCAAAGTATTGGATTCACCACATGCAACACTGGTACCTGTTCATAGCCATCTTCCTTGATCTATGGAAATAATTTGCTTTACTCCTCAACTGTCTGCAGGTCACCCACACCTGTGAAGGACTTAAAATACTAAAACAAAAAAGATCTGGGTTTACCTGGAGCAACTGCATCTGGAATAACCAAACCCTCACGTTAATGACAGAGAGTGGGAAGAGCACGACTGTAATTTAGTGAGGATAATTTTAAGGCACTGCCTGACACAGTGTTCTTGTGTTGCATTTTTTTCTCTTTTATTGTATGGATGGTTAACTTTTTTTCCCCCTTACATCCTATTTTTAGACTCTGGTGTGCTGGGGGTGGGGTTTTTTTTCTGTTTACATTACCCATGCTGCATCTCATAGTAAGTCTGCACATTTATTGACGTGTTTTAAGTCCAGCTTTGGAAATAAAAGGGCACTGTGTGACTTCTTTGACTTATTATAGGAATGCTGCAAGTAAAGAGGCCGTGAGCTTTTCCATTATACACTCCATTTCCAGAGATATAAGCCACAAATACACGCACCTCAGCACACACAGTTATCACCTGAGCAACAGAGGAGTTGAAAAGCACTTATAAATTTGGATTGTAGTGCAATTAGTTATTTTTAATGTGCAAACAAGGAGAAATAACGCCTTTGCTATTGAAGCATTTACTGGGAGCTGCTCAGTTTGTTTGTTTAGGGGGACACCAGAGGGGAAAAGTGAAGGCCTGCTGTTAAATGCTGACTGTTCCTTAAAGGATGTGGAAAACGCTTGGTATGCTTTTCATTTGGGCTTTTTTGTGGTTCCTTTTTTTTGTTTTTTTAGAGCATTGCTTTTGAAAACTTGTTGTCTGGTCCTGCCTGGTGCCTGGGGAAAAGCATGGGCCAGGCAGGGCTGTGGGACCTCTCCAGCGGCTCAGGACAAGGAATGCAGCCCTGACAGGGCTGTGAGGGTGTATCACTGCCTCTGTGGATTTTAAAGACCAATTTTTTTGTGTAGTGCCACAGCCAGCTTGACATGACAGCTCCCTTTGGCAGGACCAGCTGTAACTGGGAGGGCAGGAGCTCTCAGGGACCTGTAATCCATGGATTAAAGCTCCCTAAGTACACAGGGACATGATGGACTATAATGGTGCCTTTGAAGCATGGAGAGTCCACCGTGTCAATAATCTGTGGATTGACCAAATGCCTCTTGCAATTCCAATTCAACCCACAATTTTCCTTTGCTGGGAGTATTGTTTTAGCCAAGCAAATCACTGTAGCATTACAGGGAAAAAATACAACCATGTAAAAATAGGAAGGTATGAGGAAAGAAGGGTACATTTCTCCCAAATCTTAATGGAAAAGAGTGGCAGTGAGCTACAGCTTGGGGGAGAGGTTAACTCAGAAAGAGCATCATTAGAAAATGTAGAGGTGTCTCAAATTAGACATATTGAAAAGCAAACATACTTGGGGAGATATGGTATCAAAAAAATCAAATTTTACACGGACTATTTTGTTTCTAAACTGAGACTTATTTATTTTTCCACTTTTAGTGGAAACAGATTCAACCCTGATCAGATCAAAATCATCACCCCGGAGCTGGTGGCAGCTGGACGCTTCAAAAACCAGCCGAGCCAGGAGGTGCCATTTGGGATGCTCAAGGAAATGCCTCATAGTTTTCCTTTTTTCAAACAGAGACCACATACCAGCGCTTCCCTCTTTCACAGCCACCTCTGCCCACGAGGCTCAGCGCCGAGTGTCAAACCCAAACAAACAGCGCGGCCCCGGCGGCCCCGTTACAATGCTCGGTTGTTCCGTGCCCCGCCTTGCGAGGGGGTGGCAGCGGCACGGGAAGCAGGGATGTGCTGGAGCACGGGGTGGCAGCCAGCTGGCAGCCCTCCCCCCAGGACAGATGTTCCCTCCCCTGGCCACCCCAGCACCGGCCGGATCCCTGCCGCTGTCCCTGCCCGTACAAAGCCTCCAGGTGGCTGGATGTCACCCCTGGGGAGGGCAGGCGTCATGGGGTAGGTGACTGGTACCAGCTCCTCTAGAGGAAAATGTGTCACACTCAGAGAGCCTGACCCAAGCCAGAGTAGAGGAATTTTTTCCATAGTCTCAGCAGGGGTTGAGCCCCAGTAGGAGAAATAAGGCAGAGAAATCTCAGTTTGCACAACTCCAGGCCATTTAAGATAACCAGCCCTGAATGCCACGCAGCTCTACCACAAATCTTTCAGCGCAAGCGCTGGAGGTGTTTTATAATGGAAAGTAATTATTATCCCCTTGTTACAAGCAATAAAAGTAGGGCAGAGACTTTCCTTGTTCAAGGAAATCCCAATATAATCCTTTCCTTTAATCATAAAACAATAGCTACTTTCCTCAGCCAAGTCATCCTGCCCTCAGCACAGCTCTCCGGGTGTAGGTTGCTCGCTCTCTGTAATGGATTTCAGAGAGGGGATTAGTGGGGAGGAACACACCAACAATTACCAATTACAACCAACACCAGCCTGGTGGTATCTGCTACAGAGCTTCCCACTGTTCCTCTGGAATACTTCAGGATGATATTAGGAGTGAGCACCCTCGCCAAAATCCTCCAGGGACAGGGGTGAAACGTCAGGGTGTGATACAGAGCAGGAACAGAATCGGGATCTGCATCCTGCTGTCACATCCTCAAACCGCCAAGGCAGGAAGACTTGGAAAAGTGCTACAGATCCCAAGTCATGAATTCATTACCTACCAAAGGAGTTAAGGTTGCTTGAGCCACTCCTAGGGGATACTGCTGGCGTGGCAGCTGCTCCTGGCCAACAAGGGGTTTGCTAAAGGGGAGAACACGAGGGGCTGGCACAGGGCAGGGAGCTGCAGGAGAGGCAGGGACAGGCAGGGAACTGCAGGAGGGGCAGGGACAGGCAGGGAGCTGCAGGTCACCAGAGTGACTCCCAGAGCAGATGCCGGGGGGAGCCGAGCTCCGGCAGCTCCAGCAACAACCGGAGCACTCACATTCTGTGGAAAGCTGTGCCACGAGCACGCTGGAATTCCTTATGCACTTCTCCCCTTCTACTTTTGGTTAGTAATTAATAAAGGGAATATCGCTTGGAAAACCTGTCAGGTGCAGAGGGGCTGATTCCCACAGGTTCCATTCAGACATGCAGTTTCCTTTGGCATTGGGAACACCACCACACACGTACACGAGATTCCAAACCACAGCCAGCCCCTGGGTATTGCTAATCCCACTCATTTCCCTCCCTCTACACACACACACATTTCCCACAACAGCGATTCAGGAATTCTCCTTTGCCGTGTTACCACATTATCCTTATTACCACCGAGAGTTTCTCACCTGCCACAGCAGAGAGGAACAGCAGCAGCTTTCCAGAAAGCAGGAAAAGCAGAACAACCCACAGTGCTTCCCCACCATACCTGGGGCAGAGACTGCATCCCTGTGCTGCCACTGGAATGGTGTCCTGCAGTGGTGCTGACTCCAAAGGAATGGTGAGTTTTTCTACTGAATTCAGAGTCTGGCCCTTTCGAGGATTGTTTAGGTTGGAAAAGCCCTCTGAGACCATTGAGTGCAGTCCCTAACCCAGCACGGCCTTGGCCACTGGTAACCCATGTCCCCAAGTGCCACAACTACTCATATTTTAGATGGTGACTCCACCGCTGCCCTGGAAAGCCTGTTCTAATGTTCGACAGCCCTTTCAGTGAAGAAGTTTTTTCTAATATCCAATCCAAACCTCCTCTGGCCCAGCTTGAGGCCATTTCCACTTCTCCTATTTGAGAATAGAGACCAGTACATATTACATGTGACCACAGTAATACATGTTATATTGATAGCTGATCCCTCAAAATTTCCAATCCCTGAATTATCATCAGAATCCAAATCTTTCCGATGGCTCTTACTATCCAAAACTGGATTCAGTTTTAGTATTTTCTGTCTTCAGCTTTGAAAGTGTGCAAAGGAAACCTTAGGCCCTGCAAGTCCTTAATGAACCCTTAAGGTGCTCTCTCATAATGATTTGTTGCATATCAGAGTAATTCACAGATGCTGTGTCTCATTTTCCCTAGCTGGAAAAGGGCTGCTGAAAATATGTAAACATTTGTCAAGTGTTTGAAAATGGAAAGTATCAAATGTAGGGCTGAAGCTGTTGATATTTACATATTTCTACCAGCAACTCTTAGTGTTAGAGCTGGCAGATCTCAGCAGCAAAGACCCCAGGATCCAGCACGGATATTGTCTCCCACACTGATCCCCACCATCCCCAGGAAGCAGCACACACCATTTCTTAGCACTGGTTCTGCAGGGGCTGCAGTGGCTGAGGGCACAGGCTGGCTCATCCTGGATGAGCCACATCCCAGGGAGCACAGTCAGCCTCAACACTGCTCCTGGATATCACTAAGCAAATTCCCCCTTGTGCATGCTCGCTTTTATACAGGACATGGGGGGGTATGGAAAGGAGAAGGAATGCTCACACTGCCTAAATTTCGTATTTATTCCGCCAGCATCCTGCTTTTTAAAAAGGCACAGATTGCCACAAATAAATTAGTGAAATTAGCTCAGTAAAACAGTGAAAGATGTTGTTAGTGGAGGGCATGAGCTGCTCCAAATTTCTCGACATAGCTACCTGCTGTCCTTACAGGTGCCTGACACCTCCCGCTGCTTCCAGAGAAAATCCAAACTTTCCCCAGCTGCTCACCCGGCATCACTCAACCCCTCCAGCACCAAGGAGCGATGTGACAGAGCAAGGACTTGACTCCAAAGGGCAAAATGATGGGGAGACAGTGAGGCAGGGCCACAGAGATTGCCTTGGTCAGAGCTGACAGACACACACCTCTCTGGAGAGGCTGTGAGACCCCACGAGTCCAACCAGGGCTCACCGGCCCATCACAGAAGGCAGGACAGGAGCAGGTTTGGGAGCTGCCAGGCTTCAGTCTTCCTTCTGGCACTTTTTCCTTTTCTAAGCAGTGGACTTGTGCATTTCTGAGCTGGAAAGGCCTTCCCAAGTGCAAAAGGGATGAGTGCTCCAAAGGGATGTGGCACCAGAGGTTCAAACCTGCCAGGGTCACCTGCACAGCTGTGGTAAGGGGCCTGAAAAATCAGGTTATTGCAAGGGTCGGTTTCAGCTGCACTTTACTGCTGGGCCAGTGTTTATTTGTGCAGGCTGGCAGGGGAAAGGTGAGCCCGTGATGTGCTGGCTGCCAACAGAACCGAGGGAACCCCTGTGGGCGGGAGGCCAGGCTGTCATGGGTGAGTGAACATCCAAACAGCCCCAAAACCTCCGGCCTTCTCATGGCAGCCACACACCCTGGGCTGACAGAGGGGAAAGAGGGGAGAAGGGAGGAGTTGCTGCATTCAGAGATGGCTGAAATGCACACCAAAGGCGTTCCTTTGCCCAAAGGGGGAAGATACACCAAGATCTCTGATGTGGGATCTGCCTTCTGGGGGTGTCCCTTTGCCAGGGACTGGAATTGGCTATAACATTCTTGGATGAAAGTTACTGCCACAGGACAAAGCATCATACTGGCATCACTGCTGATCACTGTTAAACCCAAAAAGCTGTAAATTCATAAAACAGTACTTGCTCCTTGGTGCTTTGTTCCCTCAAAGCATCTCAACAGAGGCTTGGGCTGGAGCCATGTGGGGCTCTGCCCACAGGGACGATGCCCTCCAGTCCCGCTTTGCTCCCACACATTTCTCCGAGGGCCACGAGCTGGATCTGCCCATTCCCTGGGTGAACAGGCCCACAGTGCCCAGAGGGGATGCTCACATACCCTGTGAGCAACAGGCTGAGCCAGGGCGTGTTTTGGGCTACTGGAAACACGCTTTGCTGGGGTCTATGAATTTTGTGTTTTCTAGTTTAAGCCCTAATTGCCTGGATTTTCTCATAAACACCTTGCAACTGCTTTTTCTTAGATGAGTGGGAATTAGAATATACTCCATAAATTAACATAACACGTTTTTTTCTTTCCCAGAGCCTGCCACCCTGCTATCACACACTTGCAAGAGATGTCTTAAACTCCTGCTTTAAAATACCTGCTTAATTCAAACATTAAGTTTAGACTTGTTCACATGAGGTAAGAGGATCTTAAAACCTACTTATTTTCCCTCCTATTATTTTTTTCTGGCTATTGTACTATAACAGGATTATAAAAGTTTTAATCGACTGATATTAAATCTTCCTTGCAAAATTGTAACTTTAATACCCCCTAGGACTATTAGACTTTTATTCATTATTTCTCATTACTGAAAAATCAGTTTGAGAGAGCCCCTAGGGCCTTCCCAGAGTAAGGATAAGATCCTATTAGTCGTACAAATCATACCCAAGTAAGTAATTCTTACCCAGGAGAGAAAACCCCCAGGGAATTAAACACAGATTTAGTAGCCAAAGGAAGGGAAGGAACAGGGACTAGAAACCGCTAACGCTGCTCACTGATGTTTTCCTTCACATCCAGAGAGCAGCTGGGAGCTTCAAAACACTTGGCTTTCCCGCACCACCATCATCATCCCGATCTGTAAACTGCTTAATTTCCATCAGGTTTCTGGATTTCAGAATGCTGGGGCACGTTTACACTGTTTGAGTATAAACAAATTAGCAGTAAATCTGCTGCACCTAAACAAAGCAGAGAGAGACAGAGAGAGAAAGAGAGGGAGCAGCGGCTTCTTCACGATATTCTGGCTGCTTTGTACGAACATCTTCCTTTCCAATCATCCCTGCAAATGTGTGTGAGGAACTCGCGATCCCACCGTGCTTCGGCTGCTCTGGCGCTGCGCTGTCTTGGTATTGAGCAAGTTAAAGGTGAGAAAGATGAAAAGCATCATTTTTCTCACCCCCTCATAAAGTTTCAACAAAGTTATGTTTTCTCAAATAATACAGGGAAAAAAAAAAAAAAAGAAACAGGCTCAATGAGGCAAACAATGCTTTTCCCCTGTAAATCATGGGGGAAGTGTCGGCCCCGGTGCTGTGTCACCTTGGGAGCGTGCGAGGGTCACGCTGGAGGGGCACTCATATCCGGACCCGTGGAGCAGGGAATGAGGTAGGAGAGATAAATTATTGCCTTTTGCTTTTCAGTTTTCCAGGTGCTCGCAGCAAGTACCCACTGCTTCCCATCTCAGCTGTCACACAAGCAACAAACATCTCTCTAACCCCTGAGTTTAATTACCCTGAATCCAGAGCAGTCCCAGCTCAGGCCAAACCCGAACAGCCCTGAGAACTCCGTGAGAAATGCTGAAAATACCTGCGTGGGTGGAAGGGCAGAGCCCACTGCGAGATGCTCTGTGCAGGACGTGCTGCACCCCTCTGGTCACTCAGGCAGTTCGTGTTTGGTGAGGCAGTCGTGGAGCGGGGCTGCCTTCTCGGGCCGCTCCTGTTGCTGGTTACTCCGATGTCATTGAAAACCCATCCTGTGCAATGCCCTCCATCAGGTTTTTGGTGAGGTTGGACTGTCAGTTACCTCACACATGAGGTGACATGACACACTGCCTGTTTCTGACGTGTCCCACATGACTGACGTGCTCCCTGCGGAGCAATCCAAGCCATCCACGCAGTCGTGAGATTTTCAGCTGGTTCCTTTTACAGCTCTGGGTTAACATTTATCCTTCTCCTGTTCGGTGGGTGTCCTTGCATGCAGCAAATGAGAAAATTAATTCTGAAAGAACAAATTCTTTTCTAATATTTACTCTCTTTCTCTCTCCTCTGAATTTCCAGCTTTAAGCACATT
This sequence comes from Pycnonotus jocosus, assembly GCA_013400435.1. NCBI lineage: Eukaryota > Metazoa > Chordata > Aves > Passeriformes > Pycnonotidae > Pycnonotus > Pycnonotus jocosus. The sequence continues at coordinate 74,303 of VWYP01023509.1, read as the reverse complement.
CTCCTGGAGTTATGATTTATTATCCTGACCTGTTTCCCAACCTAAGGGCAAATACTTCCTCTCCTAATGATATCTTGCTAAAGTTTTCAAACATAACATCTCCTCAGCCTTCAAAGCTCCTTCCATCCATCCACGAGCTTATTTCAGTCAGCTTCTCAGGCAGAAACCATGCCTGTGTGATCTAATGAGGATTTTTGCCACAGAAGTACGTCTCAGTCACGATGTGACACAGAACAGTTTCTGCACTCTGCCTTTTCCCCAGAGCGATGCTTGCTCACTCACTGCTCCACTTGTGAGTTAGCAGAGCTCAGGCAGCGTCTAAAGCCCCTTCTCACTGGTCTTACCCAGGATATTCTCCTTCCTTGGATGTAATTCTAATTTCTTCTGGTTTAAGCCTGCCCATACCGTCAGTGCCACCAAAACACAGAGCTCACCAGCATTCAGCATCACCCCAGGTGCTCCATGATCAACATAAACACTGGTCTCACGGCCTGTCTATGTGCTCTCACAGGGAATTTATATTCCAAACACGTCTTCCTTGATACATAACTAGCTGTGGTTATCCCCCGTGATGCTGGAGCGTTCCTAGCAGTATGTGCACCCTTCTGTGAGGGCTTGCAAACTTGTTTGCTTGTATAAAGCAGGCGGCCCTTCCCTCCAGTCCAGTCTGCTCTTCTCCTCTGCATTTTATAATCCAACAGAAAAAGAAAGCAAACCCTCCCCCGTTACTTTAACTCTCACGAGTGGCTGAGCTGGTAGCCCGGGGCAGCCCTATCGCCCTCCAGGTTACCAGCCTCAGCCCCTTCGAGTGCTGTGGAGGAGAAACCTGCGGCTTTCAGGGGGCTGCTGCCCCTAATGCAGAAAACGTGCGCGTTCGGCGGGGGCGAATGGAAACCCGCCCGGCCTCCCCGCAGTGGCCATCGCTACAAATTAGCAAAGCTGCCTCCCACCGAAGCCAGCCAGGCACCGAGAAGATAAATACCCACTTAGCGCAGCGAAATAAAACCAGCCCCAGAAAGATGCGAGAGCCCGGAGGGGGACTGAAACAGCCCCTCGCAAGCAGTGAAGTAATGGGCTTACAGTTTTATTATTCGTATAAAGTTTAGTGACTTCAAAATGAACGCGAAGCCAAGCAAGGCTTGTTATCCCACTAAAATCTGCGCTGTAACTGAAGCCAGTGCCCAGATGTTCCGTGGTAAAATCCACCGCCTCTCTGCATAAAAGCACCACAAACCCTGACGCACAGTCCTGGCTTGCCTTTAGCCAAACCTACTTAGATTCGTGATTGTTTTTCTAGCAATCCTCTCGACTGCCATGGGAAGCATAAAAGGTGGTCTCCTACAACACCATTTGGTACCAGCTTGAAATGTAACCATTTGCAGAAATAAATCAGGATTTCTTTTTAATAAACTGTTTATCACCAGCCTCTCGGGACATAAATCGTAGAAGAAAAAGCAGAGTCTGAGTTTAATAAACATCTCATCTTTTTTTATATATGAAGGCAGAAGACCCTGGCACACTGCAGAGTGAAACATCCTGCAAACAGCCTCCATCCAGCCCTGCTGAGGGCATGGAATGGAGCAGAAGGCCACTGCATGGATGGAGCTTTCAGGAAAGGGTTTATCCCTTCATTTCTAGGGGATATCTAAGGTAGGCAAACCTTCTAAGGGGGACAAAGGGGACTTGCAGACGCCCTTTCTGCCCCTGCACGCAGCTCTGGTCTGTCAGCCGGGTTGCTTTGGGGCGGCCTGGGCTCTGGGAGCCCTGAAGGGTGCTCAGGCTCCAACGAGCGGGTGGTGCCACACGTGGAGCCACGGCACCGACCCAGCCCGTGGCGCTCACCGCAGCCTGGCCGGCAGGAGGAGGAGAAGAGGGGTGCGGGGACAGCCCCGCAGAGGGGCCGGAGCTGCGTGCGGGAGCTCCAAGCGACAGACGAGCACCGGCTCTGCGGCAAAGGCATTTGAGCCGAGCGGGGAAGGCAGCGCAGGCGTGACGTGATTTTGAACAGCTTGCTTGACAGTTTGCACCAGATTGTATTTATAAACATTGGGGAAACCTCGGAGCTTTTCCTCCGCGTTTCCGAAGTGCTCACCCACAACAACACAGGCGTGCGGGGCAATCCTACACAGCTCTGCCTCGCCTCGGTGACAAACCTCTCACAATTAAATAAAGGGGCCCACAGTCATCTCGGTGGGATCAGCATCCCACACAGTGCTCAAACTCCCTCTCATCAGACCCCCAAATCCTGACCTTCCCCAGGGCGCCTGGGGTGTGAGGTGACCCGCCGGCCCATGACGCCTGCGGCACGTCACACACGTGTGCCACCGCCTGCCAGGTGTGGCTGGTGCCAGGAGCTGCTGGCAGAGCCCGGCGTGTCCCCATTCAGGAGTGGGACACGCATGTTTTGTCGCTTCCCTGGTAGGGCTGCAATGACACGCTGCAGCGCCCACCCTCCACAGCGCAGAAACCAACAGGATTCTGTCCAGGGCCGCATGGAGACAGGGAGAGCATCCACAATCCTCATCATGGAAATGTGGCAAGGAATTTTGCAGACATATCATAAAGCTCTTTCAAAATCAAGAAGGGCTCGTTATCTGCTGACACAGAAAGCCCATGAGGAACAGGTACCACTTTGCTCACAACAGGGTCAAACACAGCCACAGGACCCTGGATACATCCGCACGGTACCCGCACGTGATGCACCACTGCACATCTCACCACATTCTCAATGGTCAGACTAGAAGGCAAAAATCTCTCAGTGTTGTAGAAAGTCCTCTCCTGCTTCAAATATCAGCAAGTTTTAGATTCTAGGCATTGCTCTGAATACTTCAGAGAGTTGTAGTGGCACTAGAAAGCCGACCCGGGCAGGTCTCCCGCAGGTACGTGTTTTGCCAAGAGGTAGGAGAGCGCGGCCGGGAGGATGAGGCATTCCTGACAAGAAGCAATCCCAAATGCCATTCCTAAAATAGCTCCGATTCAGCGATTTTCAGAGTAGGCTGAGCAGAAACACAAAGTTTTTCCCCCTGCTCCCTCACGGCACAGCCAAGAGTACTGGTGGTGTCTAACACCCGAGCACTGTTTTTATGCAAACCAGGTTATGGCCAAGCCAGCAGTGCCTGGCCAGGGTCACCGATGCCATAAATCACTCGCCGCCAACCGCCCAGGGAGGAATCCACCCTCACATCGCTCTCGCCCTTTCCGCCTTTACAGACACAGCCCCAGTCTCGACCAAACACGAAACGTGTGCATCGAGGCTGGGAGCCCATCCTGAGTGCTGGATGCGGCTGCCAGAGCAGCCTGACTGCGGGATGCTCCAGTGGAGGCAGTGCCGCACACTGAACATCTCCTGCTATCCACGGCTGCTCGCAAACAGCCAGCTGGGACACGGAGCTTCGGGAATTCACGGCAGGGACCTTGCCTCCCCTCTGAGCTCGCCTCCTGCCGCTCAGTCGAGCCACAAGAGCAGCAATACTGTTTAATTGTTCTAATTAACATTGTAACTAGATACTAACCAGCTCCTTCGGTGGGGAGGGGAAATCCAAGGGAAGCTACAAGCTTCACGACCCGCTGTCTGAGACCAGCCTTGCAGAGGCTGCCCAGTCCACGTCGGTGTCCACCGGGATGATTTCCACAGCAGCCCCGGGCGGCATGGCACAGGCAGGATCACACTCATCCCTGGCATCACGCTTACCCGTCCAGGGAACCAGGGCACGCTACCGCTTTAGTGTTAAATTCATCCAGAACAAACACGCTCAGAGGATCACAGCTTTTCAAAAATCTGCGCTAGCCTTTAACTGCGGAGGTTTAAATACATAAAAGTTCTATCTGCAAGTGATTAAACAACGCTTTGTAGCCATTGTCTCTGCGCTGTCGAAATAAAAACAGAACCAAGGCTGCACCTAGCAAACCTCGGCACTTACATCCCACCGTAGAGTTTTCTGTCTGCTGGGGGTTTTTTTGTAGCCACTTTTTTTCCCCGAGAACAACGTATGATGCTGGCGAAGCCGGAGCCGCTGCCTGCCTGGCACACACCCGCTCCGCGGCAGCGCCGGGGGACGAGCCGGGCTTCCCGGCAGCCGCACGGGCTGTGGGGCACCGGCCGCCGCGGGCTGCAAGAGGGCAGAAACGGGGAGGAAAAAACAAACCTCGAAGGCGAGGGAGGGATCCGAGCATCCCGCGGGAGCCGCGGCGGAGCGGTGCCGGGACGCGGGCTCAGCGCCGCGGCTGCAGGAAAGGAGCCGGGGTGGCCGCGGCCCCAGCGCCGCTCCGGTCGGGGGTCCCGCAGC
>VWYP01023509.1:15540-69608 GCA_013400435.1 Pycnonotus jocosus | reverse complement strand
GCCCGGCCCGCCGGCCCCGGCAGAGCCGCGCAGGGGCAGCGCCGCGCCGCCCGGCTTTGTGCCGCGCTGCCAGAGCCTACTCAACATCCATCTTGCGGGGCTGGAGCCTGCCCGAAAGCAAAGCCGGGACTTTGGGGGAATGCGGGGGCCCGGGGGACGCGGCGCTCCCGCTCCTCTCTCTCACGCAGCCGCTGCTCGAATCCGTCGGGGCTGCGGGAACGCTGCGGAACATCCCAGCAGCGATGGAGGCGGGAGAGGCCGTCAAGGATGCGTGAGAATCGGGATTTATTAAACCCTCCTGCAAGTGAGCAAAGGGGTCTCGAGGCTGCATGTTCAACCTCTCACCTTCCCCCTCATCGCGTTTTGGTCAGAAGCAGCTTTCAGGTTTCCGGACGAGGGACAATTTTCTTACTGTTACCTGAGAGCTGCAACAAAAAGACAAAAACTACCCCTTGCCATTTAAAAAACAAACCCATCTCTTTTTGTTTCCTTTCTGGCACATCAGTCATAAAAACGTCAAGTGCTACATAAGCATTGAACAAGTTATTACTGATAACAGCTGGTGGGTAATTCCCAGGAGCTAATCATTCCTGCCCTATTATTTCAACAGATTTGGGGAGCAAAAAGTAAATAAATACTTTTATTTATTTATTTATTTCCTTGCAAGACAGCTGAGCAAATCTGACAGCAAAGCCCCAGTGGAGGGATGCAAACTGTCATATTCTGTAGGGTGACGTGCAGGGTGACAAACAGCTCCACTCTGAAGACACAACCCCCAGAGGAGCTCAGCCTTCAGGGACACAAAGCTGTCCAGACCTCTGCTAATTGCCATTAGTTACTGCCACTTACCTCCCACTCTGTCAACTCTCAGAGCAGCAGGGTCCAGCCAGCCAGCATCCTGCCCAAGGGTCTGCTCAGAAATATAAGTTCACCGAAAGAAACCCAGGATTAAGAAAAAAGAGCCCTGTGGGAGCCCCTATCCAGTTATCCTTCTGTTTTCATGTCCCTATTTTTACATATTTAACAATTCTATTCATCGTTTTCAAATAGGTTTTAAGAGTAGGAGTTTAGGGAAGGGAGAAAGACACAAGTTTAGGAATAATTTCTGCATGTTTAAGAAGAACCAAAAAATACCTGGTATTTGCACACAGCATCCTGACTTCTCTCTTCCTAGAGGATGGTTTGCTTCCAACTGCAACACCTCAACAAAAAAACCTCAGCAAACTACAAGAGCTCCTCTTCTGATGCACAGAGACACAGAGATTCAATTATCCAGAAATGGGAGAGGCTGACTAAACGAGAAAGCTGAAATTAGTGAAGAAAACCTGGTACATTCTGCTGAGCTTCCCCCAAGCCTTCAGAGCGTGCAGGAGCCAGCAGGGAGGGATGCTCAGGTGCAGGCAGCAGCTACCTCCGGGTGCAATTCATGGCACAACAGGGTTTTGTAGAGCCTGCAAAAATGGCTGGCTCGGGTTTGAGGTCATTAGAGGTGAAATATTGCTACCCAGCCAAAGAGCTCTGCAGACCGTGCGCCTCACGCACAGGCAAGCCGATTATTGCGAAGCCAAGGACAGTTTTAGTGCTATTGTTCCTAGGGGGTATCACTGTCCGTGGTTCCAGGGGAAGCAATGTGACATCCCTGGGATATTGTTTGCAGGGATGTGTGCACACCAGCTCCTCTGCACAGGTAACTCTTGCTTTGGATGCCTGCACTTCCACCTCTGTCACCACTATAAATCTCTGTTGTGACTTAAAAGCCCAGCACAGAGCAAGGCTCCCAGCCAGAGGCACAGTTAAAACACTTGCACAACAAGATTCCCCTCTCCCAAAATTTATAATGTACAAAACCATTCAACACAGGTACATGAGGCAGATTTGGGATTTGGATGCTGGAAACTACGGGAATGTCTGGAAGGTACTGGGGCAGCCTCCTAAATGGAAACCAAGCAAAGAAAGCCAAACATGGAAAATTCTCCCATGTAGGTGATTCCTTTGAAATCCATTAAATAGTAGCTGGGATAGTCCCAGCTGCTATGCCAGCTCCCAGAAAATTGGCATTGAAAAACTCCCCCCTGGAACCACAGATGATTCACAATCATTTACAGGAACAGGTCCCAGGCATGGTCACGTACAACACCCAAGGCAACAAGTCCTCAGGTGTAAAATGCTGTTCCTTGTATCTCTGGGGCAAAACTGAGAAACTAGAGGGGCAGAAGAGCAGCAGACCTCTAAATGATTTCTCTCTAGGCACTCACCTTTTCCTGCCACCCTCTCAGAGGCTTCCAGGCAAATGAGTAACCAAATTATTCATCCACATGCAGTCTCAACCTCTGTCTGTAGCCGTGGATCACCTTCTTGGGGGCTGAAACAGCTTTGATTCCAGCGTGGAAATAAATGTCCCAAATTTTGAACATCTCTAATTAGATCCCAAGGAGGGCTGTAAACTGTCTGGGTAAAAACTGCAGTCCTCACATCTTCCCCACACTGGGAGGCCCTGTTAGAGGGGATGGATAGGTGCTACCAGGAAAAAAGACATGTGTTACATACGATGGAGAAAAAGAGCAGGAAATGTTTAATAACCTATCCAGTGAAAAAAATCCTGAATAATAAATCTGTCCAAAACAAAAATGGAAACGGGCAATTGGATATTCTAGGAGGGGAGAAGGAAGGATAATTCATCATATAAATAATTCATTGCAAGTTTAAGCAGCCTGCACTGCCCTGCATTTGGTATGGAAGACAGATGACACTGGGAGTGCTTGCGTGTGTGTGCTTAATTTTGTGTCTACACAATTTTTTTGCCCAATTATATGGCTCTCGTTGTGGTGCAGGTCTGAAGATCCATTATCAGTAGCCCATTGATTAGCATTTGTTGCTAGGGAGAGGGTATTGCTATTTTTTTAACATCTTAAACTGAGGTGCTGAACCAGCCTCACCGATCGATGCTGCCTGATAAGGCAGGCTGTGATGGCTTTTAGTTATGCAGCATCACACAGAGCTCACTCTCCCTGAAGAGGGATGGGCGGGACAGCAGGGGCCTCCAGAGGCATCTTGGAAGCCTCTGGCTTGGGAGCTGCCACTGCCTTCCCCAGAGGAGCCACACACGAGTGCCCAGGTGGAACCCGAGCGGCAACAGCGCCCAGAAAGGGCTGAAACCGAGTGCTGTGAGCATGGAGATCATGCTCCTACTTCCAGCAGGAATGCTGATGTTGCCTACAGGTTTCATCTGAGGAAGAGAGGTTTCTTTCTGCCCTTTAGGGAGCAGGTGGGTGCTGCTTGAAGCAGTGACCTGTGACAGAGGTGACAACCTTGTGGGGCCTGTCAGAGCATGGGCCTGAGCCAACACCTTCCCCCATGTGCTGCTGCTCCATGAGCACAGCCAGGCAGGGAGCACCATGCCCAGCACTCATGGCTGGCTCCCTGCTAGCCCTAACCCCGGTTTCTTTTCCTAACAAGAGGCATTTTCCCTCCCCTCTCCTGAGGGGAATCAAAAGCATGTGCAGTGAGCCCAGCGTTTGTGCTGTGTCCCCTGGAAGCGCTGGCAGGAGCAGGAGGAAACCTGGGAGGCACCCAAGGGCCCAGCCCCGTTCATACGGTACCACAACACCTCCAGGCTTCACCCAGACCCAGTGCGAGCTGAAGCGTCGCCATTGACCCCAAGAAACGACACATTTGGGCTGCCCTCAACTCATTACTCGCCCATTTTATCCAATTATGTTGCATTTATTCAGCTACTCTTGAAATGCTCCTGGCGTTGACTGTTCTACACCTTCAGTGCATTTTTTTAAATCCTACTGTTTCATGGACAGATTAACAAGACTTACTGCTCCAACAGCACAAAAACACAAAACAAATCTAAAATATAGTCCAATTGAATCAAGCATTGCTTTTCCACATCACCATTGGAAAACAACTGCTGTTAGACACTACTGCAGAATTTGTTTCATTTTGCCAAATGCGATATAATATTATAAAACCAGTTTGAAGATGAACAACTTCACTCTAAAATCCCAAATATGAATGTGAAAAATAATGACAGGCAGAGCTTCCATGCTCCAAGCATTATTTCTTAATCATAACTTCATTCTACTGAGAAAGAAGAACAAAGCTACTTTGCATAATTTAAATAATCTAATCTACTTCTCAGATAAAATTGTTAACAAACCATTGATTTAATCTCAAGTGCCCAACAGACCCTGTAAACTCTGATGCCAAATATCTATTCTTTTAATTAAAACAAATGAATTTAATAAAGATGACTGGTATGGTAATCAGACATATTATGAAGTATAGGCTACTTTGATCTGGAACACGCACCCTTTAATTCTTGTGTGAAGGTGTTCCCACAGACACAGCCCAGACCCGAGTTCTTGTTATATTCCTGTCTTCAAAGAGTAATTGTTTCAGACATGTCACTGCAAAGTGTTGATTTAAGTCACTGTTTTCCCACCACAATTTACACACTCACACAATGGAGCACCAAGAATCAGCTGTTCAAATATGGCACTTGAAACAAAATGCTAAATTTTAACCTTTTTTTTTTGTGCATTTATTGCTTCCCGTGCCCTTACCTTCAGCTCTGCACATGTGTGGGCAAATAGGATATTCTGCTGCCCATAAATCCTCACTGCAAGAGCAACAATTGCAATTTTTAGGGCAAATTTGAGGACTCCGTAAGTGGTTGCCTGTGAAATGCAAAAGACTGCAAAACCTAGAAGACTGGGATGGGTTTGAAGAACTGATTTTGGGTTTATGGGATGGCAGCTAATCAAGAAGGATTTACCTTCACAGGGCAGACAAAGGACATCTGTAATGTCCTAATTCCTTTCACTGAGAAATCCACAGCAGCAACCTCCTCTACTTCTGCTTCCTCCCTCAAAGTGAGGACCAGCCTTTGATATCCTCAGCTCCCATTTCAAGACCGAGATTTCTTCCCTTCTGGTTAACCAGTGGCACACATGATTCCCAGGAAATTGGAATATCCAATTTACTGATAGAAAGAAAACACCAAGAAAGAAAGAGAAAAGGGAAATTATCACTCATTGACCAGTGGTACCTTAAGTGGGAGAACCTGAAACACAGCAAAGCTAAGATTTGATTCTCTGTCATTACTGACAGGGAGCAATGAGAAAACAAACCTTTCTCCTCTGGGGAGCCCCAGGTTCCAACTTTGTCCATTTCCAAGGTCTGCACTACAGGTTGTAACAACACAAAGAGAGGTTAAATTAAGCATGGTGCCACATCTGGCTACTGCAGAACCACAGCCAGCACTCAAAGCACACATCCAGCTCTCTTAAAGCACATATGCTCCTTTTTTCCTACCCAAGTGCATCCAGCAGCACTCAGCAATTAGCAGGGACGTTTTGTGTGCTGGCATTCATATGCAGACAGCGTCAAGGAGCTCCAGGCAATGACGGAGTGGGATGGCCAGCTACAGAATGGTTCCTCTGAAGGCATTACTGAAGGCAAGCTCATCCTACGTGATTTAGAATAAAAGCTCATCTGACTGGTTTTTGTCTCACAAAGAGAGAAATCCCATGGCATGAGGCAGGAGGCCCTGCTCCACGCTGGCTGAAATTAAAGGCTGCTCAGTATCAACACATTTTTACGTTGGGTGGTGGAGCTTAAAATAAATTTGATAGCAAGCGAGTCTAACTCAGTGTCACCTTACCCCCAGGATGTCCCCAGTGCCACCAGGATGGTGGCAGGGAGCAGAGATGTGCTGCAAGGGCCCGTCTGTCTCGTCAGGAGGTGCCATCAGTGGCATCCATTGGCTGTGATTTCCATGCAGAACGCGACTCGTGGCCAACCCGGGCTGTGCGCGGAGCAGGGGCCGAACCCCGCCGTGCCTGCACCGCCCCTGTGGAAGATAAAGCACCACGTCCTCACAGCCAGAGTGTTTACACTGCTCCCCGATGTACTGCTGGAGCAGCTGGATTGCACGAATGACAAATGGGCTTCTAAAAAGGTGTTTTTAAAAGGCTTCGAAGCACAGGGCTGAGAGGTGACGTGTACACCAAAATTACCGTGGCAATAATGTGTAGCTGGACCTCTGAATTCGTGGGTTCCACCTTTGCAGACTGAGACATGCTTCATGCTGCTTTCTTTGCCACACTCCAAAGTTTTATTAGCTGTCTTTTAGGTAACTAAGTTTAAGGCTGAATACTTTCCCTTCCTACTCCTCAAAGGTTTTTTTTCCTTTTAAACCACTAAGGAAGTTTTTTGCTGCTTTGATTTTACATGGAGTTAGTAACTAAGGGGTGTAGTTATTATAATTGAACATGAGAAGCACACTAAGGGGCAGATATATTTGAGGGAATGAGTGCTAAAACAGTTCTGCAAAGTAAGACAGCAACAAGAAAATTAAAACATGAGTGAAAGTTCCAAGCACTTCTAGCTGCAAAAACAGTTCCTTTTTCTGCATGTTTAGCACTGAACGTTTCCTGTTACGAGCAAGAGCTTGGGAAGCCGGGCTTCAACTCACCCCTGTTACTGAAACAATCCGACTCCTCAAAGGTCTATGTCCTGTGAAAACCTGTCCTATGTCCATCTCCTCGCTGGAGCTTGATCCCTCAAGCACGAGCTCCATCTGGTGGCTTTCCCAAAAAGTCAGAACATCCATCCCTCCCTCCCTGGGGCCAAATACACGTGCCCCAGCACGGGAATTCCAGCCACAACTTGCTTCAGGGAATTGATTTTGGTCCTACCGGGGTCAAACCCAGGGGTACAAACAATTCCAAGGAGAACTCGGAGCACCGACCATCCAGCATCAGCCCTTTGCCACAGAGCTGGTCTTGCTCTGGAAATGAAAGCTGCTTCAGTCTCCTGAAGAAAGCACCCAACACCCCCTGAGACATCTCTGGGGGTCCTGTTTGGCCACAGCTCCCTGTACTGAAGGGCAAATCCTCCCGTTGCCAAAAACATGTCTGCAGATGTTTTGGTTACTCTCTGGCACCTCAGGTGGCACCGGGTGACTGCTTTTAGATGGCGAAGTGAGGCAGGTGTGACACATGGCAGGCAGGGACAGCAGCCCCAGCCCCACAGCACCCGCTCCAGCTACAGCACAGAGCTTCATCGGTGGGAGACAGCACAGCTCAGGAAGGACAAAGTTCCCAAGTTTGCACTCCAGGATGTTATCACAGTTTTAAATCCTCTCTCCTATTATAAAACAGGGTGTCCTGTGAAAGACATTTTGCTGTGTCTAAGTAGGACATCTCTTTCAAAGATCTATAATTGCTTCCCGTCTCAAGTGAAGAGATGATAAAGCCCAATGCAGCAGATTACAAGTTAATTGTAATAAATTGCATTGGCCAGGACAGCAAAATTTAAAAACACACAAGATTGAACTGATAGAGAGCACAATTATGCAAAGCTTCAAGCCCAACATCTTATGTAACTGCAGGAATTTGTCTCTGCCTCAAGAACACGGCGTGTGGGAACGCACGTAACCGGTTTGCCTTCGGAAGCGCTCGCTCCTGCCCAGACTGGGCAGGGGAGCAGGATTCATATGGATACAACCTCAGACGTGTGTGTGGAGGCAACAAGCCCCACTGGTGTGTCTGTTTTTCCACAGCATTCACGTGTTGTGAGGAGCAAAAGGCACAACAGAGACCCTTCTATTGATTCACCATTGCCCGGGAGCCGAGCACATCCGAGCTATTCAGAGGAAGTTGTTTGCCACTCTGGAGAAGCTGCTTGTTAGAAGGTGGGTAATTAGCAGAAAAAAATGCCAGGAGAAGTTGAGTGTCTGTGTGGTCCCCAGCAAAGCCCATGGGACAGCTTGCCTCAAGACATCAAGAAATCTGTACAGAAGAGCTGACTACCAAACGGCCAAGGAGGAATTGATGGGATATATTTAATTAATCTTTCCTGTCATTTTTACAACTCCAGCTGGAGGAACACAGGGAATCAGCTGAATCAGAGAGCGTGGCAAGAGCACCCCTGAACTAAGGCTGGAAATGCTTTTGGGGTGAGTGTTACTATTCCAAGTGGAATTGTTAGCTTAAAGATAATTATTTTTCTCAGCACCAGCTTTAAGGATTTTCATTCAAACCGATGAAATATTTTCCAGCCCCAGTTTCTTCTCCCACTTCTCCACACAGAACTGGCATTTATTGTCTGTAAACACCCCAACAATCTGTGTACATCTACCTCAAGGACAAGTCCCAGAAAATAAGGCCATCCCCTACCTGGCAATATCCCCAGTGTTGCTGAGAAAATGGGTCTTCCAGGGTTCCTTTCTAAGATTTGCCAGGGTTGGCTCAGCAAGGAGAAAAGGAAAGGAAATAGCATCTTAAAACCAGACAAAAGCCAAATAGGAAACACACATCTTAGAAACCACTAATTTTCCCCATCACCATCACAATCTTTGAAAGCAGGGGAAAGTGCAGTACATTTGTTTTCAAATGGCATTTTACTCCTGTTATAGAAAAAAGATGGCACACCAAAGAGAGAGATGACTTTAGCACCAGGTGCTTCCTTAGTAGTCCCACTTTTCCAGAGAAGGTAGAGTGGTTCCTCTGCTTAGCCATCAAGATGATGATGATGGTCACCATGTCCACAGCATCAAAGCACATCAGCCTGGATTCAGTGATCAGTGTATTGATGGGATCAGCTGCCAGCCCGTCAGCTCATTTATCATGCACTAATTCGTCATGTTCTCCTGCTTTATCGACAGCTTTGCAGATTTCCTCTGCATTGGCCTGGTCTGGATTACAAACGTCCCACAATTTACATGCTCATTCCCTCTAGAGCCCATGAAGATCCTTCCTAGTGCAAAGTCACACAGGCAGTTGTTTGAAGAACTTTAAGATGCCCAAGGCAGAGATGAGTCTGTACAGCAGTGACTATATTTTGACACCCTTATTCAGACAAATAAGGGTTCCCACTGATGAAAATGGCCAGGCTGGATTCCCTCTTCTGAACACACCCTGATTTTCACCTATACACACACCAACGTTCACATGGTGCCAGTGCATAACACACATCCCATATTTTTGTGTTATGGCCTGCCTCTCCCCTTGAGCAAAACCTCAGCAGCCTGCACCCTGCAGAGGCAGGGATGGAGATCAAACAGCGTGGCCCTGGCTCACTGGAGCTGGGTCTCCTGGGGACAGGTCCCACCTGGCTGAGGTCCTGTTCGCATTCTCTGATGTCCACCGAGCCCAGAGAACACGCTGAGATTCCCTTGAGCTGAAAGGTTCCCCCATCTTCCACCTGCCCACCTCTAGGAAGCCAACACCCTTGGAACCTGCTGGCTTTGCATCACATCTGACATTTCTTAGATGATGCAATGTCACTGGGAAGGCCTGGCACACACGTGGCCTGCACAGAGTCAGCACAGCTCCATAAACACTGCTCCAGAGGAAACCAGGCAAAGGGCACGGACCTGCCCTGCCTGGGTGCCTTCCCCAGAGCTCCCAATAATATTCTGTTCCCTGTAATGAAGAGCTGGTGCCTTGCAGAAGGAAACCAGCTCTGTGAGGTGAGGAAGGCCCGAGGAGCCTTTGGGGAAGCCAGTTTTTGTACTGTACTTTCTCTCTACAAAAGAGAAGTGTTTAAATGGCGAGGTTTAAAATCACGTAATTTTGGACAAATCCTTACTCCCAGCTTTGCTGGGGAGGCACTGACCTTCTCCATCCTGGTGGAATCCCACATGCTGCTGAATGGAGGAGGCTGAGGAAAAGGTGTCCATGCCCACTCCAGAGATGCACCATGAGCCTTTCCACAGCTTGCAGGCAGGGAGGAGATGGTGGCTTAGCTCCAGAGGCCCCTCATCACCAAAGGACAAACAGCAGCAGAGCAACAACACAGTTTTGTGAGCAGGACAGACTGCTTTGGAGCCCAATTAAACTCTTCCAGTAAACTGGGACCAGTCTTATAAAAGAGTAAATAAAACCCAATGGAAACACAGCTTCCCCCTCAGCAGAGGATAAACATAAAGGCTGCACTGAGAAAGCAAGCAGAGTGGCAGTGGGCTCTGCCAGCCCTGAGTGCAACATATCCAACAACTACCACAGGCAAAGCTGCTCAGCCTGGGAAGACCTCAAAAATCAGACCCTGGTGAAGCTGGAACTCCAGGCTGAAGAGAAACCTTCACTTTCTCTCACTACAACACTCTCCCCTGGGGACACTGACTCTTGTTATGGGGCCAGGTTAAAAGTTTTAGCAACCTTGCTAAACCTCTAGGAGATTTCTCTCCTGGAGGGAAGAGCACGTGTAGGGATATATTTGGCTCCTACACTCAAACCTTCATAAGTGAACACTTGTTTTCTATGTGTATAATAGAAACATGCAAGTACACTCAGGAGCTCAGACTGTGCATACAGGCTCTAGACCACCTGGAAGAGCCTGAGTTTTCCACACACATTTTTCCTAAACAGCAAGGGAAATCCATGCAGTTCAGCAAAGCCAGACTCAGTCTGGGCTCTGCAGAGCCCTCCCTCTGGGGACTTCAGAGGCAGAACGTCTGCACAATTTCAGGGGCTAATATGTCAAAGCTTAAAGTAGCCTGAAGAATTTAATGGGGATTTAGATGCCTGCAACTGAAATGCAGTATTTTTGAGAACAGTTGACTGAGATGAATGGCATCTGCTCAGGAGTCATGAAACATCCTGCCAGTGTCACACCCTGCCACCACACACAAATCGAGGTGCAATGCCTGCACCATTCTCCTCTCAGAGGAAGAAAGGCTGACAGTTGTCATGAGCTGAAGCTGTTCCAAACCAAAATGAAACACTGCTCATAAACAGTAGTGGTGTTTACATACATAAACTAAACAAATTTGGGCAGAATAGGCTGAATGAATATGAACAAACAAGGAACTCATGAGGGATATTCCTTCCTTATTAATATCCTCCCCCTCCCTGGTACTGCTCCGGGTTTTGTTTGCATTTCCCACATGTCTTATCTGTGCTTTCAGATACAGAAAGCCACACAGCATGCCATAGCTTGAATGTTTGCATTCATCAAAGTAAAAATGCCTATTAATAAGAATTCAATTATTTGGGAAAAAGTTCCTGGCAGTACAGCACCACCTTTCTAAGTTCTTTTCCAATGGGAATTTTACTTTCTGCAGACCTTGTTTGGCTCAAAAAAGAAAACAAATTACAAATAGATGGTCTGCTGTGACTCCAAAGTTAATGGCTGCAAAGAAATGAGCATGAAAAGCAGAACTTGTCACAAGCATCTGTGGAACAGCAGGAAGTTATGGCCAGCTTGTGACAGTAGCACTGAGACTCCACATGGGAATACTATTAAATTAACAGCACATTGAGATTAATTGCCTTTTTTGTTTCTGGGGATTTAATTTTTTTTTCCCTGTTGCCCAACAGGTATCTTGTAATGCAATGGGTTTGATTTGGTGGGGAGGTTTTCTGGTTTTGCAGCTCTTTCTGAGCTATGTTTCCAAGTCCTGTGTTATTAATTTATCACCCAGGAATGGAAAAGCAGCTCCAGTGCTCTGACCCAACCACACCCAAATCCTCAGGGAAGTCAGATGTCTCCTCAGAAGTCATGGGCAGCGAGATAACAACATCACACACACGCTTTGAATTTTAATTATCACTATTAAGGATTAGCAACAATCCCTGTGAGCAACCAATTTTGCTGGCATTACTAAGCCAGACTCAAGCCTGCTTTTAGTTAACTGTAATGCAATATTCATGCCTCAAACCTGATTTTAGTGAGTTCCCTTCCCTTCTGGAGCAAGTACATCACTGGAGGCTCCAAGTCCCCTCTTTGGCATCCCCACCCTCGCTTAATTCTTGACCACAGGGGAATTTTAACAGGGAATAAACTAATCCCTCTCTTGCTACTGCCAACATAAGAGAGTACTGTTATTCCAGTTCAGAAGAGATCAGTGTTTTTTCCTCTTAAGCTTTTCTTTCCTAAAAGAATGCTGGAAATATGGGGAGATTGACTGCCCCTCCAAAGCTGCTTTAGCATCTGAACAGGTCACTTACACAAAAAGAATTTTCTTTGAAATAACCTGGTGTTGATGGTCGTGTTTTTCTGGTATCATTGCTAATCCCCTGCATTCCATAACTAGGACTGTTTCTCCTGACATTATTTCTATTATTTCTACAGATTCCATGCTGAGGCATAACTATAAAGGATAGGCTGCAAATCTGGCACTGAAGAGAAAGAGGGAAGAAGAATAGGAATTTCAAAAAGACCACCTCTCATTTTAACCTTCAGAAAAATGTGGTTTTTCCTAACTTTTGGCACAAGGAAATAATCAGGCTGGTGCTTTGTGCCTAACCTTAAGTGAGAGTTTTAAGTGACTGCTATATTTAATCAAAGAGAGAGCTGGTTTGGTGAATAACTTGCAAAGAATCTCTGCATGTGCCAGCCCTGCAGGGCAATGCCGTTGTCTTAAATGGATTAACGTGGGATTAACATGACCAGCAGCTGACACATAGGATGCCTGAACACAGGAAGGCACAACATGAAAACTTCCTCCAAGAAAATTAAAACATCTCCCTCTCTTCTCCCAGCTAAACCAAGCAACTAAATGAAAGGAACCACCTAGATGACATAAAGGCCAACAAAGGAGCTTTACCATTCGCCAGAGCTGTCACTTCTCTCTCAGTCAGGTCATGTGTTACAAACATGAGCAGCACACATCCTGCTTTCATTCCACGAGACTTCCCTTCTCCACATCCTTGCCCTTGGCCGTGGGAAGAGCCTCAAACCCCCTCTTGGGCTGGTATCTCCCCTTAGACCAAAGCTGCAAGCTGCAGTCTCACTGTTGTGAGGTCTCACCTCCTGCCCTGCTCAACAGAGGATGAGGAACCCTCCCTGTGCCCTCCCTGGCCGCCCCAGCCCCTGGCCAGCACGGGCCTTTGGCTCTCACAAAAGCAGCCCTTGGACAGGAAGCACCTGGGTGCTGCCCCTTTATAGGGCAGGTGGAAGCAGGGCTGTTGCTGCTCTAAGTGAAAACACAGCATGGACCAGCATGCTGGCTCCTGGAGGGAAAGTGTTTTATTAATCAGAAAAATGCTTTCCACCCCGTGGTGTCTTGCAGACCTTTAAACTTGCATCTGCACAAATCAGAGAATTTCTTCTGTCATTCTCATAACAGTTAAAATACAGAAACCATTTTTAGACTTCGGATTACTTTTTTTTTTTTTTTTTAATAAGAAAGAGAAGTTTAACCTGATTAGAATGGCCCTCTCAGCTCAGCACAGGGTGCTTATGGGCAAGGCAGAATTTCCAGGGTACCTTCCCCATCCATTAGAGTGGGAAGCTGAGATTGCTTGACCAAAAGGCACGGCCATACACCACCTGCTTTTTCTCATTCTATTCTAGACTACTGAAAGAGAGAGAGGGGATGAAGAGCAGGAAATGTTGGGCACCCCATAATCCTGATTATCCAGAAACTGCTGTCATGACCAAGCAATGACTGGTAGGAGGCTGGAGGATGATGTGAAGATAATGAAGTGCAAGTCTTTGGGTGTGAGGACCCAGAGCCAAAGGGTACAGAGCATTATTTCACCCACAGCATTCACCATGCATTTCTGGTTCTACTGTTCATACAATTCATTTCATCTGAGAAGAAAATATTTTCATGGATGGTGTGTTCTTGCTATAATTCGTAAGAATATGAATAAAAACAAAATATTTTCCTCCATAGGAAAAAAAAATAAAAAGAAAGGGACAGAAATTCCCCAAAGACCCCAAGTTTTTAAGAGAGAACTGGGAGTGTTGATATCCAGTTTTGGCAGAGCTCGAGGAAGGAAAAAATCCCTCTTAAGAACACTATGGTTGATTTTAACTAAAATAACTCACCCCCTCAGAGTTGCCTGGGTCACTGCAGAAAGCGTTTCCTTTGGGGGTGTTTGAGCCTGACAGTGCTAATTCAGACAGATGACAGCACCTGCATTGGGGGAACATACATCATTCCAAGAAAATTAAGCGGAAAAGCAACTTCCAGGCATTTAACGTGAATTTTAAAAGATACAAACCCTCTATCCTACAACACCAGGAATACCCCAGGCTTGGCATGTTTAGGATTTGTGTGAGCCAAAGCTTACAGTCCTGTGCCCAAGCCCGACAAACATTAAAAGCCTGTGACTATAAAGATGGCCCTGCAAACACCATTTTCTCCCCTTGAATAGCTCGCGTTCAATCGTCCTTTCGGGCCGGTTGATGCTGTCAGAGAATGAGCTAAGCGCCACGAATGGCCGGAGCAAACCTTCGCGGCCGGCTGGGGAAAGCGGCGGCGGTGAATGGAGCGGGGCGGCTGCCCCCGCACCGAGCACACAGAGCGCGTCTGTTCGGGGGATTCCCGGCGCCTTTGAGCGCGGGGTGCTCTGCCCGCAGCGCTGGTCACCTGCTGGGAGCTCCCATTCAATGAGGTTACATTCTAATTGGATTTTCCGAAGGCACTGCATTAGCATTTTCCATGATCTCACCCTTATTAGCCAAATCGCTAATCAGGAGGAGCGCGGTTATATTGTGCGCTGGTTACATTATCTGCTGCCGCAGTGTCTGCAAGCCAGCTCCAAATTCACGCAGAGATAAAAACTCCCCTCTCTCTAGCAGAGACTCGGGAGTCTATTGTGGCGCTAAGGTTGCAGTCAAACTCCAATTTTCAATAGTTTACCGAAAACAACTTCTCCCAGTGCTTTGCTCCTGCTCTTCCTGAGTCCGCACAATAAAAGTTAGGAATGTCAACTCTTTCATCCCTGTTGGCAGAAGCAGCATTGCTCTGCAATGCAAAAGCAGAAGAAGCCTTTCCCATGGACTGTTCCCCATTGAGTCCAGAATCAAATGCTGGACATGTTTAATCCTGTAAGGTTATTATTTCTACTCAATTGTATATTGAAAGGAATGGAAATACCTGTTCTGTAAGCAGAAACAACACATGCAGGCAGTCCTGCAGCCGATGGCTCTGTCTTTGCAAAGCCCAAAAAATTGTTTGTGTCACAACTTAAATCCACATGAAATACTCCTGAGCTACCAGGAAAGCAGGCATGACATCTCACGTCCTGCAAAAATCTGTTTCTTCTTTCAGCTGGGGTCCCAGCAGGTTCAGATATCAGTTTCTCAACAGCAGGCTTCTTAAAGCCTGAAGGGAAGAGACAATCTTGCACGTACATGATATCAAGTAATGCTTGCTGGACACTCATCCACAAAAATTTTCTGAAAAAAATCAGTTGTCTAAATACAATTTCACTTTAAAAGTCAGGTTTTATTCTTGGTTAGAGGTTACATATGATGTTCGGATTCATTACAAGAATAATTTGTAAATATAAAGCCATAATAACTGATAAGTTAAACCCATTCAATATTTCTACTAAAATTCTTGCAATACAAATAAGTAAACACAGAAAAAACCCACCAAACCCATGTGATTATGTTTTATTTGTAATTCTAGAGCCAAAACAAAAGGAAATCTGACCTGGACTCCAAAAGGGGAAGTGGGCACCTTTCACCGGGCCTGGCATTGGTGGTACTCTGATTAAAATTACACAAAATGGTTTAAACAGTGGAGCAGATTTCCCTTTTACCAACCAAGGAGAGGACAGAATTCAAGGTGATATATCAACAAATCATTCCCTGGAATCAAATAAAAACCCCTCATAATTCCCAAACAACAATAACAACAACAAATCACACCAATATTGGGCTTGTAAGCTCTTGAATTCACACCAGATGTGACACTCTGGATCCCCAGCAAGAACTGCATCTCTTCTCATCAGGCTTTTAAAGAGATTCTCACAAGGCAGCACAAACAGCATCTTCAGAACAAAGGGCAGTAACGCTTCCCAGCAGAGTTTAACTGGATCCTGAGGATCACCAGCCTGTATGAGCTGCTTTTCTATTGTCCTCGCAGGGATTTTACCAGACATAAATCACATGCACTGAAGAGATAAGGAGCTAGGGGCAAAAAAAACCCCACCCAGAAGAAAACAGAATAATGAAGTTGCAAGAGTCCCTTGCAGCCTTTGGTTTGCACTTTTCCAGGCCGGAGGCTATCAGCGATGGGCTCCCTTCTCCAGGGAGGAATCTGCAAAAGCAGAATCAATGGGAATTAGTGTGAATTAGGGTGACACTGAGAAATACAACCCACTTAGGAGTCATTTTCCTCTATTTTGTAACACTTTCATCCCCCCCACCCCCAGCCAACACTGTACTTCATCACAAGACTGTAATCAACCCAAAACAAGTGGCAGTAGGAGTGAAGAAGCAAAAGAGAGTGGGGATATTATAGGGTGCTCCAGGAGTCTCTGTCTCAACCTTCCTCTAATCCCGATGGCTGACACACAGCAAACAGTAGGGTCTAATGGCTTAAAGCGTCCCTGTAAAATCATTCTAGACTGTACACTGGCATTAGGTACACCCAAGAGAGCAGCTAAATCTGACAGAGGGAATAATTAGGTGGTAGTACCCATGGCTAAGCAGGTGTCTCTGGTTCAAAAATGTATTTGATAGTAAGTCACACAAACTAGGAAAATAAAACAAAATTGAAGAAAGGAAATACGCTATTGCTGGTGTAACACATGCATCCTGAAGGTTCAAAAGGTTTTGGAAATGCTCTAACACATCTCTAGTGTTAGGGCAGAAGTGCACTCAGTATTTCACTTAAAGAGAAACATTAGAAATGATGAATCCTGATCTGCTGGCTCATAGAAATAAAATTATCAAATCCTGCAGCTGTTTAAATCACATAGCCTGTTCCTCTTCCCATGAGACTTTTCTGCCTGGTACCCTGAAGAACTACGACACATTCTGTGATCTTCAGCTCAAGCTGATTTTCAAAAGCACTTTTGCTGCACATGTTCTGGAGTTAGAAACCAGAAGTCTGCTAATGGCCTTTTTGCAACAGCAGAAATCAAGTTGTATCAGTGAAAATGCTGGAAATAATCACATTTTTGTTCCCAATGGGGATGGCAAGCTGCTAATTAAATCTGTCTTGACTACTTGGAAGCACTGATAATTTCTCATGTAATGTATGCACTGAGGACAGGCTAATACCAAAAATGTTAAGGGTCTTGGATTTTTTCCAGGAAAATTAAGATGTCAATTAATTGACTTTTTTTTTTTCTGTCTGGTTTTCATTGAAGATCTCCACAAATCCTTTTTTTTTTCCAGGTTTTCGTATTTCCCCCCCCACCTCCCAACAGATGTCATTATTTTCAGTGG
This sequence comes from Pycnonotus jocosus, assembly GCA_013400435.1. NCBI lineage: Eukaryota > Metazoa > Chordata > Aves > Passeriformes > Pycnonotidae > Pycnonotus > Pycnonotus jocosus. The sequence continues at coordinate 52,457 of VWYP01023509.1, read as the reverse complement.
CAAACCCCACGCTTCTCCCTCCTCTTCTTCCAATTAGCTGTAATTATAACAACATTAGCAGCAAATTAGGTGCCTCGAGGGCAAAAATCTGGGAAGCAGCAGAGTGTGGAAAGGAAGAGGAGATGAGATTGTAATGGAAGTAAGAGGACACATCCATATGCTCATCTGGGCACCCTTAGAGCTCTGCAGGTTGAGCTCTGCTTTCCCTGAGCGTGCCAGGATGAGGAGGTGACCACCTGCTCCCACAAACCTCCAGAGCTACCCCTGGAGAGGGAAGCCAAAGGCTCCATTTGGGCTCCTCCCTGGTGCCTGGCATCCCTGGATCCAACATAAAAACATCCAGTTCAGGCTGGAGAAACCCATTGGTCATATCTGATGTTCTCAAGGGGTAACTTAAATGCATCTGCTGGCAGTCTTTCTGCCAAGGAAAGAAATGCAGTAGGATTATTTGTGGACGTGAAGAAGGCAAGACATGCCAGCAGTTGCAGCATGCAAAAGGGCTCTTGCTCCAAGTAGGCTTTTGAGCAATAAACCTTTTTTCCAGAGAATTTTACTTTAAAAATCTGGGTCCAAGGAAAATCTCCAGGATCAAGCTCTTTTTTACAACCATCTTTTCAATTTTGAACAGTTGGATAAGGAAGGAAGGAAGTCAACACTGCTTGCCAAATAAAGTGACATTAAGTACATTTTCTGGAAATCTCTCTGCCTTGCTCCTTAAAAATTTAAAAAAAAACCTCAAACCACCAAATAAAAAACCAATGCACCACACAAACAAACAACAACCCCCCCCCCCCAAACAACAACAAAAACCCCCCAAATCAGCCACAAAAACCAAACAGAACCACATAACCAAGAACAAAAAGGTCAGAAACTGACATCAGGAGTGTGACAGAGCACAGAGAGATTTTGGAGCCAAAGTTCCTCCTAAGGCAGCACTGCTGGTCAACAACACAAGGCTGGGAGAATTTAAGCACAATTTAGGACTAAGACTCCCTGCACAGCAAGGCATCTGGGGAAGGACCAGTCCAGAGGTAGGAAAGAAGAGTTATTCTCTTGGAAATGTATTGCCAGTGCAGTAAGGAAATATCTCATCATCTTCCCTTATCTCTGTCTTGTATCACCTACATTTCCACTCTGCTTCTCCTTCTTTATTGGGACCTTAAAGGAAACACCTTTGCTTTTTTGGAAGACAAGCTGAAGTCTGCTATGAGTTATCTGAGGTTCTAAGCTGTTTTTTGAGGGTTTGGGTTTTTATTTCCTCCCATTTTGCACACCCTATTCCCTTCATCCTTTCCTGTTTTCTGATTAATTTACTCCCAGTTTATTAGAAAGGGCTCAAATCCAAAAGTGCCAGATCTAAACCATCACACAACCACAAGGGCTCAGTGTTGGACGCAACATTGCATAAGTGATCCTCTGCCAACTACCAAAACACATCTCTGGGTAAAATAACAGTCTGGAGAGCAAACTTAAGAAAATAGCATCAAGTAGTGTTCATCAAATTTCTGTGGCATAGGATTGGGTTTTTTAAATTTAAAAAATTCTTCAGAGACAATTCTATACTATTTAAACAAAATAGAATGACAAACTGGGCTTAACAGAGGCAGCAGTCCTTTGAGACAGCCTCCTCTTACCACAGGAGCAGCTAAGGAAAGTGGTGCCAGTCAGGAGAAAAGTACAGATACGCCCCCCCCAGAAGCAGAAAGTGTGAGATTACAGCTGGTTACACAAGGACCCAAGTCAAATCCTAAAGTACCTGTGTGCAAACACCTTCCTCCCTCACAAGAGAGGATGGAAAACACAATGAAGGTGCAAAACTATACAAAACTACAGAAAAAAATTAGTAATTCCTGCTTAGTGACATACCCCTTTAAAGTCCCAATCCCATTATGAGACTTTCACAGATTTCAGGTATCTCTAAACCAGGCTTTTTAAAATGGAGTATTACCAAAAATATCAGTTCCCAGTTCCTTTCACTTGTGTTCAGCTCTGAAGTGACAACCTGTGACCTGTGTTTCATAATTATTACTTAAGAAAAAATGCCCAGTGTCAAAGGAAAATTTGTTGAGGGAAATTTAAAAGTTTTCCCTAGAAACATTAATCTACTGAAACAGCATTCCTAGAGGAAACTGTTTCATGCCTAAAAGTTGCCGCACTGCTGATTTGTTTCCTATAATGAAGACCCAGCTCAGCAGAGAGAAGATTGATTGGTTTATAATCTACTGAGAAAATGAAGGATGAGAACTGAGAATCAGGAATGCTGCAGCACATACTGGCTCATTTAGACCCACCAGTGTAATTAGCACTTGTACAAAACGGAGCACAGAAATGGGAACATCAAGAACTCTTGCTCATCACATATTCTTGGAGCTTCTATCTTGGAAACCCTTCTCAAAATACTTACAGGCAGATTTAATATAGATAATTATATATAATACATAAAGCCAGAGCAGTGACTCAATATTCTGAGAGTGGAATTTGACCTCCGTGTGATCAATGGATAAATGATCAAAATCATCTGTTTCAGCAGCCAGGATAAAAAGAGTAAGTCCAGAAGGTGTTAAAGCAGATATCCTACACAGCACTATGATGGGACTATAAAGAAATCCTCTTTAAAGGGACTAGAGCAAAAATGGAAGGGCAAAGTCTCCAAGTATCCTGATCCCTGTCCTGTTGAGAAGGAGGTGCTTGGATATTCTTGGATATTGGTTCCTTGGCCAAGGAACAGAAAGAGAAAGACAGAGCACAGATTTTCAAGAAGTTTTTTTCAGGAAGTGAGAAGTCAAGTCACACAGTCAAGCAGGGTAGAAGCAGAATTCCCTTTCTTCAGATCCCCCAAGTGCACTGCCCTGGACCACAGCTGCAGTTGGTGGCTGGAATGGTTTCATTCCCTGTTATAAACATCCTCCCTGTATCCTCTGGTGCAGTAAATCACTTGCAGTTTGAGTGGGAGGAATGGCAAAATTAATCTCCTGTCCCGTTGTGCAGGCACAGCACTACTTTCCCTGTGACCACATCAGAACCCTGCAATGAGCTGCCGTGTAATTATGGGATGCCCATCAGCCATTTTGGTGAGCTACATTCCCACCCTATCCTCTCTTCTGGGCAAATGTGGACAACAGCAAATAATGGAACAGTTTCTCTGTAGCCACCTTCCTCTTCCAGGTGTAACAAAGCAGCTTCTGGACCCAGCAGTGCCTGCCACCCCACAAGGGTGGCACCATGGGATGGCAGATTCCCACCCACAAGAGATTCCTTGTGGTGTCCATCTTTTGAGTGGTCTGAAACAAGTGCTTCAAAACACTCAGGAATGATTCCAAATCCAGATACAAATATTAATTACTCCTCCCTATTTCTAAAAACATAGTTCATACTGACCCCTTGGCAAATATTTAACTCTGTTCACTTGCATGGCTCTATTTGCAGACCTGGCACCCTGAACTACCAGAACAGATCAGGAACAGCAATGGGCATTTTGCCTTTAAGGTGAAACAACATGCTAAATCCTGCACTTTGGTACCAAGGACTCCTAAACCTGCCCCACGCTGGCCCCCACTTTCGGCACATCATTAAATTTGGTCATTGGTGGAGCAACAGAAGCTCTAAGGAGAATTCTTTAGAACTTCTTCTTTAGAACTATTCCTAATGAGGCAAATGTGTGATCCTATAATGTGTAATAAAAACATTTTATGAATTGCAACAAAGCTATAACATAGATGGTATTACATCAGAAACCTCACCTGTGTTGCACACACACCAGCCTTGACTCTCCAAGGCAAAGCTGTCACATAAGCACTCAACAGATAGACAGGAAAGTTTACTCTACATCCCTCAAAGGCCTCCATTTGAAAAAAAAAAAAATTTAATACATGCTCTGTACAGCTGTTGTCTTACCATTTGCCTTGTGCTGCACATCTGGCGGAAGCTGGTCAGGAACATACCACTGATAGTCTGGCTGCACAGAACAATAAAACATTATTGCAGCAATATGGACTTCACAGGCACTTCAAACAAAAGAACAGTGACATGATAAAAACATAATTGTGCTGTGAAGCTTCTCATTAGCCATACAAAAGCAGTTTACAAAAAACCTGCTTATATTTAGGTTGGTTTCCACCGATCCCACTCTTCCAGCTTGCTTCTTCTCCTATGGCATTAGACAAATTGGTGTAAACCTTTCTAGATCTCACAATGACAAAGAAACATTAGGAGACTCAAACTAGATTTTGAAAGGGCTAAGGAACAAAGTGCAGCAGAAGATACCAGCAGGCATCTCCCTCTACCAAAGAACCCCAGAGAAACCTGGCCCACCTCTCAGGTGAAGCTGCTCCAGTTTGAATGCATCTGTAACAGCTGTAAAATGCTCCAGTGTGACAGGAAATAACCATGGAATAAAGTTCTCTCCCCTCCTCCCTTTGCTCACAGGTTAGCACTGCTGTTATTCTAACATTAGCTATTATCAAATAACTTCCTGAAAATACCGTGGGATAGGGAAAATTCCCAACTTTCTCGTAAGAGGAAGTCCTGGGAAGGTTATGTCCATGCAGACATAGTTTTGTCCAGGGAAATCTTGAAAGAAATAGTGCATTACAGTTTATACCACCCACTGTGGTAAATGAGTAACAATCACTAATAGAGGAAACAACTTTGGGACCAGCCCTTTCAGCTGAAGCTGTGTTAGGCTGTCTGTCTGGAATAAGAAGTCCATGCAAGCTTGTCAGATTCTAGGTAATTGCTGCTTCAAATTAGTTACACTGGAAAAATGATTCTTGTTCTGCAGAAATTACACTGACAAAATCATTGACTTGTCCCAAGGGGAATCCTGCAGATTTCAATTTGCAGGAAACAAATTTCATAGACTCCTACAGGAGTTTTGCCTGAATTAAGATGGCAGGATGAAGCTGTAGATAGAGAAAACAGATTTAACTTTTATGTTTTGCTGTCATTCATGCTTATACAGCAGTAATCACTCTCATACACTGTCAGAAAAAAAAAAGGGAGCTATTGTATTTTAACTTAAATTGTACCAGTCACAGGAATAATTAACTAATTCTGTGCTTGTGGGCAAACAAAGTGGACTTTGATACAAAGCTTTAAGCACAGGTAGCTTTTTACCAATGGCTCAAACTACACTCATTTGCATTGCTTTTTTGAGTTTCTGGTGAATTTTATGTTCTCTGACCAACTCCTCTCTTTTTATGTACCAACATCCCGCAAACTTGAATGAATTTCAGGATCAAGATGTGTATTTCACAGCAGACTAACCAAAGTGTTTCTACTAGAGTGTAAAAAGGAAAGGAAAAGTGCAAGAACAGAAAAAGAACCAAAAAGCAAAAGCACAGCCTCAACATGCAGGATTACGTACCAGGACACCCATTAAATTCTAACACCTTTCTCCATTGCTAACAAATTGCTCAGGGAGGTACCCAAGGCTCAGAGCAGCAACTCACACAGGCAAAGAATTGAAAAAAAAGGGTCAGAATGAAACTGGGAGTTACAAAGCAACCAGTCAGACTGACACCGGCGCTCCAGCAGGAATGACAGAGTTGTAAACCCAGTGATCCCTCACAGAATTAGAAACCCAGATGATGAAAGTTCAGGGAGAAGAGCCAAAATAATCTGGGCCAGTGTCCAAATTGCAGGGAAAAACATTCTGCAATACTTCCAACTTTGATAAATAGGCAGATAAGCACACTCCTGAAGCACAGAAATTACTTGTCTGACCACAGCTTTTCCATTGGATTTCTACAGCCTGAAAGCCTTACATGCATTTTGCAAAAATTCAGCTATAATTTCTCAAATAATGAGCATCTTTCCATATGTGACAGCTTTATAGCCAGAAACAGATATTCTGTATTTAAAATGACATTCACCATGTTTAAATGCATTCTCACTAGACTGGAACAAGCCAGCCCACTTAGATAACCCAAAGCACTTCAAAAAAATGTTCTTTGAAGCAGTGTTTTCCCTGGAATAAATAATTCCCACTCACAGGACCTGCTCTAGTGCAAAGCTATCCTTCTTCTTGCTGAGGAAGGCAGGACCCTGTTGTGTTCCAGGAAAAAGGCACATTTCCCATTGTGTTAGCCACACTCAGATAGAACTTCCACTTCTGCTGATTTGGTTTTTATTATCTTATGTTGAAGGCTCAGAACAGATCCCTACTTCTGAAGTGAGGTAATTATGCAGCTAGAAAGGGCCCTGAATGTGTGTTATAGAAATAAATTAATCTAAGAAATCAGCAAGACTCCAATCAAACAACCTTTTTTTTTTTAAATTAACAAACAAAAGTAAAATAATCCTGGTTTTCTTCTTAGTGCTGTTACAGATAAAGAGTATTTGCCAAAGTAAATTCGATCTTGATCTGCACTAAACAACAACACTAGGAAAGCACAGATTCAGCTGCTGCTGAGGATGGCAGTGTGATGGCACTGCCTGTGGTCACCCTGCTGTGAGAAAATCAGTGTCCTTGTCCCACAGGTGATGGTGGGAACCTTACCGAGCGCTGCTCCTGCGGCTTCTGTGCCCTGCGAGGCACCGGATGCACCCGAGGGTCTGGACAGTGAAGAACCATCCCACAACCCCCATAACTGACACATGGAGAGAGGAAGAGGGGAGCTGGGTAACTGGGCCTCTCAGGCTGAACTGGGAGGTCTTTTGTCTGCCAAGAAAGTAAGAACAAGAAGAAATGCATTAGCAGTGGAATACAACCAACAGAACGTTCAGGCACAAGTAGGTTGCAATGCTGCTTGTTCAGACCCTTCAGAGTACTTAGCATTAAAAAAATTATTTACGGCAGCTGACTTGTGCCACACCAGTCTTGATGCCTTTCAATGAGGAAAATATTGGTTTCAAGACATGACAAGCACATTTCTGTGTGTCTTTTACATTCTAAAAAACTCTATATTTTCATTACACACAGTAGCTTTCAACAGTTTCAAGCAGAACTACATGGACAGTCACTTGCATGACAAGATAAGTAAATCATCTTGGTGTAGGACCAAAGTTGTTGGCCTCAGATTTGGGTCTGCCTTGTTTTAGGCCCTCTGCTTTCCAGTAGAGTCAACAGGATCTTGCCTAAGGACAGAGCAAGGAGGGGTAAAAGATGATTAATATTCCATGACTGTGAGTCACAACTAAATAATTTGACTTAAGAAAACAAACCAATAAATATTTTATATGCTTGCTCTCATCTTTAAAATCCTCCACAAGCTCTGTTTAATCAAATCCCGAGGCAGGAAGAGACAGACAGGAAGATCTCCAGTGTGAACTGTCGCTGCACTGCAGGGACAGTCAGGCACAAGAGCTCTGAAACCAGCCAGAGTGAGGGGCACAGCGCAGCACCCGGCCCCTGACACTTCAGCAAGACGCCTCTGATGCATGGCTTGGTTGAGAATAAGACAATCCTGAAGTTTCTGTGTCACAACAGTGTTGGAGAGGACAATAAATCACCACAGAGCATCTTGGTAATCAGCCGTTCTTTTAAAGTATTGCACAATTTTGTCAAGACAGGAAACCTCGGAATTTCGTCATTCTTAAATGGGGATTGAGAAAGCTCAGAGTTTTGCATGCCATGATTTTACTATGGCTTCCTACTGACACTACTTTGAAGAGATAAAAAGGATGTTGCAAGAAAAAATTATTGCCGAGGCTGCTCAGCTAATTTGTATGGAGACCACTTTTTTCTCAGCGATATTAACATCACTCTGTAATTCAATTGCAGAGGTCAGGATTAACTACAGAAGCTCGTTATTTCAAAAGTTGGTTTGATCTTACAACTCTTATATCAAGTGCCAGTGAAACAATCAAAGTCCTCTGGATTTGTTTTTGGTTGTGTCCACCCTCCCCCTCCTCCATTTTCAGATATGTTTGAAAGGTTTTTGCAATAAATACTCCCTTCATCTACTTATTTTGGAAGTCTTCTCTAATCGTTTCTCATCTTCTTACTGCATTACTTCAGAATGATTTCATCCCAGGTGGTGACCTCATATAAAATCCAATGTCAATTAATGGAAGCCAGAAAGCCTTGAGTTGTGTGGAAAGTGAGAAAAAAAAAAAATAAAATACACATGTGCTGGCAATGGGAGCTTTCTTTTGACTCATACCTGAGAGCTGAGTTTACTCAGTTGAGATTGTAATCTCTCATTAATTTTCTGCAATGCTTCTTTCTCCTCATTAAGCCTCTCTCGGTCAGATCTCTCCTTTCTGAAGTCTTCCTCGTATATTTGGACCTGCAATCGTCATGAATGGAGCGTGAACTTTAGCAGAGCCACTTTGTGGTTTGGTTGCTTTCTAAACACTGCCCAAACAGAAGGGTGAATTCCAAGGGGATCCCTGCCCTGTCCAATCCTCCAAACAAAAGTTTCCCTGGTCTTTTTTTGTGACCAATTCAAAGTGACAAGCAGTGGCCATTCTCCAGCAGCACACATCGATTGAAACAGTCCCCAGTGCCAGCTCTTGTACAACCTTGCAATTCAAAAAGCTGACTGGCAAACATCAGCTTCAAACGTTATAAATGAGATAGCAAATACCAGTATGGATCTTTTTAAGGGATTAGCAGTAGCAGGACAAACATTTTACCAACATTTCTCCAGTTTCCTCTTCAGTTATGGACACTTTTAACTCCCTCCTGTATCTCAGGTGCAAGGAGTGCCTCCTGATCTCAGTGTAGAGACAGAGGGAAGCGTAATGTACACAATTCCAAATGGAATGTAATGTACACAATTCCCAGTGGAAATACAGACGTTTGACCTTGTTCCTAGAAAATAAACTGCCTTGCAAATGCTGAAGGATGCAGTGGCTTAGTTCTTTTTTATGTGGTCAGGAATCATAGAGCTTCTTCCATTAGAAAATATCTGACCACCCCAGGCATAGGCAGCGAGTGCACAGATTCAGAAACCACACACAAATCCATAAATTATTTGGTGTTAAGATTCTTAATTCTTCAGCTAATGGGCAGGCATCCACCTGGTGAGAAGCTGAGGGTTGGTGGCACTTCTGCTGACAAACAACAGCAAAGGCATGTTTGGGTGGGAACCACCACCAGAACTTTCAGAAGCCCTTTCATGTCCTCTTGGTTGCTCACTAAAGCCTGCTGACAGTCTCTTCCCAAAAAACTTGCTTGCTGAGGCTCATGCCCTGCCCATTGGACAGACACAGTTTTCTTTTTGCTGGAAGGAGTGGTATGACCTCACAGAAGGACTAGAAAACTGTTAATATCTCAGGGGAAGGAAAAGGTCAACACAGGGCTCTATAAATTCTTTTCCTGACCCTCTGAAGCAGAGACAAAGCTGTCACTTGCAGAAATCCCTGCATCCCTTGTCCATCTACACACTTCTCTCCTCAGTAATTCCTCATTTCTTCTCTCCCAGTTCTGTCTCCGCTGTCCCACCTCCCTCCCACTCCCTAGCTGTACAGCTCCTTGCTGGAGCTGCAAGGGAACCTCTTTGGCCCAGTTTTGCCATTTATTCTGTTGCCCTGAGGAAGAGGGGACACCTCCCAAGGAATGAATGCCTTCATCTCTGCTGCTGTGACTGGGGATGGGCTGATGACAGCCAAGCTCCCATGGGGCTCTGCCACATCACTCTTTGTCCCAAGAGTCCCTCCTCCATCCAGTTAGAGCCTCCTGCTCCATTTCGTGTAGAAGGAAGTCTGGACTCACTGTACTGATTTATACAACTAGAAAAACACATTCATAAAATGGATAGCCCATGAGAATTTTGGAAAAAAACCCGGTTTACTCTTTTTATTGTGTAGAATGAAATAACTCATTACTGTACAATCAAGTGCAGCATTTTGTTCTCCAGCATGTGGCAAGCATTACATTAGAGAGAAAAATCTGGCTCTGCTGTCAAACGTGACAGAAACAAGTATTTTATTCCCACTGAATAAAATTCCCATTCTGATCACATCCATTTGTGTGTCAATAATGTTAACCCTGACACTATCCAGGACAACAGACCTGAAGTGTTAAAATTATCTGAAAACTATATTGTTCCTAAACTGATTCTTTCATATGGAAAGAAAGACAGTGCACAAAGCACTTGTGTTGCTCATAACAAAGATGAAAACATAAATAAATACATGTCTGTAGTGCTTGGGACGCAGGTTACTGATGAGAATGGTTTTCCCCATAGAAAACTTAGAAAATTGCAATGCCAATGCTCTAGTGTTCCAAGACTGGGATCCTTGGATATTTCACTACATTGGCAATTTCTAAGATAAAAGGAGCAGAAGACAGAATCAGTAACTCATGAAATTTAGCATTCCCTCTGGATGGCATTCAGCCCCTAGCAGGAGCCAGGAGAGCCATGCTGCTGCTTTGAGTCCTCCACCATCTCTTGCTCCAGCCCTTAGCCACGACTCAGTTCCACTTTGTGGACACTGCTGTGATGACAGCATCTGGGGAAACATCATTCCAAAGGGCTGTGGCTAAACTGGCTCTTCCTTCCAAAAGCTCTACACAGCAAGTCTACCAGCCACAATCCCTGCCAGAGAAGGCAAAATCATGCTGTGTGAAATCTATCCAGGCTCACTTGAGCCGTTCTTACCTGCTGTTTAAGCACTCCAAGTTGTGTTCTCATCTCCTCAATGCTGCTCCTGTCACCCTTCCCTGGAGGAGTCCCGACAACAGGTGGGTGCTGCTTCTTCAATGCGTCCAGAAGGGCCTGCAACGTCAAACAGCAAAATTACTAAACAGACATTCACTACAAGAAAAAAAAATCCTTTAAAATTATTAAAAAGAAGTTTCCTCTTCACTTGTAGTTGCTTCAATTATATACACTGGATAATAAACCCATATTACTACAGTAAAGTCTGACTGAAACGTTTTTTGCACTAAAAGTAGAGATTCCTTCACGTGGAACGAAGCAAACCCTCCCGTTAGAGAGGAAGTTGTGTAGTCTCGATGGCTTGTCACTAGAGGGAGTTACGGATACACACAACACCGGCACCACTCTGCACTTCTGTTCACATTGAAATCCTGCCACAGCTCTTAGCAGACTTTGTTTATTTGTAACAGCGCTAGACAGCTCTCCCTTGGACTGGAATAATCTTTAAATCACCCCTACATCTCTCTGTCTATAACCACACACTATAATTATCTATTATTTTCTCTACTCTTGCACAAATACCATTCAGCACTTCTCAAATTCTCTCACATAAGATACAAATCCCTAAGTTCATCCCTTTTAGAAGCTGAATTCATGCAGATGAGCCTCAGCTCTTCCTCACTGCCCACATCATGCGGGAGGGATGGAAGGTATTTGGAGGAGGAAGAGGCAAAGGAGGAAGAAGTGGCCAAGCAGGAGAACCAACATCCAAAGTAATCCAAGGATTGGTATTAATTATCCAAGGTCCAATAAATACCAAGCACTTTCCATAGAAGGCACTGAAAAGGAAGAGTTTTTATCTGATGAGCTGCTGTCCCTAAGAATTGTGCAGAAGTGTAAGTGGTGTAATAGTGGCAAAGCTTGTGTTCCATGCCTGTACATAAAGAAGGTTGAACTTAAACTGGGAGGGTGAAAATACAGTTACCCTGATTACTGATTCTGCCCATTTGAACCCCCCTTTAATACCTTGTTAAGAAGATTCTACAATTCAGAATTATGAAGGGGAAAAAAAAGATAAAAATCCAGGAAATTAAATCTTCACAAGGTTAATTGTAAGGTGAAGATTACTTTCAAACTGCATTTGGAAACAATACTGTGAGACCCTGCTTTATCCATCCACATAAAAAGAAGAAAAAGTTGTTTGATTTCAGAGAATTTGTAATAATTTCAAGAGGCTGAACCTGAAATAGCAGGGGACTAAAGTTAGAAGGGCACAGAGGGTCCCTTCTTGTCTCATGTGTATTCATGACATGAGATTTGAAGGATACAAACACACAGAAAATCAGTAAACTACTGTTGGGGAAGTGTATATGAAATTTAAATGCTTCATTTAAAAGAATGGTCTATATACCCATCTGTCTTATTAGAGCCACATCATAAGACAGCAAAATAAAACATTTAAATAAGTTGTTTAACAAACAGGGCCTTGAATAAAGTTAGACTGGAGCTTTGAGCAAGTCCTGTCAATGCATTTCAAAAAGAGCTAGTGACCATGGGTTCTGTCAGATTATCCTGCCACAGCGCATTATGTTATGGTAGCATTATGTTCTTTGGCTTGACTTCTGTACATCATGGCCCTTTAGCTTATTAAGGCATTTATTAAAGCTACACAGCAATGGTTACTGCAGTGCATTTCCTCAGGAAGTGTTTGTGGTTCACCATGAAATACAAAATTGTTAGAAAACACCCACTGCTTTATGTGATCTTTTGATTAAACAAAATTACATTTATTACTTTCCCTCAGTTAAAAAAAAATTCCATTTAGCTATTTAATGACAATTTCCTCAGTGAGACATATATACACATAGTATTATAGCTATGAATATGTGTGTGGATATAAACAGTAAGGCAGGACCATGTCTTGTGAAGAGAAGCCACTATTCTCAAACACAGAATACATGCACAACAACAGTTTTTAAACTGTATGACCTTTATTTTCAACCACAGTCTTTCACTAGGTGCATACAGAAGCACCTTTGTGTCATTTCCCTTTTGCCCTGAGGAGGAAGGATGTGGAAAGGGCTTAGACCTGATATGTAGAGAGGTTTTATAGGAGAAGCCAAATACTGTCTGAATTTTTCTCCTTGCAATGGAACACTACTACCTGCCAAGAGAAGCACACACAGAGCTGAGCTGAAGTGAGTTCTGGCGTGTTTCCTCAGCTCCCAAATGGTGACATTGTGTTTGCCACCAGGTTGTTCACTCAGGATTGGAAAGATGGTATCTGGGAGGTCACTGACAACAGAGATCCCAGAATCAGAGGAATCAGTAGCTCACTCCTGTTCCTACCTTGTTGAGACGACTTATTTCACTCTCATAGTGTTCTTTTTTTCTGGTCATTGAGGCATTCTTCTGCTTCAGGAGCCTATTCTCTTCCTTCATTTCATGGAGAGCTTCACTCAGGACCTCTGTATCCTTCTGGGATGCAAAAATACAGAGAGATGCTGCAGAAATGCAGATGGAAACATTTTTCAAGAACAATTTTCAGAATACTCTTCTGTCTGACAGATGTGCTGCATTTTTGTTGTCCCAAACATAGTTGGGAAGGGAGGCAACAGGAAGGCAGATCATTAGTACATCCAGATATGATAAAGTCTGTAGAAATTGTTTTGACCACTCACCATATGATGAGACAAGAGACAACATACCAAACTAAATCTCTGCTCTCTGCAGTTGCACAAAGGCATGGGAATGCTGGCAAGCCAAGCAGATCAAAATCACACCCACAGTTACCCCTGACCTGCATTTCTCTTATGTATTCAGAGAATAAGACCAGGGCTAAATGCTGGTGGAGTCCCAGCCATTCCCAGTGCTGTACAACATTGAAAACAAACAAACAAACAAAAAAAAAACAGAAAAAAAAAAAGTATTTCAAGTATTTTCTGCAGCTGCTTTATGTGAATAAAAAAAGTGAGATCCAACAATCACAGGCACAGCACACCACAGGAATGGGTTTTTTCCTGTGTAAAAGGCACATCTCTGTGCAGGCAGTCATAGTTTGGGCTCATCAGAAGTCCATCACTGTGTGCTAATTGAGGCAGTGAAAAACACCCCTGAGTTGCTTACACAGGAGGAAGCTTGACTCTGCTGTGTTCTAAGCTAGCTTGGACAGTTCATTTTCTCCAAAAACTAGGCAAGATCAGAGGGTATCTCTGCAATAAGTACAGGAACTCATCCTATACTTATACTAGTTTTAGCTAGCTCAAGCTGACAAGCACTTACTGGCTGAGTGAGTAACTCAAAAGAAATTAGAGATTTAAGACCAAAGTTCCATGCTGGTTAACCTGTCCCCAGTTAAAAAAGTTTTGGACTATACTGTCATTTAGTTCATTAGTCATGTATGCAGTAAAAAAATCTGAGAGAGTGTACTATTCACCCTTATTTTTATAAAATGGTGGCTACTTCCCCAGGTATCATACATTAAAAGGCAGGCAGTAACATGAACAGAAATATGGACTGCCTCACATTGAATCAACACTCAGAGCAGATATAGGCAGTGATTCAGCAAGTACATAACATAGTTTGTCTTAAAACATGTAAAGTGTGCTACAGATTTGGAATCAAGTATGTGCTTAGCTAAGACTCACTGATAAGCAAGTAAGACGAATGTTCTGCTTATGCAGGTGTAAGCTAAGGGGGTTGCATTTCTTTTCCTGCAGCAGCTAACTCACATCTTATCAGAGCCTGGAAGTGATGCAATTGCCACTCGTTTCAGGTTACCATGTGAATAGAGAAGCCCAACTTCAGCCATGATCCCCATCCAGAAACTCTCACTAGAGGTCATGAAGTACACGACAAGATGAAGCAGAATGAGAACAGGAAGCACCATTCTGTGGGGTTTCTAAAAGTTTTGTGTAGCTGCCCATCATTCAGGCTGGTGGTTTTACTGAGGTGGGAATCCAGGTCAGGGATCTAAATTTAGATGCAAAAGCCCACCACAAGTGCCAGTGCCCAAGGAGCCCTGAGAGAGCAGCCCAACCACTCTGAGGGTGAGGTGAACACCGCTCCAGAGCAGCTGATCAGCCCAGACACTTCCAGCCCTGCCAACTGCACTGACATGTAACTAATATTTGCAGGGAGCTGAGGTAGCTAGCACATGTATGAGAGCCTGTATTGTCAGTACCAAAACCTGGGGGACTGGAGCTGCATTCACTCCTTGAGTGTTTCTTGCCAAGCATTTTGTGTAACATCTGCACTGCTGTTCCTCTTCCATTTGAAATAAGGAGAGCATTTTCCTTCACAAAGAAGTTCACCCTGAACTGAACTGTGAGGAGGGAAATCTGTGCAGTGTAGGTATCAGCCTGCTCTTTACTCCCCCTCCACACACTAATGCTGTGCTGTGTGCCAGTCATATTGAAATGACTCTATTTCTCTACACACATTTCTGTGATAAGGCAGCTCAGCAGCCGCTGCCTTGGGTAGGATACTGAGCAGCACAGTCTCACCTCTGGGCTGTGCACAGCCCACGCTGTGCCTCACACATGGGGAGAAAGGTGAAAGGCAGGAGAGAGCTCACCACAGAGCACAAAAGGCGTGCCCCAGGGCACCCTGCTACCTTTTCCTGCAGCAGCCTCTCTCTGCCCAGCGCTCGCCACCTCTCCTCCTCTGCGTGCTGCCGGTGCCTCTCCTGCTCCAGCTCGCTCACTCTCCTCTCCGACACATCCAGCTTTGCCTTCACCTCTGCCAGCTGAAAAGCAAGTGACAGACCATGCTGGGCTCACCGGGGATTCTGAGAGGCACAGCACCTTCAGGGTGCTGAGCCAGAGGCATAAACCAGTTCCAGATTAAATGAGAAAGAGCCATTTGGATTCCTCTTCTCTTTGGGGGGAAAAGAAAACAAATGATTCAGATCTCAGTAAAGCTTTCTGGGAAATATTAGAGAGACAATTTTCTTGATAAGCACATTAAGTCATTCTATAAACTTCCTTTTCATAGCAGGAAACAGTAGATGAGAAAAGTGTCAGTCAATGAACCAACACGGATTTTGGAATACCAGACAAAATTGTAAGCATCAAACATCACCAGGCAGCTGATTATAATGTCTGCAGCAATGATGCCACACAGCCATAATCCAGGAATAAAAATTATGTCAATTGGATCTTGGATGGAGAAGAAAAAATGGAAATCAAAATATTTATTTACAATTCATTTTGAAAGTCCCTGCTTAGAGAGGGCAACTTTCATGGAGAATTTACCAGGGAGCTCCCAGGCTTTACAAGAGGTGGGACAAGAAGCAGCATATATGTGATGATTTGGCACACCAGGCTGATTTTCAGTTAATTGTGCTCTCAGTTATGTGCAATTTTTACTACAGGGTGCAGGGCATGAAGATGCTGTCATGTCCACACTGGTCCCTACTGTTTTAGGGACACCCTGCTTCTCTGGTTAGTTTGTCCTACTGAAGATTGACACACATTGGCTTCACTTTTATATGATGAAGCTTTTTTAATTTATGAGCTCAAGACAAAGTAAGATGTTTACCATGGTTACGGCTGGCTGACATTTAAACACAGACTTAACTGTCAGCAGGTGGCACACATATTGCAACAGAAGTTGTCAGCATTGTTACCTGCTTTTCATAAAGCTGTTTCATACTTCTGAATTGATGATCCCATTGCTTGTTCACCTCCAGAAGCTGTAATTACCAGGAAGGCACAGTAAATAACCCTCATTTCAACATTTTCAGTAAATCAAAAACAGACTGGCATTCTAATCCACTGTCAGTGAGTGTTCCCAACCTCCTCATCATCTGGCCAGTTCATTTATTTCAGAAGAAGCAAGTTTAAGGTTTGGCAAGCCTTGCAGCCCATCTGCCAGTGCTTTGGTATTTCGTTTAAAGCACATGAACAATCAGGAAGCAACACTCAGGAAACATGCAAATACACGATAATCTACAGGTGGATCATTTGCAACCCTGCACAAATCCCAAGCTGCAACTCCTAAATGGCCAAGGAATCTCCTGCTACTTTGCTACAAGTTCCATGAACATATTTCCAATTAGGTCTTTGACTTCAAACAAATGAATGGAAGACTCCTACTGACTGGGATACTACTGGGTGCAAACCCTAATTGTTCCTTGGCCTTTAGCAATAATGGTCATTAATGAAATTTTCCCTTTGAACTAAATAAACCTCTGCTCTTCCAGATTCATGGGCATGGCACAATCAGTCATCATGTGGTTAAGGGTATATTTAGGATTACCTCTCGTCTCTGTCTTTCCAGCGTGAGGATCTGTTGCTCCAGAGAATTGGATGACAAAGGCTTCTTTTTGCTCAGTAATGTGTGCCTTGACTGGGGAAAAGCAATGTTCAAAAATTAACATTTCTGGCCTGTTCTCTTCAAGATTCTCATGTAAAGCTCCCATCCACCCTGACAGGTGCACACAAGGAAACTGAAACAAACTTTATCTTACACCAAATTTCTATCTAAATACCTTCACACCTGCTGACAGCTGATTCTGGAGCGTACATCTGCTTTAAACCCACCCAGGCTGTGTTTTAATTGAAGCATTATGCAAACAGCCACTGAAATAACCAAAATTGTATCTATTTGTACCATCTGAGACACAGAACACAAAATAGGATTTTAATTATCTTGCAGATGACAATACAAACAAGTAGTGCAAGCCACAAAAATTGAGCATGACTTGGAGTGGGTGTAAGTAATTCCCCTCATCTACAAGAACTAGAATAATTAGTAGGATTGCCTCTGGTGAGTGCTTGCAGGCCCAAGGTGATAAATTTTAGCACAATGGCTCAAAACAAGTAATACAGAAAACAAATAGGCCATTTGGAGAAATTTAGAAGATCAGTCTGTAACTGTTCCATTTTTTTAAAAGTGTAGAGTTTCACCCATGCAGGACAGCAGCAGCTAAGCCCTCATTTTTATAATGGCAGTGTTGTATATCATAATTTCCAAGAAGTTTCTATGGATTGTCATGAAAACAAACATGTGATCTATTAGAGAAAGAGAGAGAGAACTGCACTGGAAAAAAAGAGACAGCCTGATAAAAATAGAACATACTCTGTTCAGATACATGCTCAGGGATTTTTGTTTCCCTCCCTAAATTCTCAACGAATATATGAAAAACAAGAATAATAGTGTGAGCACTTCTGAGGTCTGGATTAAATTTTCTGTAGATAGAGAATTTAATGCTGAAAACCAATGAAGATCAAAGGACAGTTCTGCTGTGTCTTTTCAAAGGCAAAAATCCCAACCACACATTTGCCCCATGGCCAGTCCTGCTGAACTCTGATGTGGAGCCCTTGACTTCCAAGCCAGAAAACACTTAATTCCTCTTCTTGTAGCTCACAGACATATTTAATTTAGAGTATCTGAAGCAATACCTGGCAGCTAATGGACTTATTCCCATGCTGAATTGCTTTCAGCATCTGGGCCTTAGGAAGAGACTGAAGAACATGTTTAAGAACAGTAATACAGTAAACAGGACAACTCACAAATCTAACAACTACACATACACTTGGCACCAACTAGCCCAAATACTGCTCACAGAAGTTGTGGGGTCACTCAAATGAATCACTTTGCACCCTTTGTGCAGCTTCTGGAGGTCAAAAAAAAGACCATTAGGAAAGGGCTTCTTTCTAAGACTGCCATCTGCAAAAATATTTCTAACATTTCCTTCCACTCTTACACATTTCTGTAATCTATTGGATTACAGATTAGATATCTAATAGATAGTGTTATCTATTAGAACACAAAGATCAGCCCACAATTGTCAATCTACAAAGTGACCTGCACCAGCTCCTGTTAATCAGAAAACACTTCACAGAACAGCCAACACAGTCACTTACTTCCAATGGTTCTGCTGGAGCTTCCATGTCATTCCCACCTGCCCAGGTGCATCCAAGCTGGCCTGGAGCGTTTCCTTCACTGTGGGTCTTTGGAGGAAGAAGAGAAATGAAACCCTTAATGTTGGCTAAAGGAGCAGGAGAACTGCTTTCAGACCCAGAAGATCCAGGAGTGCTGCCTGTGGAAGCAGCCAAGGTCAGCCAAGAAAGAAGTGGTGGGATTCTGATTTTAACTTTTTCCTCCTTCCTGGCTGGGGCTTCCCAGAATGGATGAAGCACAATGGCGATGACTAATGTGCCAGGCAAGGCAGCTCTCCGCTTTGTGTGCATGGAAATCACAATTGCCTGGCTGGTTCCCCCCACAGAGGAAGTTGCATGTGTAAGGGAAGGAAGGCTATTTGCTTTTTCAGTAAATAAGAGGACAGGCTTTTCTATCCCTGCTTCCAGTTATAAAAAAAGGACTTAAGTAATTACAACAATTATTGACACTAAGAGTGAACTATCAGAACATAAAAATGAGTGAGTCATGCTTCTAAGGGAGCAGCACCAAAGTCTGTTAACAGCTGCAGGGAAGAGCACCCCCATAGAAAAAAACCCAAGATGTTTAGGGGAAAACCAAAATTGGAAAATTTATTTGTTTCCCTGAAGAAAAGCTGCACAAAGATGAAGAATGACAGATGTTTTATTTGCACTTCTGCCGCCTGCCTTACTTGAGCATGGATCCAGATTCAAGCTACTCAAGACTTGGGTACTCAGAGGTACCCAACACTCCAAACCTGTGCCTCGGTCTCCCCTCTGGAGGAAGATGTTAGCCTTACCAAGTTAAACTCACAGAAAAGATTAACAAAGAAAAGGCTTCCACAGACTTCCTATACAAAGTCAGAATGAAACAGAAAAGTTCAAAGTGTTCTCATCTTCAGTCTTGGAATTCTGAATAATAATGGATTTCAGAGGGAAGCATGAAAGAAAAATTCTGCTCCTTATTGAGGAAAGACCTCTGGGCCTGTGGTTTTTGCAGTGGCAGCAGAGGTTGATTATTTCATTTTCAAGGAATGAAATGAAACCTAGCCAGTGAAATCTGACATAAAATAATAGAAACTCCCCTTTCAATTTCCAAAAATGGATTTAGACAAAGTAAAGCAATCCTGTGAAATGCTGGAATTTTGCAGCCACATTCCAGATCTCTGGTTCACAATGTGTGACTAAGCAACCCCTCTTTTGCAAGACACAACCCCCAATTTGGAAAAAAGCTACTATTTTATAGTATTTCCATATGAAATATGTCCTGTCACCCTGAGATTCTTTCCACTTTTCTCCTGGATTATGGAACAGCTGCCAAAATTGTGATGTTCCAAGAGAAAAAAAAATTAAAAGGTTATTTTAATGAGGACATTTCAGATTCTACATAGGAGTCATCCCACTCATCAAAAATTAGAAGAATTCCATTTGTACCTAGATGAAAACTAGACATTGAGCATACCAGGTACAGCATTGAAGACTATAAACCAGTGCAGAAAAGCACCAGCACTGGGCATCTGATTAATAAAAACACAATCACAAACCTTCCACATTGCACACCTGCTCTTGAGGGCGATGCCTCTCAAGCCCAGACACCATCCCTTCCCCAGCTCCCACTCTCACCAGTCTCCTCCCCACTCCAGCAGCACGTTCACTTCTGAAGAAAGCTCAGGGTGAACAGCTGCATTTTATGGTCTGGCCTGCAAAGCTGAAGCACTCCAGTCTCTGGTTTCCTCCCCAGAGCACACCGGGATGTGGTGAGGCACTGAGCTGTCCCCGCAGTGGGGACAGAAGAGCAAACCCCGGGCAGAGCTCCTCATGAATCACAGTTCCCACTTGAAAGATATTAATGCTCAAATTACTTTGAAGAGAGGATGAGGCTGAGACCTTGGTTGATACTGTAATTTAGATCACAATAGTTTCCTGGAGAGCTGAGTAGTTTCCTGGAAAGCTACCTGGACATTAGGACACCAAGTCCTTTGTTAGTGATATCTTCATGACTGCAATATGACGATTTAAAGTCAATGATTTTATGTAAAATTGGATAGAACAGAACTCAGACTAAAGTACTTTTCAGTGGCTGTCTCATCCAGCTTAGCATTTATAGGGTAACCGGTTTCCACATAAAAACAGATTGGAGAGAGAAGAGTATGTCTGAAATCTGTATGAATAGAAGAAATGCCAAAAATTCAAGCTCTTCAGAGGTATTCTGGTGGTATTCTTCCAGCAAAAACTGGGAGGTTGAAGCAAAATCATTGCCTATCTCTGTTAATAGTTAGCACCAAAAAGAAAGAGGAGATGACAACATTAATTTTCATTGATATCACAGATATAAAGACACTACAATTGTTTGTGTTTCCAGCTATCAAGAAAAACCTTAGCTGTACAACAGCCCTCCAGAAACCTGAGATACACAGGAATCCTTGAAAGGACACTTTGAGACCTATCAGGTTTCAGAATTCAAAAAGGTCCACAAATATTTTAAAGCATTTATACTTGGTTTGAAGCTATTGAACAAAACACACAGTTTTAAATTGCTTGGAAAATTCCAGTTGACAAACAGGCTGTAAATGCAGTCACAAACCTAAAAATCTGCCAGGTATGGAAAAAACTGCTCAGGAAGTACATGGGAGAACTTGCTGCCCCTTACACTCCCTAAGTTAACTCCCAAGTGGCATCTAACAACTTAGAAGCCTCTTAATTATTTCTATTTTATTTCCATGAGACTCTGTAATTTCTATTAGTAGCAGCTTCGAGACTGTTGCTTTGTTTTCTTTTAAAGTCCTGTTTAAAAATGAGAAATATTTTAGTTTGTATTCTAGGATGATCTGGGCTTCCTGAGCATAAAGGCCTTTTAGGCACCTTTGGGAAGATTGCAGTGGGAGAAAAACCAGAGCCTTGGAGCCGTGGCCAGCACTGAATCCTCTCACAAACCTCAGCACCACAAGAAGACAAAAGTTCTCATTTTCAGACTGCTGGATCTTAATTCTGGGAACAACTTGTGTCATTGTATTACAAAATATCACTCAAATTCAGACAATGAAAACCATTTCTCACTTCTGAAAATTCTGTCTGTTCAGCAACTGCAGTGAAACCAAGAACCATTAAAAGCCTTAATGCAAGCAAATGTGAGGCTTTCCTTGATGATAACAAAATTGTACAAAATGACAAAAAGTCCTATTTCTTTTTCCTAGCTGATCATGCACCTGCTGTGAGGTTTGTTGGTGTTGTTTGTTTTAATTTAATTAAAATTTATTGTTCAGTTGCAGACCTGTAGAAGCTAAATTAACTCTGAGATTACTTGGGTTAAAATTTGGTGGCTTTTGGGGACCCTTTGCTTAGGTTTCAGTTGAGCTTTGTTTCTTGCTTTATTGCTGAAGCTGTTATGCCAGCAGTGTTTGCCACCATATCCATTTTCCCATTCTGAGGCATGTGGTGAAATAGTAAAAAATGAGAGATTTTAGCTGAAGAATAAAATTGGCTCTCGTGTCAGAAGAATCTGCCTCTTCCTGCCTCAGCCTAGCCCCTGTGCCTCACCAGAGAGGTGTGCTAGAAAAGGGATTTTCCCTTCAGTAAGTGTGTCAGCCTCAGCCTTTTGTCCTGCTCAGTTACGTACTCCCTCTGACAGAAAAATAGGTACAGATGCAAATTTGTGTCTTAATATGTGTGAATCAGATAAAATTACAGCAAGACATGGTTTCAGTGTAAATCAAAATATTTGAGCACAGGCTCCTGCTTCAGGATTTCCTTTATCCACTAACCATAAAGGCATGGCCTCCCAAGTACCTAAGCATTTGCAAACTCAGGCTTGCTGATGAAAATCCAAGTTTCACGTGAAAATAATTGGATGACAATTTGCAAATCTGAAAAATACAAACCTATTCCCTTTCCTGAAATGCAGAATGCAGCATCAGGACAAGCTGCAACTGAAGGAATCATAGACTGAAAGGGTGTGCTGAGAAGTTCATTCTGCAGAACTATATTTTCTCTCTCTCAAATATTTGCATTTAAAACCACACAAATGTTATACATTTTTATGGGAAAAATCCTGGCAAAAAGGGGAATTTGTTTATGGACATTTACAGATCAGTCTTGAAAGCAATTTAAGGTCAGATGGAAGTGCCTTCCTGCAGAGTGCAATTTGTGCTTCTCACTCCAGAAGAAAAGTTACAAAATGAAAATGACCTGCTGGCTCTGACAAATAACTTCCTGATGAATGACTGACACTATGGGGAAGGGTACACTTTTGTTTAATTATTAACTTTTTCTTAACTCTTAAATATATAATTTGCCCCTCATTTTAAGTCCAAATCAGCATAATTTCACAAATGGATATTTTCTGGTGTGGTTGTTTTTTTTTTTTTTAATATTATTTCATAATCTTCACAAAGTCTACTAGGTGTTAAAAATATTACCTCCTTTCCTAAAACACACAATCCAAGCCAGGTACTCCCAGCACCTTACACTGAGGTGGCTGAAGCTCATCAGAACTGTCAAGCTGTCACTCACTTGAAGCCCAGCTCAATAACCAGCCAGTTGTTTAGTTGCTTGACTTAAAAGTATAAATAAAAAATAGCCAGCATGTGTCTAGTGCAGAAATATCATGAAGTGTCCCTCTTTGAGCTCTGAAATACACACAAACACACATTTTGCAGGCAAAAACTGCTATAAATGCAAAGAGCATAGAAGCACCACGGATTAAATACTGCAACAGTCTCCCGTGGGAAGCACTGCAGCACCCCTTAGAAAGGGTCCATGTAAGCACACTTGTTCTCTTTCTTCCCCATACTCCTCATATTCCCAAAATGCTTTCCTATGTCTCCTTCTGCTGGAGAGAGGCTAACATGCGGAACCCGGTGTTTCCACGGATCATTCGTAGCTTGTAATTTCAAAGCTTGGTTCTGCACTGACTTCTGCTTCACCACGCTGATTTCTCCCCCGCCTCCGGGAATCCCCATCCCTCCCTGTGGCTTCTCTCTCACCGTTTCTAATCCCACTGGTCTGACCCTGCGGTGTCTCCTTAGGCTCGGCTCAGCTTCGTGCCTGAGGTCATGAGTCATTCTGGAGATGGCGGTTTGCATGTGAAAGGAGCTGTGTGTAATTTCGGATTTCGTAGAAGAGAGTCATCTCCCTTTTACCTCCTCACCAATTTCCTGCATCGTGCCTCGGGGTGCAGCCTTCAGAGTTTTCCTTTCCCCATCCCGTGCTGGAGTCACACACGTAAGAGTGTCACCCCTTGCAGGTGGATCATTCACGGTTTAATCACTCCTCCACACCCCTCCCTCCCCCTGTTCCCAGTTTGTGGAAAAGGGGGAAATTCCTTCTATTCTCGCTATTTCAGGGGAGAGGAATGAAACTGAGAGGGAAACCCAGAACAAGTTTCTGTCAGGCTTGTTAACCACCGCATCACTGCAGGCAAAGAGAACTGCCTTAGCAGGTGGCTTACGATTTTCTGTTTGCAGTACCACAGAAGTGTGGGTTTGAATCATCATCGTTTTCCTTCTCCACTCTTCCTATTCATCTAAAAGCCTTTCTGACACTTCCACAGCTCTTTGTGTCCCACATCCCTGCTCCCTGCCAGTTAAATCAGAGCTTCCAAATGCATCAGAAATGACAGTGTTCTGGGGCTTACACAGTTCCAAGGAGCTGTGTTATCCAAAAGGCACATCTGGCTACAGGGTTTGACACTTAGGATAATAATCAGTGGGTTTAGCTGACCTTTTAAAACACTATAAAATGTACCTTCTCAGTCACTCTTCCTCATACCAGAAAGTAGCTATATCAGGGAAAAAAAAAAGTGTAGCAAGTTCATTGCATCATTTCAGAAATCCTAAAGTTTCATGCAGAGTCAAGTCCCGCAGAGAACATCCCCTGAATGTTCTTTCCTGGCAGATAAACATTGCAAAAGCACACTGCGATTACCTTAAGGGAACACGAAGTTCTCTGAGGGCTCAGCCTCTCTTGGGAAAGAGGTTTGGGGTCCTCACACGACTCAAAAGGGTTGCTCTTCCCTATCAGGTTCCTTATTTCAACATCCAGCTCTTTACTTTCACACCTGCTTAGGAAGAAAAAGCAATGTTAAACTTTACACCAGAACCTGAGGCTTTCTTCTGAATGTGAGAGCGCAGAGCTGGTCCTGCACCAGGCTCCTGCTTCCTTCCTCCGTGGAAACACAAGCAATGAGCACCACGACAGTGACACACCATTTTGAAGTGCTTTGTGGCAGAAATTCATCTAAATACTTACACAAGAAGCCTCTACGAATTGTACCACTTTGCACCTTCCAAATCCACCCTTTTTGGGGATTATATGAAGGCTGCCATGTGCCCTCAACCTCACCCACTCGCAGTTTTAAATTCAACCTTGGCAAAAATGCCATCAGAATAGTTGAAAAGGTTTAGAACTGCAAAACTAGGTGCTCAGTTCACAAAGACTTTAGATGGCACATTTTGTTTTCTCTAACACTTTGTAGTAGACACCTGACATGCAATTTCAATTTTTTTTTCCTTAAAGGTTCCTTTTAAAAGCATCCCTATCTTGTAA
Source organism: Pycnonotus jocosus (assembly GCA_013400435.1). Taxonomy (NCBI): domain Eukaryota; kingdom Metazoa; phylum Chordata; class Aves; order Passeriformes; family Pycnonotidae; genus Pycnonotus; species Pycnonotus jocosus. The sequence continues at coordinate 27,478 of VWYP01023509.1, read as the reverse complement.
AAATTTTGTCTTGTTGAGAAAACTTTAAATTTTTTTTTTTTAATGGGAAAATTCTTTTCTTTCAGTCTCTCTGCTAAGGACATACAGGGCTTAGGTGCACATAAGGGCTTGTTCCAAATTCACACAACAAACTTGCAACTGGGGCTGATTCACCTGATACACTCTAATGGTGGAATGTGACTTCCAGATGATTAACTGAGATGTAATTAACACAAGCCCATAAATCTCCACGATCAACCCAAGTTATCGAGAAAGACTAATCTCTTTTGCAAACTTAGACTTTGTTGTTTAATCAACTCAAACCAATTCTACATATTAAGTAATGCATGACCAGAAAGCAAACTGCAAGGCTCAAAAGTATCACCAACCTGTTACAGCAAGATTACTTCTTGATTTAGGCAGAAAATACAAAATCCTTTATTTGAACCACCAGAAGAACTGAAAGCTGTAGGAGTTCATCAGTTATACTTCCTGAAGTTTAGACAGGCAATCCTCAGGGATTACACAGCAGGTGCTGAGGAAACTCTTGAAGCAAAATTGATAAAATTACCCAATAAACAAACCCATCTATCTTAATCATAAGAGTAAATAAGTATGGTGAATTTCATGCTGATAGCATAGAATAATTAATTTAATGTTCCATATTTAAAACACAGAGACTGCAGCAGAAATATATTTTCACTAAGGATGGATACAAAATGATTTCCAAGAGGAAATAAAATACCAACAGTAGCAAAAAAGGGCTAGTAAAATTCTAGAGTTTGAATAGTTTTTTTACTTGCTGCTGGTAGTTAGATAAGCTGTACTTTCAAGGCCATGAGGATTAAAAGCAAGGCCCTCCCAAGGCACATTTTCATGAACTCCACGGTGGTGCAGGAGGCTGCAGCTGCTCTGAGGGCTGTTTCCAAAGCCTCAGCTGTGTGTGGGTGGCAGGTGAGCCCCAGCAGCAGCACAGGCACCGCGTGGCAGCTCAAGGAGAAAACTGCAGGGGCAAAGCAACGAGCCTTGCGAAAGAAATCCAGCCCTTCTCCGTCTGGCTAAATGTTGCAAAATCCTGGATAAGCCAGGGCAAGTGGCACTTTTTCTAAGCAATTCCGTGCTGAGATTCCGGGACCTCAGGCGGCAGCCGGAGCAAGCACTCTGCGCTCTCAAGTGCACTTCCCTGGGAAACAGCACCTTCAGCCCGTTTGGACTCCAATCCCTGATGCCATCGGAGGTAGCTTTGTGTAACAGAGGTGCACAAGCCCTGTGCAGAGCCCTCGCTGCTTCTGAGGCTGCTCAGAAGAACTGCAAAGCCACAGCACGGAAGCAGCCACCCGCTGCTGCAATTAACCACCCCCAGCTGCCAGCACAACCTACTCCCCCAGCTCGGGCAAAGTAGCCAGAGCTTCTTAAACTCTTTTAAGCCAAATAAAGCGGCTTAGCCTAAGAAAAAAATTACTCAGAATAAAGTGGCAATGCCCAGGTGCAGCCCTGAGGACAGTAAAAGATGATCAGCAACCTGGCAGGAGTGCAGCAGCAAATTCTTAGGGCAGGCTGCACTCAGCTTTGCTGCTGGCTCAGCCACAGCAAGTGGAAATATGTGACCACAACCTCCTGAGGTCAGAGCATGAACCAAGCTGAGAAATACCCCATCAACGTGGGGGTTGGCTTTTAATATCTTTTTTCAGCCAGGAAGTGTTCATTCCTCCGTTCTGCTCCCCACATTTTGATGTTGTACCTGTAAATAATAGTCACCTCTGGCTGCTCCTATGCTTGCCCCTCTACATTCTTCTTTCTGGACTTACCTGAGCAAGAGCAGGACCCAGCTGTGCCTGGGTAAAAGAAAGAGAACTACAGAAGGCTCAGATCTCTACAAACCAATTTCTGCTCTGTAATATCCATGTGTTTGATGATTGTTATGAAAGTCACAAAGTTACTTCATTTGTAGACTGAGAAACTATTACTGCATTTATCTGCATTTTATTATCAGCCACTTTGATAATCAGAAGGATACATTTATGGTGAGCTAGAACATTAATCATATCTACTGTGTAGATCTGATTTAGAATCTGGATTTTCAGAGCACACAGAGTGCTTGAAGACATCAAGGGACTCGTGATTAGGAGCTACCCCAGAGGAAGACAAGCAGACTACCAGAGCTCCCCCCAGAGAGCTCTAGAGGGCACACAGCAGGGAGCTTCTGCACAGAACAGTTTTCAAAACTGCTTTTGGTTTCCTGAAGTACACCTCTGCACCATTAAAACTTTTCAGAAAATATTAAAAGCATTTTTCTCTGGTCATACAAGACAAAGTATATTCCTTCTATGTGATAAAGCTTTCTAAAGCATACAAAGATATAAAAACTACACATAGCAAGCTGTGATTACTGCAGGAGACAATAAAAGATTAGAAAGTTAACTCTTTGTAAACTCTGAATTAGTTGCAAAATTTCCTTCTCGTTTTGAAAAATTAAGGTATTTTACATGGAAGCAGAAGGTATAGATGTAATGAAGGGAGCTGGCCTCTCAGCACAAGTTTTAGCAGCATGCAGGAAAACAAGAGAGCTCCCAACCTTCCTCACAATTTCCATGTCATATCCAAAAAGCCATGTCCTCCAAGAAAGAAAAATTAGGTGTGTTCCCTTTGGTTTTCAAGGTGTCATATCCATACAGAAATGCACTGTGCACTCCACTGAAGGTGTTTGCATTTCTCCCACATGTTCAGCTTGCTGCCTTTAGAAGGGTTTTCAGGTCTTGCCCTGTGGTACATCTTCACACCACTTCAGTTTCTAGGCTCCACTGGCCTATCTATTTATAATTACTGATATTATTTATAATAGTATAATGCTCTAAGTAATAAGGATTGTTTTTTTAGAAATGGTTGCATACTTTTTACAACAATTCCATTTTTAGGCTGGGAGCGAGAACATGATCAGCCCTGTGCTTTGGGCTTGAGCAGAATAGATTGAAGGCTGAAAAACAGAAGTTGCTCAAATAAGAAGGTAGAAGCTCCATAAGAGTCCCAGTTTTGCATCTCTTGGCTTTCCCTGTTTTTCACTGGAAACTGGCATTATTCCTCACTCATAGCAGTTACATGGCAACAATGGACACATCTACAAGATGTCCCAAGGCATTTATTGCACAATAATAATACCCAAGCCACATAATTCTATTTGAAATATTAATTTCATGGCTGGCGTGCCGGGGTCATTCTCTTGTGGTGGTGAAAGCACAAATACACACCATAAACAATTATGAAAAAAGGCTTTAAGCCAGGATTTACAGCCAGACGCCAACACCATGGACTCATATTTTGATGGGAAATGAATTCCAGAGTTTAATGGTAAAACATATGCTTCATCCCCTTGGGTGGGCATTTGGGATGGAGCATTCTTGCTTGGCTAAGCCTAGGGAGTAAATTCATGGAAAGAAAGAAATCTCTGCATTTGAATTACGGAGAATGAATTGGTCAGATAAATTACAAGTGTGGCAAATTTCAAGACAAATTGTTTCAGCTAATATTTCCCTTATTTATGATAATAGACTTCATGTCAGAAAAAGGCCTGTAGAATAAGGGGGAGAATCTGATTGAATTACAGAATATTTAATCTAACTTGTACTAAAAATAGACTTAAAATAGGCAGAAAATTTAGGATATAATTCTTAAAAATGACGGTTTATCTATAGAACAAGCCTCTTCTCCTAGGTTTCATGTGATTTTACAGAATTTTTGCTCTCTTTTAAATCAGTTTTGTAGAATTCTTAGATTTTTTTTAATGCAAATACATTGGGATTTTTATGTTAAAATCTTTTCCAGTTAAGACTAAATGAAGACAAAGAATTTGCAGTCCAGTAAGCAACAGGAAGAATAAAATTTTGCCAAGAAGACAAAAAGATTTTTGTTACAGAAAAAAAATTTGCAGCCCATAAGCTCTTAGAAGTTTAGCAGACTCTGAGCTGATAGGGAATAGTTAAAACGTGGTGCAACTCCCTAAGGACCAGAGGTGCTATTCCAGTACTCAACACTCCACTCAAAGTTTAGGCTTGGGAATTTGAACCAGAACTTTTGAAATTGAGCTCCACTCGTTCCATGTTCCACCTCACAGGTACCACCATAAAAAATAGTTTATTGGGCCTCAAGCATACTGTGCTGAGACAAACACAAAAAGAACACCTGCCTTTGATGATTATGAGTAGATACTTTAAAAGTGAGTTTAGGGGGAAATAAAAAAGGCAACACATTATTTCAAATTGTTTCTAGCTTAATATTTTAACCTGAGTTTCACCTCAAAAAAATTAGGGAGTATTTCAAGAGCATAGCTGGAAAGCCAGCCAAGCATCAGCTGAGATTTACCTGGCAGAACTGCGCTGTCTTCAGAGTGAGATGTCCCACAGGTGAGTGTGGGATTAGGAATAATCTCACCCCAGTGCCAAGAAGAGAGCTCCATAAGGTGTATGATAGGGGTTAAAACACGCACTGTGACCATAGCAGAGAAACCACTTAAAACTTTCCCTCAAATGTGATGTAGCCAAAACATCTGCCTCTCACCCCATAAACGTCCCTACACTTCTGCTCCCTTTACGACAAAGGAATGGGCCTTTTAAGGCACATTTAATAGCCAGCAGCTGTTGGGCTGTCAAATGCCACATCTGGAGAAGCTGTGTGCTGTTAATGTGAGTAGAAACAATTATTCCTTAATACTTTTGCTTAATTTTAAGAATTACACAAATGACAACAAAAGGGGAGCATGCTCTTAATGGAAACACATCTGGTTTTCTCTGAAAAACAAGCCAAAAAAAAAAAAAAGGGGTGGGGAGGGGCCCCAGTGATTAAGTGAAGCTGCACTTATAATCCATCCTAGTTCGGTGAGGAGGACAGCTACTGATATACAGACACTCAGTGTTTGACTACCCCCCTCAGGAAATCTGCAACACACAACAAGACCAGGCTGTTGGTTTGCATTAAATGATGTTACTTATCACATGGTGCTGTTCCCTCTATGCCTGGATATTCCTGTCCCTTGGGAAGCTTCCATGCTGCTGCCTCACTCCTGTACCCTATATAGCCTCTACATCAGGCAAAGAGCATCGTCCCCCTTTCACTTGGATCTTCTGCTTATTTATACCACCAAGACATTGACTCTCTTCCTGATGGACAGCATCTGGGCTGCGTTCAAACCTCAGAAAAGCCAATTAAATTATTTCCACGAACTTACTCAGGCTTCAGGTGGGCCATTGAGTGAGTTGCAGACAACTGTCTCCCTGGAGAGGCAGCAAGGGGGGCACTGTCACCCAGACTCATCCCCAAGGCCTCACGTAGCTGCGTGTGGATCACCAGTGGAAAGGGAATTGATTTTTGCCATGAAAATCCATCAACTGGAAAGCTGGGCCAAGCAGAGCCACCAAGCAGCACGTGCTGTCTGGGCAGATGAATTCCTTCATGGAAAGGCACACATGCAGAAAGCTGTGGGGAGGTAGCAGGAATGTGTTGAAAGAACTGAAAGCTAAAAGGACATGAAGTGAGGCAAATCTAGACGTTTTTAAGTGCTCACTCCTTTTCTGTGGAGATCAATGCCTAAGAAAGCTTGTGCCCCTTTCAGGGCACTTTCCTGGCCTCAGTATATGCCTCTTTGGAATGGTGTCCCTCCCACAGCCCCTTCTGGACTGGCTGCTTGCCCTGCAGATTCAGCTGGTGCCTCATGAGTCTCCCGTGTGCTTGTTCCTCTGGAAAGCTGGGACTCTGCAATTGCACAGAGCTGACATTTTTAACGGGTACTGGACACCACTCCTCTCTTTTCAAATCAGGCACCACCTCAAGCAGCCCATTCTGCCTCCTACTTCAGCCTGGGCCAGGATGGGGATTCCTCACCAACGCCCTGCTGAGCTGGGCTCACAGCTGGGCTGAACCTTTGGAGGTAAACAAGCCCATGATCCATTTGAATCTGTCTCCCACATAGGACTGAGGTACTTGCAGTGATCTACCAACAGCACGAGCAGGACAGACAGATGAAAACCATTTGGAAATGCCACCAGAAAATGTAACATACAGTAGGTGACAGGGGACAACCAGTTCTTTAAGTCAGGTCAGCTCCTTGCCTGTGGTGGCTGCCAGGCAGACTCAGCCGAATTTTACTCACTGCATTATACTTGATACTCTCAGTATTATCAATGGAACTAATAATACCTTGTGAAACTGCAGGTGCCCAAAAAACATTTTAACAAAGAAGTTTTTCCATGCAACATTAACACAGTACCTTTCCATCTCAACACACTGATAGGGGCACAGTTCTGTGCAACCCTCTGCATCTTTCTTCTTCATTTTGAGCTCCTCACAGTGAATCTATTAGGAATAGAAAAAAAAAACTTTTTAAGAGAAAGTAAAAAAAGTCATCAATCTTGGAAGAAAAAGTTAACTATCCAATTACAATGAGAACAGATAACAGCATTTTGTATTTATATTTTGCTCTTCATAAAATGGTTGACAAGCAAACCAGGAATCTACTTCCTCCTTCCCAGCACCATCCTCTATATTAAAGCCACCAGTGTGTCAGGGACAGTTCTGCACAGGCAGCAGCAACAGCAACCTCTGGCTGTGGTGACAAAAATCTACCCAAGGAACAAAGCTGCCTCAGTCACAGGAACATTGGAAGGGTTTCAAAAAGGGCTTTTATTAATCATCCTAAAAGAATCAATTTTTTTTATACTCCAGAATTCAAGTGTGTCCTCACATTGTCAAAAAAATTCCTATGCTTCATGGAAGTGCCCAGTAAAACTACTGCTCCAAAATTAAGAGAATTTGAGTAATGACTCTGATATAAATCGCTTGGAGAGAAAAGGAAAGGAGCCACATGTAAGTTATTGAGCACGAGTGTGTTGTTCAAGCATTCTACAAGCTCCTAACAAGCTTCCCCTCTGGTCAGGAAAGTTACTCTCCAGGACTGCACTTCCAAAGAGAAGGAAGACAAATAAAAAAATCCCAAACCAAGCTCCCAGAGAAGAGGGCTGCTACAGGGTAACAGTAAGCAGTCCACAATAAGATAATCCCTTGGAACTGGAGGTTTTGAATTAAAACCCCGAACGTGAAAAAGCAAGCACCACCTCTCCATCTCAAGAGGGAGAAGAGATTGTATGAAGAGTGAGCCAACATCACCTCATCCAGAGGAATCATTCTGCTTCTGTGCTGCAGGCTGGTGACAGCCCTGGGTACGTTTCCTCAGAAACCCCTAGCTCATCAGAAAAGGACCCCAGAAGCCTTATTCTTCTCTTTAGATCAAACAATACCATTATGGTAGTTGCTAAAACTGAAAATTTACAGGTTTCATAAGACCTATCTCAAGGACAGCAAGGTGACCACTGAAATGAAGTGGGGAGCCATTCAGAGCTAAACCTGCTATTTATAAGCAAATAAGTTTTCAATTACAAGTCACTCTCTTTATTGGTAACATCAACTTAATGTGAAACCGCAGCTGAACATTTTACAGAAACCATGCTGCTTCATCTATGTGCAGGGCAGAAATTTAAAATGAAAGGTTGCCAGCAGAAGATCTAAGGTGTTTGGCATCCCTCCCCCTTCTTAATTCCAATTCCTGCAGGCATTTCACACATTCTAAATGCATCTGGTAATCACTAATTACAAGGATCCTATTTAGAAAAAAAAAGTCAATTCAGTTTCATGTGAAACTTGATTCCAGCTTGTCTGAATTTTATGAGTGTCTGTTTAATCATAACACAATCATGTCGAAATATGGAAAGCTGCATTTGATTGATTTCAATGGGAGCAGCAGACATTGGGGACTAATGAGGATTAAGCCTTACTTTGGAATGTCTGAACTTGGCCTGCATGTGTCTAACTTGAAAATATCAAATTTGAAAAATGTCGACCTGGAATGAACACTCTACTGCCACTGAAACAACAAAAAATTAAAGCAAAATGACTAAAAGAAATCAGAATGAAAGAAACCCCAAACTGACCCAGAACACACAGAATTCAGACTGCTACTGCAGCTCTAATTCGTCCCGCTGAGCTTTGACATTTCACCAGTTTCAGATATATTTGCCAAGCTGGGCACAGTATTGCAGCCCACGTTAAAGGGATGCAGGTTACATGCTAGTGAAAATATGACACCCATCTTGGTAAGAGTCATGTAAGAAGCAAGCAACATTCTGAAAAACTGGAAAGGAAAAATGCAGTGGTGAATATATTAATATATAAAATATATTTATTTAGTTATTAGATGTGTTCTTGCCTGGTTCTGCAGCGTGAGCCTGATTTGGGGGCCCTGCTGGGCAGCTCTCTGGGGCTGCATCGTGGGTGCTCTGGGTTTTCTGTGTCCCTGCTCTGCCAAGGCAGGGAAACACAGCAAAAGCTGCTCAAAGCTGACGAGTCCCACATCCCTGCGTGGCCCAGCTGCACAGCCAGGCAGCAGGCACATGCATTTCTACAGAAGCCCTGCTGCTTACACTGCTGGGGTGGGGGACCTTGGGCAAGTCTCCTGACTCTTAGTCATATGCAGATTCTGCAGCTAAAATCCAAATCTCTGCTTGAGAACCTGAACGGAAGAGATGCGACCTACTCGTTGTGCCCCATATGCAAGGGTTTGTTATTAGAGCAACCAGAAGTTTTTACAACCATAATATGCAGTGTAATGCTGTAGGTTTTTATTAGATCTGGCAGACTGAAGCCAAGATGGATAAAATTCAGCTACTTCAAAGAATTAAGGCTCTGTAAAAGAGGGGGTTGTAATGGTCATGTAAAGGACTGCTCAGAATTACATAAATTTTCTGCTTTCTGTCAAGGCTTTTAAGAACAGGAACACCCTGAAGTAAAACAGAATCAGTTCTGCTCACAGATTTATGGGGTTTTGCAATAATTGGAAATGTTTGTCAAAAAGTGTGCAGAATTTCCTTGGTGCTCATCCACCAAATTTATCACGGCTCCAAGACCTAAGTATTTCCAAGATACACCCAGAATAGGCCAAAAAGGCACTTTTTTTGGCTAGAGTATTAATTAGCATTAAAAACAAGTTTCCTGAATAGAAAAAAACAAATTTGGAAAGGAAAAAAATACATTGTTCAAGAAAGACAATGAGACTCACTAATTCTAATGAAATCTTAACTGTAAAATTGATTACAACCAGAGAGGCAGTCATCACACTGGTGCTTAAAAACATTTTCCAAAATGCTTTTCACAAACATCCTTATTGTAAATGTTAATCCTGCACCACTCTTGCCTCACACTCTTTTTCTTTCTCCAAGTCTAGTTCTAGCTTAAGAGCATCTGATATTTTCAAACCCTTGCTCATTCTACCCAAACTTGCTCAGTAATTCACTTGTATTTCATCTGTACCAAAGCAGTATTTTGTGGGAATGCAGTGTAAAATGAATGCCAGAGATGAGCCAGACTAAAAGTGCAGAAAAAAAGGAAAGGAGATACTTGGTTTGGTTTTCCTGCCTAGATGAACTCAATGGCTCAATTTTACAGATCACCACCATCACCAGAGATTGTTCCAGTAGAGAGAACACAAAAGAAACAACATGCCAAATAAATTAAAGTACACACTAACAAAATTCACATAAGGAATAAACTCACTCAAAAATTACCTTTCCAGTAACACACATTTTTCTTTTGTGCAAGCTGCAGGGCCTGTCACTGCCAGGCTGACTAAACTTACCTTGTTTAAGCATTACCCATATTGCAAAATAGCTCCAAAACAAAGTGGAACAAACACCATCACCAATGTTGTTGATAAATAAGCCAGCAGGTTACACATCATTTGGCTGTTGTGTAGGAGGAGTGGGAGGGAGAAATGCATTATTACAGTAAATGTGATCAAAATGGAAGAACAACCAGAGAAATAAAAGAGCATTTGATGAAAGACAGCCTAAGCAACACTCACTGAAACTAACCTAAAACAGGAATAAAGCCTTCAAGACTTTTTTGGCAGGAGGAAATCAAACATAGAACATTTCTGCCATCTCTTCCTACCTAGATATTCCCAGGTTTGGTTCTCAGAATAGCACCTGAACCAACCATTACACTGCATGTCTGTCTGCCCTTTGCTGAAAATGCAGCTTCATACACAAATGCTGCCTAGAAAAAGCCACAAACACAGCAAGATCTGCCAGTTGTCTCCTCCTCCGTTATTTCCTGTTAATTGCTGAAACTTCAATATAAGACAGTTCCTAACCAAAATTTTAAATCTGAAGCTTGATTTTAGCCAAAAATAAAGAGTAGACAGTTTCCTCAGTTCTGTCTTATCTAATTTAATTTGGACAAAGCAAAACTAGTATTTGCCCTGTGTGATGCAGAAAGATTGAATGCTGAATACCTTGAGCTGATTTCAACATTAAGTACAATTCCCCTTGATTAAGGGGAATTTTGAGTAGGTTTTGAGCAGCAATCCCCCCAAAGAATATAATTCCCAAATACCCTCCCATGGAGCTGTGACATCCCCAACCTGATAAACAGTGTGGGCTACGCTCCCCCATACTGGGTGTGTGAAAAATGCTCCTCTTGACACACACAAATTCCTCTCAGTGGTGAGTGCAAAACTCTGCTTTAAACTGCAGAACCTTAGTCAAAATCAATACAACACTTGCTTCTTGAACTGAAACTGAGACAAAACCAGGCATGCTTCTCCCTTTGCCAATCAGCAAATTTCTAAACATCTTTGGACTGAAGATCTCGAGAACTAAAAATCAGAAGATGATTCCCCAGTGAGTAAAAATCCCTTCTTCAAGTGGAAATCAATTGCACAAATATCACCAAAAAGCCACCACAGTCGTGCTCAGCCTCGGGTGACACACATTTTACATTGGGGCTTACCATGTCAGCCACTCCACACAGGCACCTGCACAGGGGAGTTTAAAGCACACAGACTCATTTGAAAGGCCACAAAACACAAGCTTGGTGCCAAAAATATCATGACCACACTTCCAACATGCAAAGGAGTCACATAAGAAGTGACCAGAGGAAGTTGCAAATATCATGTCACCAAGCCATCGAAGTCACACACAACCTACCTCAAAACACCCTCAGTACTTCTCCTGTTAAAATGAGACTCTTTAATTTTAATACATCTAGAAGAAATCTTTTCTTCATGGCAAATGTTCAGTTCAGCTTAAGCCAATTAGTGTACAGAGGTCTGGGTGCAAACTCCATGATACTTTGAGCACACTTACTGTAACAACTTCTGTGGAAGCAAATTGTTAATAGAACACTAATTAATTTTTAAAAAGCTATAAAATATGTTGATAAAATAAAGCCCTCAACAATTAATATCTTTTCAATGCTATTTTCTCATTATCTGTGTCCAACTTCAATTTGCTCAACAAATTATAAGGAGGTGGGTGAGATGGGAAGTACTCAGTTATTTGTTAAATGTCAACTGTAAATTATGCAGTTGGGGGAAAAAAGAAAAAAAGTTCTTTATTATTATTCACTGCCAAAGCACAGATAGGTACCTTTCCAAAAGATAAAATACATAAGTGAAAAGGAGAAATGCTGCAGGATAAAAGCAAGATAACTAACTATGATATCCATTGATAGCACCCAAAATGTGGGATTTTTGCAGAACAATTTTTAACAGAGATGTCACTGCAGTGAAACTGTGATGTTGTGACAGGAAAGGACAAAACTTGCTCGTACAACCCAAGCCAAGAGATAAAAGTTAGGATGTATCAAACCCATGACTTTGGAATCAAATCTCTGCAGTATAAGGAGGTAGAATATAAAAAAGTAACAGAAAGGAGATGGCTCCGAGTACAGGAGCCACGTGGCCATAAAAAAAGGCACAGGCAGCCCTAGCTACAAAAGCCGTGCATGGAAAAGAAGGGAATCTTAACAGCAAGAGAACAAGAAGGGTTGATTTAGAAGAGGAATGCAGCCCTGTTCTATGTAAGATTCATGCCCTCCAAACAAGCCTCAAAATCCCAGGACAAAAAAAAAAAAAAAAAAA
>VWYP01023509.1:0-15535 GCA_013400435.1 Pycnonotus jocosus | reverse complement strand
CCCCCCCCCAAAAAAAAAAAAAAAAAAAAAAAAAAAAAAAGCAAAGGAGAAAGGAGAACCCACAGGAAGGTAGGAAAAATCCAACCAGCCAGTTGCAAAAAATCATTGGCCTTGCTTGGCTGGCAGGAACACCAGCCCTAAACGACCCAGAGGCATGTGCTGCTTTCCATTCCAGCACTCCCACACTTTGGATAGGTGTTGCTGCTCCTGCTGCCAGAAATTCGGACTCTGTCAGCAGCATGCCACAATGTCCTGAGGATCCCAAATCAAGGCAAGGGAAGATGAGAACTTTTTGCTTCATTTTGGGAGGGAGATAGAACAGTCTAGAGTTCCTACAGCTGTGCCCCAGCAAGAACAGGAATGTGTCCCCTGGTAGCAAACACCGGCCCTGGAAAAAGAAGGTTGTAATATTGCAGCTCCAGGTATTCCTTACTCAAGGTTAGGATGCATCAAAACTTCTGAGGTGCAGCTTTAGTGCCAATTTACAGCCACAAGGCAAGCCAAGTATCACCTAGCCCATTCTCAAATGCTGTGTGGATCACAGAAAGTAATTTGTAGCAGATGTCTGAATGATAGAACAACCTAATGGAATCCTGTGCCTGCTCCAGGCTGAGTCAGTAGCTCAGGAACATCACAAACTCCACAGAAGAGATGAAACTTGCAAAGTTCTCAGCAGAAATCTTATCCAAAAAGAGACATTTTGGTCAAACCCAGCACAGGTGCACCGAATCTTTGTATCACTTAATTTACCTCTAAATAACTGTTTAATATAGTCAGTGATATATATTGCAATATAACCTTTACTACTGCTGTACTCTTCATTGTCCAATTTTATTCAGGAAAAGTAAATAAAAGAACATTCCTAAGTCATTCTATATGAAAAGTAGGAAGAAATTAAAATGCCACTTAGGAAAAAAAAGCCCTTTAAAAATCAGGTTTTGGATTTGAGGTCTTTTTGGTAGATGAGAAAGGAAAAGAGGCACATGAGGCTAGGAAGAGACACACCAGTACAAATTTCCAATGAATGCAGATGTTACTCACCATATTTAGGGAAGATGACCCTCTCTGTACTGCCAGGTTAGGACACCCCAGTCACAAATAAAGGCTCCCTGAATCAAATGAGAACTAAGTGGTTTGGAGGCAAAAGTGTATCCGTGTATATATATCTCAAGGTTTAACCTACACCCCAGGCTTAAGGGAAACCCCTTTCCTAAAGTCATTCTACCATTGAGAGCACATTCATCTCTCTCAAACACAACCCACACAGACCTACTTGAAAGCACTGCTTGTAAGAGACCACAGAGGATTCCCTCTCATTCTTCAGATTAGCACGGAACAGTGACACAACGCTTCGCCCACGCACCAGCCAGAGCTGCTCTGTGGGAAAAGGGGTGCTCTAGCATGGTGGAAAAGCTGCATCAACTCGGACTGAACAGAACACAGCTATCCACCTAGAAGAAGAATAATTTACTGTAAGGGCCAAATAGGTCAGGGAGCCATTTCTAGGAATGCATTTTAATTAGAATTTATTTCAAAGGTTTCCCTTGCAGAATCAGTACTCAGTTTGACCAGCTACAGTCTCCTCATCAGCGGTGACATTCAGCTCTGCCCCTGACCAGAAACACCACCCTGTCATATCTGATTTTCATTCTGAGAAAGAGGACTTAGAGAGGTGAAGGCTGCAGAAATGCCTCCCTTCACCAGACAAGAACTGATGCAGCATTTTCAACAGTCTACTATTCATTCCACGCTACAGCCCACTGCACGCAGGAGTTGATTAATCAAGTTTCACCAATGATAAAAATTAACATTATCATGCTGTCACCTAAAAGTGAAAGACTCACGATAGATCAGCTCAGAAAAGCACTCATCTCCAAGTCTGATTGTTGTATCAGTTTCGGTTTTGATGACAACAAAACCTGTGTAGTTCTGCACTGAGGACTAAAAACCCTGCTGAGATTTTTAGGAGATTCCTGTTGTACCACTGATGATCTAACTGCCCTGAGAGCATTCCCATCCTCCTAGCAGAAATATCTCACCTGCCCAGGAGTGCAGGGAGGATCTTTTTCCAGCTCCTCACATGCACACAGAGAACAGTCACTTGCAAATTCATGTTCAATTCACTGCAGCTTCGCTCAAACAAAACTATTCTGGACATATTTGCAAATATAACTGAGGAAACAACAGGCCAGGGTCAGGATCAGGATGCTGAAAACCAAGGTCCAATTCTTTCCCCTGCCTTTCCCTGAAGGGAGTTTAACTGTGTTTGTATCTCCTGGATCAATGTTTTAACAGCTGGAGATGCAGAGTGATTTCTCCAGTCTTTTGCAATAACAGTGTTCCACTCCATATGAAGCATTTACTGTCATTTTCTCAGACAAAATGTTAATGACTTCAGTTTGATGGTTCACACATTTACCAACAAGAGCTCAGATTTACTGGCTGCCTGCTTAAAATAAATAATAATAAAAAAGCAACAGCATCAGCATCTTCCACTTCTCAGAACAGCATCCTATACACGCAGCTCCACATCAGTCACTTGTTCTTACCCTGATCTCTTGTTTAATTTTATAAAAAGCTGAACAGCCTCCACAGAGGACGTTTGAAACCCAGCAAAGGCTCAGTAGCAAAATGCTGGAGCAGTGTCTTGGGAGGTGAGTGACACATACTCAAATCCAAGCAGCAAAAGAAATCAAAGCCAAGAGGTAAGGCTCTGAGGGGAAATGCTTTTCCCACTGGATGACTGAATAGGAAGGGAATAGCATTAAATATTACTCAGCAATGCATTCACACAGAATACAGTGAATTTAGCCTTCTCTGTTTTTGGCTTTCACTGCACCCAAGGACAGCTTTCACCTTTGGACTGACCAACATGCTTAACTGCAACGGGACTGTTTCAGCAGAACAAACTCCAAATAGTTCAAAGCATGGTTGTCATTTTGTTACCATCTGTCAGCTCCACAATGAGGGGGCTGAATTAAAACTTCACATGTGTGCAGCTCCTGGGTTTCTCATCCATCACCTGTTCAACTAAACCACTGTGGTTTCTGCCAGGGATGCCAGGAATAGCCACACACAGGACAGAGCCAGGATTGTTAAGGCTTTAAGGTCAGGTGCCTTCTTGTGCCATCCCATGAGATAAGAGAAGTGACCAAAGATGAGAATTGATTCTGGGAAGCATTCCCTGAATACAAAACACTTAAAAATATTTTAACTGGAGTCCTTCTGAGCCTGGACATTTCCTGTTCTGCTGGGCTACTCCAAGCCCCAGCCATGCCCAAGGCAGGCAGTGGCAGAGATGGGAGTCTCGATCTGTGCAGCAGAGGTTAACAGGGCACAGCATCCTTCCTGCTTCCAGAGAAGAAGAGATGAACATGTGGGCCCTTCCTTTCCTGTTAACAGCAGCTTCACAGCTCTCCTGACTCAAAACAATTACAGGGTTTTCTTTTTTAACTCCTGTAAACACTGGTGATATGAAAGTATTGACATTTCCAGCACAGCAAGGCAGGCACAACAAAGTGTTTTGTGGAGGCAGAGAAAAGCAGTCAATGGAAAATTTGAAGGGGGAACCCTTTCTTTTAACCTCCAGTGGAAAACTGTGGGGGTACAGCAGAAATCACCTTTTTACCTGACTTTCCCACTGACCCCACTCAGAAGAAGAAAACCCCTTTAGCTACACCACTCAGAATAATAAAAATTTCATTGCTTCTTATGGATACTCAAACCACTTATCTAGAAAAAGGCCAGGTTGGATGGCTGCCATTCAAATTATTTTATTGTCCACTGAAGAACTGCTTGTTTTGGGGCTTCCCATAGGGGAAAAATAAGGAAATGAGTTAGAGAAAATGTAATATAATGCAAAGACAACAGCCTAAAGTACCAGATCCTTGGTGACTTGTAAAGGGCTTAATTGACATGTAATTATTATTCAGGAGGGAAAAGACCACTACAAAGAAAAAAGAAGACTGGGGGAAAAAAAAACAATTTCAAAAGTGCTCAAAACACTTTGGAACTCCAGTATTCTGGAGAGGCAGCTTAAGACACATTTGCTGCCCAGAAATGTTCTGAGATTTAGCTTGGAGCTGACACCTTGATACCATGCTGAGGGCATTAGGAGTTTGTTCTGCTGAAACAAGGCAGCCTGCTGCTCTCCACACAAGCCTTACTTACTCCCTGGCCGTCTGCAGCTGTCCTCCTCTCTCTCTGGTGCACAAATGAGAACTGCTCCCACGCACTCAGGGCTTTCTCAAGTTAAAATACTCTCTTCTGCTTCACTCACAAGTAGGTTGGCTGCTCTTTTTTAGTTATATTTGTCTTGAACAGGTTCACATGCCCCAGATCAAGAAGTAGCAGTGAGACAGCCATCCCAGCTGTCAGGTTTTTGAGGTGAACTAAACACTTAAAGGTGAGGTTATCTCTTATCCACTCTTCATACACTATTAAAGTATATTTTTGTGCTCACAGAAGTGGCTGTCTGAAGGAGGGAGACACTGCTGCCCAGCTCTACCCTAAATTCTAGTGAACTACTTTGATTTTAGTTTGGACTAAAACAGCTTTTGCCTGAGAAGTATTAAAAGTCAAGGCATTTCCCACCCATTTTCTTCCTGCTAGCAGCTGTGTGGCTCCACTGCTTACCCATGAACAGAAGACCACCCACAACAAAATATCTCTTCCTTATGGAAAAATTGGAAATGCCACAGCTCCTTTATGAGGTCTTAGATGGTGATTCTGTGAATTCTTTACTTTTACTCAAATACATTATGCTATTTCACTGGATTTTCCTGAAGATGTTCACAAAGTTGATACAACATCAAGTATGAAAAACAAGCTTTACATCAGGCCAGCAGCAGCTTCCAGCAGAACATCCCTTCCATCACATTTATCAATCCCACAAACCTTAAGCATGCAGCTCAGTATCAGGGAGTCACAAATGTTTTTATCTTGGCAACGAGGCCACCTTGTTCTCCTGCTGGTTGCCCACCCACTGGTCTCTACCACTACATTTTTTACTGAATTACTGAGGTGTTTAAATTCTGCTCCAAATCGGAATTGAACCTAATTTTAAGCAGTGTCTAAATGCTCCAAGAAAGCATTTTCTCTTTCTGCATCAACTTCTGAGAGATTTCTTCCCTATCCATACACACATTCACCTGCTTGCCAATTACCAAGAAAGAAAAGTCAACCCTGGGGCTATACTAAATTTACTACCCTCTACGTCAATGAAATCTTAAAGCAACATTTAGTGGTTTGACAGAAAAGTGACCTTTACCACATGGAGACATGGTATTTTTGCAGGAAGCAAAGCATTTTCACCCAGATTCAGGAACTGCCAAAACCTGCAAGTTGCAGACACTTTCCTGCCTTTTGCTATTTCTTGGCTGAGCTGCAAAAATAAAATCAGACACAGAGCCCAGAGGACTTAGAATTTTCTCAACAACTTGATCTACCACAAAACTAGGTTTTTCTGGTCTCTGATTTTTATCTCAGCAGTGAGGAGTGCAATGAGCTACTGTGTTCATCCAAAAGAGTGGATACCTCCACAGACAGGGCTGAGAATGGAATAAGGTGATAGACAACAGCATGAGTCCAGGTTAAAATTGAAAGGAAAAAGGAAGCAAAGTAAGAAAAGGAAGAAAGGAAATAACTCTGATGCACCCAGTGAGAGATGGTGTCTGCCCTCAGGACAGTTGGCTGAATAAAAGAAGATGCCTCCACCTGGTTTTGCAGCTGACCAAGGGCAAAAAAAAAGTGAGGATATCTCAGAGGAGGTATCCTGGCTGTTGGTGGACAGGAGGAAAGGCACTTTGGAGGACAGGAAGGTGGGGAGAGGTGACACACCTACATCTCAGATGAGAACTGTTCTCTTTCCCAGCTTCTCTGGAGGATCTGATGACCTTTCCACAAGCACCAGCATTCATCACAGCTCTGAAGCAGAAGTTGTTCGCCCGACCTTCCCCGTGAAGCATATGAATCTAATTTTCCCTTCTTGTGAAATCAAGAGTAATATCTGCTTATAACTCTGCAATATTGTTCTCCAAGTGTGTGGTAAAGCTAATAACCACACAAGATAGAGCTCTCTGGCTGTTAGAAGCCAGATCCAAATATTCCTAAGGCAGCTCTCCATCACATAAGCACGCAGACACACACACACAAACCTATAAAGGCAAACACTCCTATATATCCTACAAGCAAACTGCCTTAGAGCTGTTTCCTGTTACCAAAAGAAAGGACTATAAAAATGAAGGAACTCCTGATCTTAGGCTGCAATTTCCACCTCATATGACCTTAATTTTATGGAAACTGTACCCTTGTGTTATTTACATTTTACTCATAAAACATAGACAGAGGCAGTGTATAGGCATTGGGGAACAATCAAGAAAAATGTAAAACTTCTTTGAACAGTAAAGAAAAAAGTTGTTAAAATGATTAATCTTTATAAACAATGTAAGGAAAAGCCATTTGCTGGAGTGGAGATAAGGTTGGGTTTTTTTCCTTTTTATTTTCCTCTAAGAAGGAAAAGAAAAAAACCCCCAAAACAAAAAAACCCCAAGTTCTTGTAGCACTGAAATGTTGTAGCAAACAAAGTTCTACTTCCCTTATGTACTTCCCCAGCAATTAGAACCTAGAAAAAACATTAAACACTGATGATTGTTTTATAATGTAGAGATATTTATCTACCTATTAATCATGACCTTACTCTAAGCTTCTGCAGTTCTCTGCGCATCCTATTTGGAAGGAAGCCTTAAACCACAGCAGCATGCCAGTGAGTCTGAGAGATTATTACTTGTAAACCTTCTAAGTGTTTGCAAGCATTCAAGGTTAGTTCAACCTAAACTCCCAAAAAAGCATATTCAGCCTTTGGTCCTGTTACCTGAGAGGATTGCAGGTAATGCCTAAGAAAATCAGGCATTACAGGGCATTGCTATGGGATTCTGAGTCTTCAGCATTAAGTACCTCTGAAGAGATGCAAACCCCAAAGCATTTTGGGGGTTGAGGGATGGAGCTGTGTCCTCCCATTCAGCACAGGCACTCCTGTCAGGAAGTTGGGAACTGACTGTCTTCCAGTCCAGTTCAGAGCAAGGCCCTTTCCAAGCATTCTTCCTAAGGAAATCCCCCCACCTTCAGCTCAGAGTGGTTTTTTCACTGCTTTCTTTCTTACAGCATTACTCAAGGGCTATGAGAAATTGTACATCTTTGTGGCTTTTATTAACTTATTTCCTTTCCAGCAATATGCTGTAAAACCAGTAGTGAGACTCTTTAAACTCGAGTGTTACTGTGGTGCTACCTGCAGCCTCATGGTCCTTTCAATGCTCAAGAACCACAGCCTTCAAGATCCTACTATTGAACACATTGATACAAAATGCCTTTAAATGGTGTCTTTGGTAGTTTGGGGGGTTGTTTTGCTGTAGCCTGTAGAAGTTCTCAGGTGAACTCTGAACACAAGGAAGGAAATCCAGAGCTGAAAGAGGGTGCAAAGTCAGCGTTCAGAGGCTAGACCTGGATTCCATGCATCCCTGACAGGACTGAAGCCTACTTCAAAATGCAATCTCCATCTCCTGTATGCACACACAGGGATTTGGAAATTTGTCAAAACTCCAGCACGACAGAGCGCTGCAGCAGTCACTTCAGATGAAAGAAAGTGACAGACGATGGTTTCAGAACATTGCAGCTTAAAGCAGCAGGGCTAAACCAACAGCAATACAGACAGCAGGAGATTTATAATGAAGGAAGAAAAGTGAAAGCAATCTTCCATGTCTAAAAGAACCATTCTTACTTATAGCAATTCAATTTTGAATCCCTAATGAACATGCACAGACACACAAAAAAGCCCAAACCAAACTATGCTTCCTGCTGAACTGATGTTAGTATCTATTGCTAGAAAGACACAAACTATTATGGCTTGGGAGCTGTCTCTTGGTTCTTCGTGCTCAGCTTGAGATACAGAGCTGCTTTTCAGCTAGAGATTGGTTTTGATCTACTAGACTTCAAAGCTTCTTACTTGTTACTGGAATTGCCATCAGGCCCCTAGTAAACAAACTAGCAGCAGCACTGCTTGCTCACCCTGCAACTCCCCCAGACCTTTCTCTGCTTTCAGCTGCAACCTACACAATGGAACAGGATTCTATTTTAGCAGTAATACAATTTCATAGTCGGAATCCCCTTCAGTTCGAAGCAAACAGCAGCAGTGACTCATCACAAGGCATTTTGAAAAGGGGGATTTCCTACTGAAGTAAAGCACCAATGAGCATCACAGAAGGCAAAAATCAGCAAAGGTCTCAGTAAAGAAGGAGACCGAGGATTCCTTAGAGAGGAGATACCACTAAAGAAAAAAAGCAATGGCTTTTATTTCAGCTGGAGGCCCATGATCCAAACTGGATTTGTTATTCTAAAACTGAAACCAAGCACACACCAGAGTGTGAGGCTTCACACTGAAACTCAGCTGAGCCAATGCAGAGCTGCTTTCAGCAGCCGGCAGAGGTTTTGGAGCTTTTGATTGATTCTGGATTATGGCAGGGACAGAGCCATCATACACATCACCTCCAACACGGTACCTGAGACAGAGCTAGGCTTGGATTAACTGCTGAACCAGGCAGCAGAGGGAAGTGTTATCATTCCCCAACACCTGGGCTCCTTCCATGAGTCACAGCCAAGCACTCTGCTGCTTTCAGTAAGTATGAAGGTCACCTTTCAAGTTACTGTTTCTAGTAAAGATAAACTCCCCGGCACAGCAAAGGCAGGAGAGTGGTTGCAAACTATGTGGGATGTTTCATATGTAGGCTGCTCACAGGAAGGGGCTGCCTCCTGCCTTGAATACAGATGCCAGCAATCAGGATTTTTAGTAACTGGGTGTTTGCCCAGTGGGTGAGGCTCTCAGAGCACGGGCACACCAGGAAATTAACACTGGCATCAGGTTTTTGGGGAAAGATTAGCAGGCAGAGCCTGAACCCGGGGTTGTTCTGCCACTGGAGCACAGTGCTACCTCACCAAGTCACAACTTCTGTCTGCTTCAGTCCAGGATACAATGAAAGCTGCACAACCTCATGGCCCTCCTGCACTCAGCCCCCCAACAAGAGCTGCTTTAGGTATCAGCTTTGTACTAAGTTTGGCTACAAAAGTTCTAATTTTTCACTACAGAGACATGGAAACTGGAGGCAACACTAGCAGGTCAATCTGTCTCCTGCCTCTGCCTTCTACCTGTGCTATCTGCATGCAAACAGAACACCACAAAACTGAGCAACAGTTCAAACATCTCACTTGCCAGGCATGGAAAGCAAGAAGCAAGCAGGCAGTATCAATACACATTACTTTAAAGGAAAGCAATATAAGGGGTATAAAACAGCTTCATTTCTCCACAGGAGCTGCAGAAAAGGCTTGGCCAAAACTTCCCCCAACTTATGCATTATTAATTACTATATCAATTAGGGATCAAACTCATCCCTTTGTAAAGCTGTTATTCTTTGTGGAGGGTCTTTGAATAGAAGAGGTCCTCTGGACTGATTTGTAGATTCAGGTGTTAGAGACCCCTTTCTACTTTTCTCAGGCTCAGCTGGCCCAGCACTTCCATCTAGGGAAAAGACATGGAAACATTCTCAGTGAAATCAAGGGCATCAATTAAGGGACTAATCACACAACTCCACAGAAGCCTGCAATGGCTAAGGGAGGGGTAGAAAGCCAGAGGCATGCAAGGGAAAGAAAGCCTGAGTGTTTAAACACACACAAAAAAAATCACTCCAGCTGGGCTGTGCTGGAAGACAACCCACAGCATTTTCTAGAAGTCTCCCATTTCTCCTTCTCAGTCAGTAAAGGATCAAGCTAAATTTCCATTCATTATACTTATGCACAGGCAGAAGAAATATTCTTCTGAGCAAGTAAGAAACAGTAAATCTTTTCCAAATCTCTTTTCAATCCTCTTTCCCAAGTTCTCTTCATCTAGCAATTTATCTGCTACATCTCCCATCTCCCTCACTATAACCTACAGACCCATAGGCCCAGGAAGAAAAATTCAAAATTTTTATTTTGTTCCAGTTATTTCAATTTGGTTCAAATTTTTCTAAAAAACTGGTCTGTCTCAAAAATAAACTTGCTCTGTTCCCCCAGGGTTAGCTGGGATTCATCTTCTGACCAGCTCAAGGCAGCAGGCATTTTGAAATGAGCCAGATGGGTGAAGCTGCAACCAGCACAGAACTTTAGGAACATAAACGAGATCCACAAGGTCTTACAAGTAGGTGAACATCACCAGAAGGTTCTAAAAATGAATTACTGGATAGTGAAATAGTGATTAAAGTTCTCTAAATGCTTATTTTTGAAGAGAATTTTTTAAATTGTTTGGGATATTTTTCCTCAGACCATCAAACTTTTCCCAGGCAGGACAATGAGCTGTGTACCGAGTACACCAAAATCCTGCCAGCTGCAACTGATTCCCAACATGCCCATTTCTCATGGTTTCACTCTAAAGTGAATCTGAATATGTCTATTTCTGAAAGTTAAACTTTATTTCTAGGTAATATTACCTGTATATCCACAACGGGTGAAGTGTTTAACACCTCAATTTAAGTTTATCCTGGTACTTGGGCAGCTTTTTGCACGACAAACCTTGCAGTTTATACCTTCCCCAGAAAAGTTGTGGGCGATTCTGTGAAACATCCCACAAGGTGTCACTAGAGATGCATCAGCCAAAACACACCTCGAACGTCCTTCCCTATCCTTGCTCCCTCTTCCTTTGAAACATGCTAGATCAGAAAGAGTTAATGTAAGCAGCAAGGCACTGATTTGAACAGTAAATGAACCGAGTGCACACAGATCAATGGGAAATGCAAACAACTTCAGGCATCAACTTTTAATGAACTACCTCAAAACACCGACCCCAATACAAAAAAAGAAATAAAATCAATCATCAGCTCTGCCTCAGTCCCATGCTAATGCTAAGAAAGATGGTTTGTCTCATTTTATTTTGATTGTTCACAGTTTCAGGCCCATCTTTCACAACTAACTCTGAACGCTACACAGATGTCTTGCAAAAATCTGCCATCAGATATAATGGTGTGCTTGTTCCTCATTTATAGTTATCACTTAAGGCCCTTTCTATTGAACACTGCATGAACACAGCAGGAATTCAAAAATACTGTGCTGGATTTAAAAAGAATACACCCCCTATATTCCCCCTCCTACCATTCCACTGTTTTTCCCTTTCTTGAAATAAAAAAAACCCCAACAAATCTCACTTGACAGAAGGGTTGCTTAACATTTGCAAACCATCTCTGATGCAGCCCTCAGGCAGAAATTACAATCCCGATTCTAATTTTTCATAATCTCTAAAAAATCAGTAGGATTTGGAGCCTTAGAAGACATAATTGCTCACAGGTGACACAATTACTCACAGGTGAACAGAGGCACAGCTGAGCCAGCACTCACCTGCTCCAAGATGCCCCAAGTACAGCAGGTGTAAGGACTGACTTTGCCTACTGCCTGGCAGACACACAGCTGCAGCACATCTTCCAAGAACAAAGTTCCAGGAGCATTTGGGATCTCCAAAATTTATTTTAAAAAACCAGGAAGGAATAACATGGCTACTCTTTAAGTTTATGTTGGAGAGGAAAATACCACATGCTAAGAAAACTAACATTATGTTCCTTAAAAAAAAAAAAAAAAAAAAGCCTGTGCTTGCCTTGATTTTCACAAGATTATCAAATATTTCCACTCAAAAGTGCTGATTACTGTAAATTCAGAAAGTTCCTTTGCCTGTTCAGGTTACTTTGCAAACAAACCAACCACTTTTGTGGCTACATCCTTCTCTGCTCCTCCCCCCTCATCAGTAAAGTGGGTTTATTCTACTTCAGACTTTATGAACACACATCAATACCTCAACTGAAAAATATTACCATTCCGTGAGCCAATTATGACAAAGACTTTCCACTTTTTCTCATGATTTGTGTTACCTTGGATAGCCAAGAGTCTTATCCTCCTTTCTCATTCTTAACAAGGTCAAATAATATCTTCAATTGTCCTAGTGTATGTGGAGCCTTAACTTAAATCACTGTGGCAAGACTTGTATTTTACAGCTGATCTTGATAGGCTGCTAAATTTGTTTCCCTGCACAAGGGTATTTTTGCGTTTTTTAAACTTTAATAGCAAAGTTCTTCTACTCCCTTTGAGAATTTAAAGGGGTTTTTTAGTGTGCATAAGGTGTTTAAACAAGTATCTGCAAAGACTGTAACAAAAACAGATCACTTTTTGAGACCCTCCATATTTTAAGTTTACCATCTAGGAACTGAGATTTCTCCTGATTGATAATAAATAACAGTTTATTCTCTCCCCTTTGCATTTCCACTTTGGCTTCCCTCTACTATATCCCCAGATTTGGGAAGGGGGATGCCTACAGCTACACGCTTTTTAGTACACTCAGGGGAATCTGGAAATGACTTGTAGGAAGGATTTCAGAGAGCCTTGATCTCTATTATTTGTTTCCGTAGATTCATTCACTAATTTGGATTTCAAATGCTCAGCTTCAAAAACAAGAGAGACCTAAGAGTGGTATTTGTTTTGGAAAACAAGTTTGCAAAGCAAAAGGGATGACTTCTAGATGAAATTTTAAACATCTAAGAGACAATAAAACCAATTTTGACTGGGTTGTTTATCCCATTGGTCCTCATTCATTCATGAGCTCCAACTGCTTTTCAAAGCACTATTTCACAAAGGACAAAAAAAAAAAAAAAAAAAAAACAAAAACCTCTCTCCATGTTTCTCTCTAATCCTAAGGAAAGAAAAAAATCTATCAAACCCTTACCAAGTCCTGCCATGAAATACGTGCTTCCAGACGCCTGTAGGATAACAATGCTCTGGGGAGGGTCTGGAAGGGCTCGGCTTCTCATGTGCAGCAACGGTGCCATCTGCAGCCCGAGCGAGGCCACAGCAACCCCACCGAGCTGCCGCAGCCACAGAGAGCGCTCGGACGCGCTTATGCCACACATCTGCTCTTCCAAAAGTCAAGTCTGCCTGAGGACGAAGCTTTAATGTGATACTTAATACTGATATTTAGTAGGATATACTTCAAACTTTACCCATGGAGACACTAAATATTTTCTAGCTGTTTACTCTCGGGTTGCATGGCCTTTAAGATTCTTCAGTTATGGACTGAACTCACTAATAGCTACACTGGGGTGTTTAGCAGATGTATCTATGGAAACCATGCGTTAGAGGCAAGAGGCAGAGGAACATTACATTTTGTTGTCACATACACACAAAAGACACTGCACAGAGTGTATTTTACAGACTGCCAGAAGAAAGTTACTGGACATTTTATAAGCCATAGTTTAGCTGTCATCTATACTTGTTATGTAAAGCAAAAACCCCCAACTCTCACAGTGCAGCTGGCACATTACTGAAAAGCCTCACTTCTTAGGAATTAGAAATTTGTAAAGTCAAAGAAAAAAATATTTAAATGGAAATATGTCAATTAGCAGCCTGAGAAATAAAATGTCAATATATAAAGTCAATTCAGAAACAAAATTTACACATGCAAGCCTAATGTAACCAGTAGAGTGGTCAAGGTCTTTCCCAGGGTGCCTGAAATAAGGACTGGAAACGCAATTTGTAATCTGATAATCAGACTTGACAGAATAAAAATTCCAAACCACAGGGCTGCTCCACTTTGTTCTCAAAATTCATTGCCTGGTTTTTCTAATCTGTGTAAAAGAGATAAGGTCACAAGGAACTCAAGGAGTTGCTTCAGGAAAGCAATAGGGAAAAAAAAAAAGACACGAAGGGAAAAAGTAAAACAAACCAGTGAGATTTAAAAAAACGAGAAAGGCAAAAGGCAGAAGTCAAAGCTCAACTTCCTACTAAACAAAGTTTAGCTGTTAGGAAAAGAGGGATCTTAAGCAAAGCCAGCTGCAGCGTTCAGTGACACCACGAAAGCAGAAGGCTCCCAGGGATGCCCACAAGCAGAGCACAGAGCAGCCNAGTTCAACCCTGACTAATTTGTGCTTGAGGAAACTGTTGAAGCAGAAAATGACATGTAAAGATTGCACCCGTGATACTACAGGAGAACTATCCCTGGCCCTGCAACAGTTCTAGGCCAATGCATTAGAATATTGATCAAGGTGGCAAAAATGCAAATAGCAAGGATGCCTATTTCAGGTGGAAAAATGAAATGGATTTCCAAATCAGATCCGAGAGCACTGAAAAAGCCTGAAAGCTTTCTCATGACCTTCCAAGATGTAACGAGAGATCTATGGAGACTGTGCCCTAAATTCAAAATCATTTCATTAAGGCTTTTCTCAGGAGCATGGGGAAAGACGGTGTCAGACCATACAACTTAATAAAGCATGGACGCTTCCTCCTGCAGAGGGCACAGTCAGCTCAGAGCTGAACAGCACCAGGTGCCTTTTCAAATTCCTTTTGGAAGCTGGCTGATCGCAGAACTTGACCTCAATGTTGCCATCACTGAATGCCTCCCTCCTGCCTTCATCTGAATCCATGGGATCTCTCCAAGATGCCCTTGGCTTTTGCCTCCTCATGGTAATTCCTGAGTTCCCAAGCTGCCTGCCTGGGGATGTGCTGTCTTTCAAAATGCAGAAGCAGAGGGCAGACAGAAAACTTTTCTTGAAGCTCTCTTTCACAAAAGCATGCACAATAAGGTTGCAAATAGAATGGAAGAACCCTATGATCTGGACAATTGCAAAGATCATTTTGATTGTCACATCATCATACTCCTTCTCACAATCACCTGGAGAGGAGAACAGAAATACACCATAAGCACAGAATGTCATAAATGCTTACTACTTAGCCTATTTATACCCAGTTTGGCATTAGGTGCTTTTGTTTAAAATCAACAAAAACCCGTGCTGGAAGTTCTTAACATTAGCAATTAAGTTTCACCAACAAGGTCATATCAAGACCTATCACACCGTCCTGCTTTGTACGTAGGTAGTAACAGATTCAAATGAAAGAGAAAATTGATGAGCCAAAAAAGCTGACTGGCTGAACTATTGATTTGTCTGCTACAATCTTATTTTTGATAGGAGACAAAGAAACAGCTTCTGCCTTTAGCAAGTAAAGTACAACTATTGAAAATTTCCTCTTGTTCCTGCACACAGGCTGCTCCAATATCCATGGAGGAGGTGGGAGATGAGCAGTGGAAGACCCCAGAGAATAAGGCAAATAGCAAAAAAAGCCAACACAAGTATTGAAGGCAATACTTCCAAGCCAGTTTTCAGTAAAGAGCACTGAAAAACTCCAGCTGGATTCATTGGGTATCACCACTGTGATGTGGAGTATTTACATTTCCAATATGCCTACCTCAATAAGAGGAACAAATGTCTCATTTTAACTCAAAATAGTTAAGTTAAATCAAATATAATAAAAAACTTCAAGAGGTTTTATGCTCAGAAATAACTTTTACCTTTCATCAAATGAGGTCAGCATAACAGACATAATAAAAAAAAAAATCTACACAGAGATGCTCACCCCTGTAACAGTCCTGTTTCTCCTTCACTCTTTCTTATAAGCAGAACATCAACCTTTGCTAGCAGAAGGT
>VWYP01023503.1:28733-60263 GCA_013400435.1 Pycnonotus jocosus | reverse complement strand
TAGTACAAGGCTGCTCAAAATCAACATGTATGTTTCATCATCCTTGAACTTTTAAAAGGCTCATCTCACCCTCTAAATCTTTGAGAACAGCACCTGCTTCCAAAGAGCAAACTTGCTTCTTTGCCAAAGCTAAAGAAGTTCTTTAAGATCTTGGGGGGTAACAATTCCTTTCTTGAGTAGCTATGCTCACCTGACACCCTAAAGGTGTGGGAGTTGCTACACTACAAGCCAGGTGTTAATTAATAAAATATCTGATAACAATGATCATAATAGTGATACTTTTATTAAATTTATTATACTTGGATTATAATGGATCCTGGAGTGGAAAACTATACAGTATGTTACACATTATAAATACATTTATTTCTGAAAATACATGAACATATTTAATATAATGCTGTAATAAAGAAGAGTGCTAGTTTATCTTATTAAAAAAAAATACAACACCCAACAAACTTATACCATGACTAGAGAGGGTTGTAGAAAATACCAGTTCATGCTGCTATGTCTTAAAACACTTTAAATTCAGTTTGCACTGATTCACATTCTGTACAGTCTCTGTAAAAAAGCTGGAGGGATAATGGAGGATGTAAGTTAATGCAGGATTTTTGTCCTCTGTATTTATGGAGATATACAGAATATTCACAGAATAATTAAGTCACAAATCTTTCTAGCTTTGGATGAAGCTAGCAAGATGTACAGTGAATAACCAAGTCCTGCAGCAGCAGCTACAATTGAAACATTAAACACAGCACCTACTTTAGGGTGCTAACCTTGAGTCAGCACAACCTTTTTTTTCTTTTTACTCAGGATCTGAGTTTGAGTTGTGGGGTTTGGTCATTGTGTTTGTGGGGGTTTTTTGAGATGCTAAGTAACAACAGTAGCAATCCTTCTGAATACTTGAACCCTACCTTCACTCATCCCTGTAAACTATACTGGCCCTGGAATGGCATGGCTGAGATGCTCCGAATCCCAGAAAAGATCCTGCTCTGGGTTGGAGGACTCCACTGGCTCCAGCTGCTGTGGATGAGCAAGGGCTGAGCATCTGTTACTGAAAGACTAAGCCTGCTGAAGCTGGTCATTCCTGCCAGCTTGTCAAACCTTGGTTCTCAGGTAAGCTAGGGTTGGGGAGGGATTTTTAAACAGCACTTGCTTGACTTGTAGTTTTATTATAATTTATGGGGTAGAACAATCCTTTATCAAGAAGTGATGTTAGTTTACTTAAATCTTTACTCTGTGTGCATTAATTAGTTTGCTAGTACCAATAAGAGCTAAAACACAGAGACCTCTGCAACCATGGAATGTTCAGGAGCATGCCCTGCCTGTTCCTTGAGTCAGGAAGCAGTGGGCATGTGGCAATAAGGCAGCCTCCAAACACAGTCATAGTGTTACACAGTTGTTAGTGTATCCCAAAAGAGCACCCCTTTATAAAGATGTATTTGAATTACTTTCCCTTGCAGCCTTATGACTGCCCCACCTACAGCCTCAGGCCCCCACCTGCACAGACAGAGCACTTCAGTGGAACTTAAAAGCAGGAATTCAAACCTGGTGTCTTGTCCCCCATAAAAAACAAAACAGACTGATTACACAATGGCTGAGTGTGGGGCAGTGTAATCAGTCTCTCAAAAGGCTGATTCCCACAGTGCTGCTTACTCTGGTCTTTACAATGAGTGTGTACAGTGCTAACTTCTGTGCAGGGTAGCACCAGAGTCCAGGGGCCTCTGCAGGAGGAGCAGCCCCACAGGATGGGAAGCTGATAGTGGATTCAGGAATGACCTTAGATTTACATACTTTGTTTTCCTGTTGGATTCCAGTGAAATGGCACAGCTGGCCCTAGGCTGCTCTGAAGGGAGGAACTGTGCTGGGGACAGAGACTGCAACTCAGGTTCCCCAGAGGGAGGAGGCTGTCCTTTCAACAGCCACCTCTGCCCTGGGCAATGAATCTCTAGCACTCCTCTAGATGATGCTATGTCCCATAAAGCTAATGTTTATTTCAGCTGGAGAAGTCTCCAGAAAGTAATGAGAGTTTAAAAGCTTCAGTGTTTCAGGTAATTCTGTTTCCAACCCAGAGAAGAGGAAGAATTTCCAAATCTTGGAAGTCCCTGTTGGTTGTGTTGCCAAGATGCTAACAGCAATTTTCATCTGTGGCTTGACTTTTTGATGTAAACTTCAGATTCGGGAGCGAAGCCATACATAGCTGAGCATGTATCTGCCCACAGACCCTTCTCAACATCCCCCTTCCCTCTTTCCCTTCCAACACTCAATTCAGAGTTGCTCTGTTGACAATTGTAGGATGTAGATTGCACAAAATAACCCCGGGATTCTTGATTTTGTGTCCTTTGGTGTTCTTGCCTTGACCTTCTGAAACAGAAACATGCAGTGAAATGAGATTAGAGAGAGTTTCTCTGTATTTAGCCTGTAGGCTGAGTTGGGAAGGTGGAAGATGAAGTTGAGGCTGGTGTTCTTTTAGTTTTTTATTATGGAAAGATTGTCGCTTTCCCAAGACATCTCACTGACTTATTATTTTGGAAGTCTTTTGACTGACTGCAGGTAAATTAATTTAGTGCCTTTTATGTTTTGTAAAAAGGCTGCGTGATGTAGCCTGTATGGCTACAATTTAAAGTTGCCTTTAAATTGTGGGTTAAAAAAATACAAGAAACCAAAATTTGGGGGACTATTAAAATGAAGATGTACGGGCTAGTCCTCAGTAGGCATCAATCCACATCATTTGAACTTCAAAAATTGGACTTGTTTCTGACTTTGCAAGCTGGAGTATGTCTGGATGAAGGAACAAGACTGCCTCATTTTTGTGCTGAGAAGAGGTGAAAAACCCCAACCCACAAATAAATACAAACTTCTTTTACTCACTTTACCTTGCTCCATTTGACTCAGGTTATCAGAAAGGCCATGAGTTTTCATTCTTTGTATTTTGTCCCAGAACAATCATAGAGTTCCTCTCAGTTTTCCTCAGCTCTGAAGACATAATATCTGGCCTTAACAAATGGAAAAATACAAATGAAGTCAACAGTGGCCAGAATGCGTGGCTGTGTTCTTCACATTATTATGCTGTGCATATGTATCTAAGCTATATCTAGTGCAGCTTCCTCCTCTCCAGTCTGAAATTCCATTATAGATGCTGTCCAAATATTTGTGGCAGCACCCAAAAAGAGAGTCACAAGATGCACCACTTGGCAGGGAGCCACATTGTAATGGATGGACACAAATATCATTTTGTTCAGAGCACCCAGTATTTTCTGCCTAGCTGGAAGATGAAGGATTGACTTGTTGCTGAACATCACAGGAAAGTTAAAATTTCTGGCCTAATATAGTAAGTAGGAAATGAAGTGTTTTGAAGAGCAACACTAAGCTAGCTGCTGTGGACTGTCTCCAGCTTTTTGTTTGTTTGTTTGTTATTTAATACATATGATTGAAACATGTATAATACATCCTGTTTCATAGAAACGACTTAGCTCAGGCCTCCAGGGCTTATGAGACACAAACCTTTTGAAACACTTTCTAGACACCTCTTTAAAATAGGTTCTATTTAAGAAAAAAAGCTGTCATTAGTTTTTTGGGGGTTTTTTAAGCAATATTTGAAAGTTATTTACAGAAAATAAATAGCTAATACTATTTACTTCAAATCTTCAATTTGCAAAGTTTTCAGCACAAAGTCCTGACTAATGTGGTGTAGACTCTTTACTTTGCAAACTGTATTGCATTTTTTTACTACATTGGTTTTTTTTCTCAATGTTGTACGTTTTTATGTTCTGTTCTGCTCTAAGCTCTTTTACAATGGACTGGTCAATCTTCTGCCTTGATGTTCTTTAATTGTTTGGTTGTTTACACCTTAGTATTAATCTTCCATGTGAAAACCATAATTCAGATCTGAGCCTGAGGTTCTTGGGCCCTTTTCAACCTTTACTACACAATATTGAAGATGGGGTTTTTGTAATGTTAGAACTGCACTGTCCTTGCTAGCTAAATTCACACTAACCACCAAGTATGCATCGTACAGCAGCAAGCTTTTGGTGGCTTCAAACTGAAACTATCATCTTTACCATGAAAAATACTGTATTTGAGGTTAGCTCATGCCATGCATTAAAATCTACAGCTCCCATAGATACCCAAGGGGGTATAGCTGCACTGAAATGTCAGGAGGGGATTGCCTAAAGCTGCCTACATTAGATCCTGCCCTGGAAAGTGGAGGACTGTGTGCTGCTTAAGTTCACAACACCATAATGAAGTCAGTCATCAGTCCTTTGCACAGAATGGATGTTGCTTTGCAGGAGCAAATGTATCAGCAGGAAAAAGAAAATGATATGAAAACCTGAGCTTATTTAGAACAATGTATGACAAACCACTGAGTCTTGTGCCAGTATGTTTACCTTGGCAGGCCTCCCCTCTCTCCTGCTAGAAGAACCAAGTTCTCTCTGCTATGAGAATTCTTTTGTGGATGTTGAAAAAAATTAAAAAGAGAGAGACAGAAAAGAAAAACAAAACAACCACCCTGGAGCAGATCATTCATCATACAGAGAGTAGGAGCATGAAAGGGGATTTGCTTTGACCTAGTTACAAAAACAAAGAGACTTTTTCTAATTGCCTAAATGACTCAAGTGGGATTGGGTGTCAAAAGCAACAAATCTGACTCCTTCAGAGCTGTATGCTAATACAGGGCACCAGGCATCAGCCTGTTCCAGTGCAAGGCCTGGAGCCCCAGAAAGCCCAGGTAAGCAAAAGCCAGACAACTCCATAGGTCTGCATGTACAAACAGGACCAGGAGCCAGGACAAACATGTTTCATAAATTAAAACAAAGACAGTGGCTTTAAATGCTAAGAGTATCAGGGCTTCAAGGTTTGCTTTGCCAAGAGCTGCAGATGAGTGAGACTTTATTGCTTTACCATTCTGGTACTGCTGCAGGAAGGGTCTGTCTTACTGTCCAGCAGCATTTGCTGGTCTGTCATTGATCCACTAAGACTAACTTTTTACTTCATAGGAGCCTGAGGGCAACTGCATATCCAAACTGCCACATGAATAAGGTGCCCAACTTTTCCACATACCAGTGAAAAGGACAGGGTGGGTACACTGCTGTTGCTGGGTTTGGGGTAAAAAGTGCAAGGCCAAATACATATAGGGCTGGGGAATAAGAGCTAGAATGAAGGAGAAAAGGAAATAGAGGGAGATAAGAGGCATGAGTAGAGGCAAGGATTTTAGATATACAGGAGAAGAAAGTTAGTAGAAGAAAAGGCCAGTCATCAGCTACTGAGAACAGCCTGCAAAAAATCTGTGTACAAGAGCTCTGAAGGTGCCTGGATACAGCCAGGCAAAAGAAGTCCATTTGGCATCTCATGGTACAGCATTTCCATGTACAGTATCTGTCCATTCTAGCAGACTAATTTCTAGGGAGCTAGAATTTCTGCTAGGAGCTATTGGCCTGACCCTTCATTGGAATACATTGATTTAGGCAGCTGAGGACCTAGCCTTCAATTCTCATGCAGGGAGTGCTGTGCTGTGGAGATGGGGCAAGCAGAAAGTTACAGAGACAGAACTTTTCTGAACCCCAAATAAAGTGCTGGTTCTATTCAGGTTTAGAGGGAAGGCTCACAGGAGTTTGTATATTTTCCCCAGCTGCTCCACCATCTATTTTAGATGGAACTGTTTGATCTCTCTCTGCTTTGTGTTTCTTTCAGTTTCCCAAACAATAGGAGGAAGCTCTCCTGTTACGTGTGCTTGGGCCCCAACCAAACTTTTCCCAGCTGGAAAAATCACTCCATGTGTTAGAGGGGTTTTTTTTCCAGCTGTAATTATAAGATTCCCAGTTCCCTTATGCATTTAGTTAGGTAGGTACAGGCTGTCTTAAGGGGAACAATAGGACATTCCTGAGTGCTTCAACAACTGCTGTTTCCCCACCATCACCCCCTCTAAAACCGGAGGAGGGCTTATGCACATTTGAGCTGTTCTGCGGAAAGTAACTGAGACCTCAGCTGAAAAAACATACAGGGAGGTGCACAGCTCCACGTAATGCTCCTGCTTTGGTGACTAAGATACCCAGGCTCTTCCTGTTACCTGATTACACACACAAACACTCCAAATTCATCAGACTAGCTGGGAGGACTTGGCAAGTGCACAGGGAATATCTGTGCAAGGGGTAGCTGGCAGAACTGCCAGATGGACAGGCACAACACACTTTAGCTCAGAGGCCAGGCTACAACCAGCCTGGTAGACAAACTTGCCCAAGGAAGGAGGATGGATCACTTAATAGAAATAAGATCTCATATTTGACCCAAATATTCATCTACAGCAACAAACAAGTCCTACCCATGAGCACACATTCAGCAAAGTTCATCTCTTCTTCCTCTGACAAAAACCATCCAGCTGATCCTGACTGTCCCATCCCAACACACATTAGGTACAATATGGTCTGTCCCACTGGATGAAAAGTGGGAAAGCAGACAAAAGGGAACATCAATGCTGACTGCAATGTTTAGGAGGGAGCAGAAAGACATGTAATTAGGCTATAGAATAGCTCTGGCTAATTGTCATCATCCCCTTGCCCTACTGGGGAGAAGTGCCTTATTTTAGGGACCCTAATGTTTCCATGATTCTGACACGGCTAACATCCAGGTGGGATCTTAGAGCATCTGGGCACCAAGGAAGCAAATGCTACTGCTAGCCAGGACCAGCATATGCAATAGAAATAAGATAAGGAATGGTTTTCTCCAGGCAGCAACAACCTCCTGGAGAGGTAAAAATAAAGTAAACCTCCTACCACCTCCTCCCAATACTAAGTGAAAATCTCCCACAGCATTCTCTCACCTGTACAACTGTGGGCAGGACCTCTTCAGAGCAGCAGAGGACAGCCCCAGCTTGTTCTGGTTTGTCAACCGTGTCTTCCTCATAAGATCTCTCATTCTCCTCCAAGCATGGCTCTCACCCTAGGGAGCAAAAAGAAACCACAACTTAAAGGACCAGAGGCAAGTTGCCGGCAGGCTTCATCTGGTCAACATAAGATACTTTGAGTATTCCAGGGTTGTGGGAAGAGGGTAGTTTCTTTATTTCAGACAGACAGGGGTCAGGGCCCACAAAAGAATTTTTAACACTGCAATGATGCCCAGTGGCCAGCCTGTACCTGTATAGGACACAAGGAGACAGGATTGATGAACTCTGAGTAATACCATCTTTTTTTGTATTTTCTTTGGTAACATTTCTCTAGGACTCTGCTGTTCTTTCTGACTTAGGATTTCAGAGAGTGAGGGCACCTCACTGGTGAATGCTGAGTAGCTACCTCAGGGCACGTTTTACCCTATTGTAATGCTGTGCTAAAGGAGTAGATAGGTTTGGTTTCCTACCTACTCACATGCAGGCAGGGGGCCTTTACAACAAAACCCAAAAAGGCAGTTTGACTCTCTTATCCTTTCTATTAGGCCAGGTGCATTGGTATCGGCCTTTTTTAAGGTGGTAGCTCTTGTGGACCATGAATTAGAAGAGATCAAGCCTTTGTTTCTCTGTCACGTCAG
The DNA here is from genome assembly GCA_013400435.1 of Pycnonotus jocosus. NCBI lineage: Eukaryota > Metazoa > Chordata > Aves > Passeriformes > Pycnonotidae > Pycnonotus > Pycnonotus jocosus. The sequence continues at coordinate 52,748 of VWYP01023503.1, read as the reverse complement.
CAAGCCACAGCTATTGGGCCCTTACATTTGAAATGCTAATGAAGATTATCGGGAGGTCAGGGAGTCTCAGGAGGCCATCTCTAATCTTTGTTGTCTCCAGGCTGGGCTCATCTGGACCCCTGAACTAAATGGAGCTAGGAAGCAAAAAAATTCATGGTTTTGTTGTGGGTTTTTTGTTTTGTTTTGTTTTGTTTTTTTTCTGATATTGTTTTGATTTTTCTAAAGGGATGACTGGAAAACCCGGGGAACAGAACAAAATTTATCATGTCCCAAAACTAGCATAATGGAGAGAAATTATTCCCATTTCAGTGAATTTCTCAAACCATTATCACGTTCCTGACATTGTTCTCCTCTGTCCCGAGGTTCCACCTCACTGTGTGCTGCTGTGCCACCAGCAGAGCCATTACTGCAGGAGTTGTGGCCACCTTGAGAGCACAACCTGGCAGCTGTCCAGCCACACTTACCAGCCAGCAATGCCTATTGCAATAGTTCTTGGGAATCTGCAAAGTTTTCAGTTCAAAACTTCAGATGAAGTCATGACTCATTTGAAAACTGCAACACCTGACTCATTGCTATTGAGTTAATTGCTTGTAAGCAAGACTGTTTACTCATGGAAATAGCAAACCTCTATGTTTACTGCTAGGATTAAGGTGTGCTGTGGAAGGGTTTTCAGGCCTCAGCAGTTAGCCTCTCCTTGTGCTGGTGTTGTCTCAGACAAGCAAGCACTGCTGATACCACAGAAAGCCTGAGTAGCTGATGCTCCTGTCGTCCATGAGAGTAAACTTTGGGGCTGAGAGAGTAAATCTCTTTTGTTCATACAATGCTGTGCACTACGTGGGCTTGCTCTCTGAATATGTAGACACAAGTTAAATATATTCTGCAAAGGCAGTACATACCGAGATGTTCTTGTTGACGTCCAGAGCCTAAAAACAAAAGGCAAATACATTGATAAATAACAAGACAGCAAGATGATCTTCCAGCATTTGCAACAGACTAGGCTCTGTTCTCAGCTCTGCCCTGGAATGTACCCATAGCCTTGGTCGAGTTCTTTATCTCTTTTTAGACTCAGTCCCCTATGTGCAATAATCCCTTCTTTCTTGTTCCACCTCTCACCGCTCTTTAAACTGCCAGTTCGTGTGTATAGTACCTCACAGCCTGGGGATGAGTGTGACAGACAGAATTCCCATACAGTACCTGCACTGTAGCAATAAATAGGGCATTTCACGTTCAGGGTACAAAATCCAATACTAAGTGATAGTAAGTTGTGATGTAAAAAGATGCAACAAGAGAGGATAAAGATTCAGTTTAAAGAGCATGGACCTTGGTTCTACAGTCTTATAAAGTCATCAGAACTTCCCACAAGCTTAAAATACTCCAGAAGCTGGCTGGATACAAGGCAGAGCATGGAGCACCTTTCAGGCCTCAGCCTTAATTTGGGTTCTGAAGTGTTTGTGACCTATTTGCAACTTAAGGGTGGAAATTTCATGAGGTCTTTCCCATGAGAGACCTACTCCTTCCTCCTTCCTGTTAGCAGGGCTGGGAATACTCTGATTAGAGTCTCTGCTCTGGCATTTCAGCACTTCTGAACCCCACCAGAACATGAAAGAGCTGAGGCAGACACAAACAATGGGAAAGAAAGGGAGAGGAAAGCATTAATCCTCACTCCCTTGGACTTCAGTGACACAGATTTGCTGAAACACATTCCCTGGAACATGCTTTGAGGGCTGGAGCTAATTACATTGATATGCTGCCAGTCTGGTAATAAGTGTGGCCAGCTAAGGATTGATCCACTAAAATTTTTATTAGTGGTAATGAATGCTTGGTTTAATCTCACTAGCATCAGTAGTGGAGATACTTATGACAGAGTCCACACAGTAATTTATTTGGAGTTGATGAGGACTAAACCCCATGCTGCTGTCTACAGTGCTCCTCTCCCCTGCACCAGTGATCCATTTGTGCCCTTCTTGGCATAAAGACACAGTCCTTCATTTAAGGTTGGGAGCAGAAAGACACAGACCTCCCTGACCCTCTCTGGCCCAGCTGTGCTCAGTAGCAGACAAGGTTGGCTTGCTCTCCTGGCACCTCACTCTGATCTACCTGAGCAGAACTTCTCTCTGCTTCTCCCACTGGTCCCACTCAGAGTCAGGTTCCAATCTTATCACTCACCTTTCTTATTGCAGGGTCCTTTGAAAGGATAGCCTGTCCTTCAGCCACACTCCCAACTTCTCTGAACTCATTCTCCTTGTTGTTCCTATTGTTTGATGACTTCCTGAGCCCCACCATCGGCTGGCTCTTTCCTGATTCTGGGTATCTCTCATTTCCTGCAATGAAATGGAAGGACATTTCTTAGCAGTGTCCTGCTAGGATGGCCTCTGGGCAGTGCTGGCAGCAAGTTATGACTTCAGATGGGATGAGAACCCTAAGGACTTAAAGACAGGATAAGACCCCGTGTGATCCCAAAGGCTCTGACTCAATCCTGTAACAAAGTTGTTCCATGTTTCACCAGGTATGAGAAACAAGCTGAAATCCAAGGTTTGAAATAAACTGATCAGCTTCATTTAGTGAGCTGTTTCACATCTCACAGACTTTTCATCTGCTTTTATCATGAGTAAGCTGAGCCCAGTGTTTCTCAGCCCTCTGGAAAAGTTGGTCTCCAGATCTAAGCTCTGCAGCTGGGGCTTATTTCCACTCAGTCTGCAGAAAAGTCATCCTCTAGGAAAGTGTTCTGTGCCTACTTGAGAGGGCAGAAGACTAATGACAGGCATAAGGCTTTCCATCTTAGATCAAATCCTACCTTGCCAGGGTGGAGGAGTGCTCCATTAATGGTCCCATTCAGGCATGCTAAGTTTCCAAAAGACCTATTTTATAATTAATTTGTCCTAATCTTTACAGCCACAGCAAAGTAAAAACCCCCAATTCACACACATAAAGCAGCCAGTGTTAAAATCCTAGGTATAGACAGAGCATTTTGAATTGCTGCTCTTGGATATCAGCTAAGGTTTAGTTCTACTAAAATCTTGCTCTGCTCCCAGCTGTCTTTCCTAGGGGGAAAAAAAGTGGCTGGTCAGCTTGTTTGACCAAGTGGTGGCAAATGGGAGAGCAGGTTAGAGGTATTTGAACTCACCATTGCAGCTGCTCAGCTTCTCGGTATTTGCTCCTATTTCTGGGATGATGGAAAGATCAGAAGAGTTTCCAGTCTGAACCAAGAGGCTGTGAGGTCTGCTCCTCCCAGCAAAACTTTTTTTCGTATCTTGATACGAGTTAAGGAAGATACTGGCAGCTCCACAGGAGCAATGCTGCAGAAGGTATTCCTGTACCAGACAAAAAGAAAGTATGCAGGCTCTCACACTGCAACAGCCCAAGCAACACTACAGAGAAATTGTAAACATTCCAGCCCAGGGACGTCCATCCTTGTCCTAGGACCCACTAGAACTCAGCAAATTACTTAATTCTCTCAAAGGCTGAACAGCCTGTGGGTAGTAATGCAGAGCTTTTGTTGCTTCATTGGCATTTAACTTAAGTTGCCTGATCCTCAGCATCTTTTCAGTTTGTTTCCCTGATGGAATTAAATGTAAGTTTCTAAACAGCTGCTCAGCTAAGGCATTAGTGTAAACAAACAGATCAGTTATAACAATGACTCATATTTTAAGATGTTATTTGTTTTGGAGCACACAGAGACAACAGTATCTTGTATTTTTATTGATGGGATGCCACAGTTTTCTTGTGTGTTACCAGCCAGATTGACTGTATGTGGTACTTCAGTCAGTGTACTTCTGCTGTTGCTGGTGGGGTGAAGAAGGGGAGATTTTCTACCTTGCACAACCACGTTGCAGAAGAGTTCAGTAGGGTCAGAAGCAAGGAGAGCTTTATCAAGCTGAAGCAGAAAGGGAACCAAACCATCTACTGGTGTTGGAACTGGACAGGCACCAGTTTAGCACCTCTGGAGACTGCCAAGCAACTGACAGTTTCAATGTCACTTCTCATCTGGATATGTTGCAACAGCAGTGTGGCACTTTGCATTACCTGCACCTTTGGGAGATGCTTAGCAAATCTGACGAAAGATGCTGGTTTTGGCTCACGGTATAGGTTTCTCTGCAAAGCAATGGATGTGAAGCAGCAGTGTTCCCTTTGTGTCCCAGGATCAAAGCCATCATTTCAGTGGTCTGTGCACCTCTCAAGAACAGTATTGCAAGCATTCGTTATCTAGTCTTCATGACCAGCTCTTAATGCTCTGCTAGCCCCATGTTTTGGGGGTTGTGTCTTTCCCAGCCATGTCTGGGACACGGAAACCTTTCCATGCTCATAGTCTACATGGAGAGTGAATGTGGTTTGCAAAGGAGTCTTTGGATGCCCTCCAAATTGTGGAGGGTGATCTTCACATTTCATGGCAAATGGGGTAGCAGTGTTCCTCTTCTCTTCAGAGGGGCATTGACTGAAGAACAAAATGATGGAGAGCTGCTCAAATACAGGAGATGCAGGCACCACAGGATACCTGAGAGCGTCCAGTTTTGAAGACCATGCTGCAAGCACTGAATGTTACATCTAAGGATCCAATTCCCCACTGAACAGTATGAGACAAATGCATCTGAGAAGACACTGCTGAGAGACCTTCAGAAGTACCAAAAAGATCAAGGTTTCAAATATTTAAATGAAAGCACGGTGCCTTTCATTTCAGTGGGAGCTGGGGAGGGGGCATGTACACCAGATGAGCTTGCAGCTTGGAAGAGTTACTTTGAGCAATGACTCACAGTTGTAAAGCTTCAGGAAATGTGTTAACAATTCCCAGGCTCTATGTAGGAGGCTGCATTCCTCTGAGTGTGAGAGATGGGTACATGGAAATGACAAGCTACTCTGCTCTGCAATCTGACTCAGAACTTGGCTTTGGCTCTGAGGAGGAGTCAGTCACCTACTGCAGATCCATTCCCAGCAGGTGGGAGAGCAGCACCAGGGGAACAATGACACTATCAGGGAGAATAAAGGACTCACCACAGCACAGCTGGGAAGAAATAGCTGCGTGTAATAAACCCTCTCTGTTCCTTTGGGGAGTGTTAAAATAAACAAAAAGGCAGGGGAGGAAAAAAGATGGAAATCTGGTTGATGACTAAAGAAGAGGTGGGGTAGGGCTTAATAAAATATGCAGGGGCTAAAAAATGCTGATGGAAATGCTAGGAAGACTCTGAAATTATCTGCAAATTTCAGTCAAACTTTCCAGCTAGCTCCCTCTGATGAAAATGACAAATGAGAACACTGAAATGGTTTCATGTCAGAGATTCTTCATCTGACAGCTCAGGAGCATAGGAAGGGGAAAAAAAGCATGGAGCTGGGTCATGGTATCATTGGTTCTCTTTCCCCTTGTGTCTGTTTACTGAAAAATTCTGGGATTTTAACAGTTTGAAACCAGAAGGAAATGAAAGATCTTATAATTCAAAACGTCATTGCTAAGGATCTCTGTGGATTTTGTTTTGATAGCATTGAGGAGAGGAGATGTGTTCTTAGGAAATTTACAACTGTAGAGAAGAAAATGTTACTGACTTAGAGCAGGCCACTGCATGAGGTGAGAAGGGTGCTTTTTAACTCAACAGAAGCAAGCACATTTGGGAAACAAAACTGAAGAACTGAAACTCAAGCCCAGCCTCAGGAAACTAAACCCACTGTGGTGGGTGAGGCCTCCCTGAAGACCAGAGTACCCAGCCCAGGTGGGTGTTGGATGTGGTAAATTGGCATTTTCCTGCACACAGAACTTTCTGTTCGGGCCTTGAGTTTATTATTTAAGATGTATTACTCTATTACTCAATGGAAGATACTATGGTGTCTGCTTACCTCTTTTATCTGACTCATCTTCTGCTCTTTCTGCAAGCTGCACACTTGTTTCTGGAGACGCAGGTTGTGCTCCTGAAGCTGCCCAATCTTCTCAATCAGTTGGCAGATGTGTTCTAGGTATCCCAGACCAGATCCCAGGGCTTTGCTGTTACTTTGGTTCACCTGCAATGACAATGCATCTTGGACCACACAGTAATAACATCAATTCTTACTAGGAGCTGAGAGTCCTGCACACTCCTTACAGCCATGTCCTGTGATAAAGTCAGGCTTCCTCTTGCAAGGGGCTTTGGTCTTACCACAGATTTGAGCTATAGCATCACTTGCTGAAGCTCTTTTCTGAATTACTCAGCAATTTCCACTGCCAGAGGGATTCTTCCGACTGATCACAGGCTGATGCAGAGGAAAACCTCATGACAGCCTGTTTCTAGTTCTACCTCCCAGGCTGATTTTTGTCTTTTACTTACAAACAAATATGGTTCTACTGTATGCTATGGATAGCTGGGACTAGTATGGCTCACTTAGCCCACGATCCTCAGTGCAAGTCACACTTTGTGTACTGAAGCTGGGCTTGGCTCCTACCCAAAGGCACGTATCTGCAGGTTGCATTGATTTGCTGAGTTGTGACCAGCTTGGAGGTACACTTTGTTTGCTGTACTCTGGCCCTCATCACTGGTGTGTCTGTGAGAGAAACATGCTTTGAATCAAGCTGCCAAAGTGAAAGAACATCTTTCCATTAGTCTTTAGTAGACCTCAGCTTACATCCCTGCTGCTGCTTTCTCAGTCTTGAAGAGATGCCTGAAGAACGTTTGCAGGATCAACTTTGCAATCTGGCTGTGGAAGGATAATCTCTACCACTGATTTCTCTTCACCCAGGACCTGCCAGAGTCTCACTGCTGCTCAGCCAAGGGCAGTGCTGGAGACAGAAAGTAATCCTGTAGGCAGAAGAAAACCTACAATGCTTCCCAGCCTCCTGCTCTGCACATCACCATTTCTGGTGCCAGGATTTCCCCATGCACAGCCAGTGTCCTGCCTTGTGCCGTGATCAGACTGCGCTGAACGTGCTGCTGACAAACACATGCAGGGGCTCACTTCCACCTTGGCGCTGCCTGCTGATGTGCCTGTGATATCAGGGAGTAAAATAAGCCTCAATCTTTACAAAAGCCGTGCTCTAAGTTTATCTTACTTCAAAAAATAAGTTCCCTCTACAAAAGCAGGAAGCTTACTCTGTCTCCTTTCCCACAACAATCTACATTTTTGGGGAAATGCCAGCCCTGAGACTCTTCCTGTCTTTTCATTATGTCAGAAAGCTCATGGTGTGTTCAAAAATAATCAACATTAGGATTTACTTCTTTTTAAACAAATGATGATACAACGTTATTTATAAACAGGTATTATTAAATCCAGATGCTTTTGTGTCTGAAGGGACAGAGGTTGTTGACTCCAAGTCAAGCAGTCGTTTATTTCATGACTTTTATTTTCCTCTCAGGCAGAGCCTGCAAAAAGCAGTGGCAAGACAAAAGTTACTCAGCCATAAAACTGAGTATTTACTGTGGCAGTGCAATGGGAAGAGGCACAGCCCCAGGACCCAAAGGAGAACAAAGCTTATGTAGTATCTAATGGGATAAGCTTGAATCAAAAGCACTATAACCAACGTATCTAAAAGGAACTAGGGATTTGGGGTGCCCAGCTCCAGAAGCATAATTTTCAGAAAGTACATGGGTATCAGCTTCTGCAAATTTGGCCATTTTGAGCTGTCCCAAAATGAACAGTCATTTTTTTTCACTGTTCCAATGATAGTCAGAAGTTCCTTATTATCCCTGAAAATACAGGCTTTCTGCCACCCTGTACCCTCTTTTTGCATATCTAGCAACTCCCCTTCCTGCCAGTATGCTACTGCACAACTGCTGGCATGTCTGTACTACCATAAGGACACACTGAGCCAAATCCAACCTGTTGTAACTGTGGAAACACAGGGGGAGGCTACAAGGGACAGATGAGGAGAATTGGATGAAGTAAAACATTTGGCTCTAACTTAGATTGGAGAAAAACATAATTGGAGAAAAAGAATGAAGCATTTGAAGTGACCTCTTTCAGAGACCCTCTTTTTGCTCCATATTTATCCTGTGATTAATGTTGTACAGTCCTGCTTCATGTCTGTGGCTGCTGGGTTTGTAGGGCAATATGGGCAGGGGGAGGAGAGAAGAAGGTCCTGTTTTTCCATGCTCTGTATCTAGGGCTGAAGGCACTGGAAAGCAAAGGTGTGTTTGGGATGGGCATGGAAAAAAACTGGCTTTTAGCAAAAGTTAGAGAGAATCTCTAACTCCTGAGAGTAAATACAGGTGCCCAGAAAAGAAGAGGGAAAAGGTGTAGAGTAGTTGCTCCAGGTCTTGGGGCAAGGTGGATCTACCCCTGTAGAGGAGCTGAACCAGACTGAAGGTTGGACTCAATATGCTGAAGATCCCTGTTTCACAGCCAGCCTTCAGAGGCTGCTTAGGGCAGTTTGGGCTATTTAATAGCAAATTAATCTGCATTTTATTGAAGTGATCTCAGAAAACACAAATCAGGCAAAGCCTCCAGTGCGTGCACATTTCTGCAGAACCAGCCTCCTCTGTGGTCAGAATGCAATGGTAAAAACTTTTAGGGGTGTGGTTCAGCCTGCCACAGGGCTGGTTAGCATTAGGATTGCTCAGATATGGGAGGTGTTCTATACAGAATATTTGTGTTATTTAGCTGGTTGCCCCCAAAACAATCACACAGAGAGGGGCTCTCTAGGAACCCTTCAAAGACTTTTTTTTTTTCATAGACTGGAAATACCTAAAGACTTCTAGCTATCTTTGGTGGTGCCAAGTGCAGCATCAACTGTGGTCTGTCATATTCTGGTCTAAATATTTTCCTCTCAGCATCTGTGAGATAGTTTTATGCACATAGTGAAGAGTCAGCAACCACAGGAAAACTGCAAACATTTTCTAGGATGTCTATTCCATTCTCTGTCCTCCCAGCTGAAGCTTCATGACTGAAATTCGTCCTACTCTCCACATGGTAATTGTCAAATAGTGTTGGAACAAAAGCTGTGCACCCATTTTTGAGATGATGAAGCCTATGAAGAAGGAAAAATATCTTGCCTACTTTTCTGTAAGGTGAAGATGTGGAGGATCACAAAGACACAATTTATGTATCAAATGGTTAAAGCTTCTCTAGGAAAGAAAGACCATAGTGTATAAACATGTGCCAGATTTTGCTTTTCAGCACAAGACTGAGCCAGACCCTGGAAGAAAGTGTCAAAGGCTCCCAGCTATGCTATGCTGAGTTACTCACATTAACTTTTTTTGACCCTGAAGAGTTAAGGTGCACTACATTGACTGTACACCTGTGTAACCAAAGAGGGATCTCTGCCCTTGTCAGCATTCACCTGTCTAAGTTCTGGGCACAGGTTTTCAGCATGTGTGTCCCTGGCAATATACCATGACAGTTGTGCTGGCCCACAAATTTCTTAGGAAGCTTAAAAAATATTGGATCAGCATCTGCACTGGGAACTTTGGCTTATCTAGAGCCCTCTAGACAATATTTTGACTGGTGTAAATCACATATTTTCTTCTGTGGCTACCCACCTCTGTGAGGTGGGAGCCTGTGTTCTTGTCTCTGTGGAACATTGTGCTCACTGCAGCATCTGATCATTATGAAGATTTGAAGTTCAGTGGGAGCTGCAAGAATGAGAGTTGCTTTCAAGTCTTTCATCCAACTAATGTAAAATCAAAATCTGCATGTCTGATCATCTGGTCAGCACTTTGTCCAGCCTCATTTCAGCCATTATCTGTTACTTGGATGCATGTGATGCGCTTTCCTACAATTGGGCTCAATGGAGAACTGTCCTGGACTGGACCTGGCAGCAGGAGCTGAAGATGATGGGCAGTTTGCAAGGGAAGCTTTTCTTCATTCAGACAAACGCTCACTGATGTATCCTTGCATTTCCTTAGGTTTCTGTGCATCACACAATGCTGTTCCCTTTTCTTGTGGATAGTTTTGGGTTATACTATGCTCCATCCATCCATCCATCCCTCACTGCATGCTCTTGCCGTGTGAGCGTGGCTGGTGCAGGCAGCCCTGTCACTGCGCCACCCGACAGGGAACTGAATGACAAACCTGCCACGCCGGGCTCAGAGCAGCCAGCCGGTGAGGCCGACAGGGAACTGAATGACAAACCTGCCACGCTGGGCTCAGAGCAGCCAGCCGGTGAGGCCGACAGGGAACTGAATGACAAACCTGCCACGCTGGGCTCAGAGCAGCCAGCCGGTGAGGCTGCAGGCTGGGCGGGAAGCATTTGTCACTGGAGGCTGACAGCACCGAAAGGCTTGTGAATAACAGGAAAGAGAGGGATCGTGCTGTGTACTTCTAACAGCTCCACCCTGCTGCCCAGGAGGGGCTGCGCTTGCTGATAGCTTTTGGTTTCCTCTGAGGGGCACGCACAGGCTAAGGGGCTGACCATCATGGGTAGCCCTATCCTTCCCCTGAACTGTACCACTCTGTAGAGAAACATTTTGACTGTTTTGGCCCAGGAGAAATAGCACTCCATCAATAATGATTTTTTTTTTTTTTTTTCATTTAATGATGACAGTGCTCCCATCATTTTTCTTCTTCTAGGAATATGGGCTGGGCTGACTTTAAATGTAAACTTTATGGAGTGTGAGGAAGTGCTTGTAAAGCATAAAGCATCAAAAGCTATGTATCTTCAAACTTCAAGCTTAAAAGGAAATGCTTTTATTTAGGCTTCAAAGTTCTTTCTCTTGTTGTTTGACAGCTTCCATTTTCTTTCATCTTTCAAAATGTAGGCAAATTTCAAAATAATGACAGTTCAAAACAAAAGATCAGAAAGCTTTGTCTAAAAATGCTGGACTGAAATGATTTGATGTATATTTTCAGCCAAAGCCATTCACAACTGACTCCAAATGGTCAAAACATTTGGTCATTTCCAGTCTCTCTTTTTCAGCATTTTCCTTCCTGTTCTCTTGGAAATGGCCTCAGCAGTGAGGGATGGTCAGGAGGGCATCAAGGGATAACTTCATCTAGAGACTGAATCCTTGTTTGGGTGTGGTGAGCCAGTAAGCACAGTTGGCACTGCAACAGCCAGCTGGGCTGGGGAAACTCAACTGCTCTTCTCTTACTTGAAAGTTCCCCAAACCATCAACAGAACTGAGGAAGATGGTGTCACCTATAATTAAATAATGCTCTCATTGAGCATTAATTGTAAGCCAGCATAAGCACTCTTGCATTTCTACCAACATTAATTTAATGGAGCAGGAATTGATTTGATGGAGCAATTTGGTATGCCATGTTCTTGCCAAGCAGGGTGGGAGGGAATACACTGTGCTGGCCTGCTTTCTTTCAGACAACACTGATTCATTTCCAGGGGTATCAGAGTCCCTTAGAAGACAACAGGCCATAGCAGAGATTGGTTTCTAGGTACCATTTTGTGTGTTGGACAGATTACAGGCAAACGTGAAAACCACAGAGAAAGCCTGGAGCAGAGCCTCAGATGGGATGAACCAAGATGCATCTGTCAGCTGTATGGTCAGATGATCATGTGAACCTTACTTCTGAACAGGTCTCTGTTGTATGACAGTGAAGACAGGTCAGCCTGGTGTTAAGTTTGGTGAGGGCAGAAGGCTCTGCATCTGCCAGAGGCTGTGCTGGTGTTCTGAGGCACACAGAGCAGCTACTGCTGATGCAGGGCTGTGCAGCAGCCCATGGGCATTTCTTGTTCCAGGCAACTTCGGTGCTACCTGGCATCCCAGCAGTTTGAGGAGTGCTGCTCTTGAGATACAGCAGCCTGGAGGTGTGCTGTGAAGAGAGGCAAACTTCCCCAGCATCTAGGTCACAGCTGTATTTACACAGCTCAAAAAACAAAGAAAATTGCTCTAGGGCAAGAGCTTTAGCACTCAGCCAGTGAGGATATTAAAAAGGAGGGGAGATAAGCCACCAAGAGCTTCATTTCCTCTTCAGCTTCTTTCTAATTTATTCCCTTGTTTATTTAAATGCTTTGCTTTGGCAAACTGAGACTCCATTTCACCAAGGATTTAAAGGAATTTCACGGGGCATACAGAGCTGTCAGACAAGACCGAATCTGGCTGCAAACTCTCCAAAGTGCAACAGAGAATTTAGGTAACTTTTTATGAAGTCTCCTTATGGTCAGATTCTGCTGCTCTCATCCTTTCTTGAACTCTCTATCAAATGGCCAGGTCTGTTTGGGATCTGTGCAAAATATCTTGTTTTCTGCCATGTGTGAGATAGCTCTGGGGAGGAAAAGACTCCTCAGATGAATCGTGTGTTGCTTGTACTGCCTTGATATGCAATGTTTACAGTGATGGGACATCTCTGACCTTTCTCAATGCTCAAAAGGGTTTGGCATGCTGGAGAGGAAGTCCAGTACCCAACTGCTCACTGCAGCAAGGTCACGGTTAAATTATTTGCACAGGACACATCACTTGTCACTTGGCTTCCTCCCACCCATCTCTAATTCCAATTCATCACTATTACCACAATGAACATCCTTCCAAAAAATCCCCGCTAGAGGCACCATTTGATGTTTTTGTGTGTTTGTGATCCTCTTCACCTAGTCTCCCTCTCTCCTTTCCCTTTGCTCAGGAGGTCTTTGGTCTGTCTCTCTGTCAAGAACCTGCTCCCCACTGAGACCTTTGCTGTGCTGTTCCTGGAACCCACTGCAGTGTGCAGGCAAGGCAGTGATCTGTCTGCACTTCAGCAGCATGAGGCTTCAGGCAAGGAACTGGGGGGAGCACTGACCAGCACCTGCTATGGGAGAAGGTGCTCAGAAGGGCTTTTTATTCTCTTCTCAGTGGCACAGGGTACCCAGCAAGGGCAAAGAGAGGGAGTATGGAGTGGGACAACCTGCTGAAATTAGGTCTTTGCAGTTTGGTTCATCACAGCTATGCTGGCAAGATAAAACGGCATCTCCAACTCCAGCCTGACAAAAGTCTAAATTTGTGAATTAGCTCCCTGCTCATGCATTATTTGAGACAGTTGACTCAACGCGACACAACAGACCTGGACAGAAATTAATTAACTAACCCTTAGACAAGTTATTTACAAATTTCAGTGACCCCAAAGCAAGCCAGGAGATAGGAATAACCTAGTCTTGAAAATAAACTTATGTTCTGTCCCCCACTCCATGTATCAGAGGATGATGACTAACTTCATAATCTTCATTTTGAGACGAGAATCAAGTCCATTTTCTCATCTAGGGCTTTTAGAAACACCAGATCTCAATGGGTCATTTTTCATCCTTACCCAGACATGATATTTATGAATTAATTCAGAATTTTACTGGTATGAAAAGAAATCATAAAAATCAATTACCATTTTTTACTGCTCACAAGTTTCAGGGGAGGTATTCTAAACTCACTCAGATGTGTCCAATTTGTGACAAAAAGGACTTGAACACTGTCTGGGGTGTTTGGACGGGCCTAGATTTATAATATTCAGTAGATAATATTCAGTTTAGGTGTTTCTCACCTCACTCAGTCTACAGCATTCATCCATGTATTCATCCAGGCTGTCACTTGTGGGGTACTTCTTCAGCTGATGTTCATGGATCTGAAGGTCTTGCATGCTGCCAAAATTCTCTGGGAAATTGTCAGCAGTTGTCTTTGGCTCTTCTAAGGGACCTGGGGTGGAAAGAGTGCTTTCCCTGGAAAAGTCCATCTCTGGGGTAGGCTCCTTTTCCAGAGACTGCTTGTCACCCTGGTCAAAATGTTCATCAGGACATTCTTCCTGAGGGACATTGAAGTCTTCAAGGAAAGCTGTAGGATCCTGCACAGCATCTGCCTCCTGACTGTAGTAATCAGCTGGCTTTTTGCTCTCTGGATCTTGGAGGCTAACTTTTCTAGCATGTTCTTTACATGTTCTCATTAACTGATGGTCAATTTCTGGAGAAGAGGAGGTGCTAAGCACACCCGAGTCACAAAACGAGTCTCTGCTGTGAAGCACAAAGCTCTTCTCCGAGCCTGTTGGCGTTGATGGAGAATTAGCACCGCTTGGCAGCTCAACCCCCGAGTCCTCAGATTCAAATTTGGAGAATCTGTGAAGCCGGCACTTGGACTCGAAGGCGCTGAGGTCAGGCAGGGTGGCTACACAGTCGGTGCTTGCCGGGCCATCCGCACGGTCTGGATCTGCTGGTGCGGCGGCTGCATCTGGACCTCCCAGGCAGTCTGCTGGGAGACTGGCACCGGGAAGATGGGACTCCTCTGTGCAGGCTGTGTCAGCTGGAGCCTCTGGGATTAACCCTGGGTTTTGAATTCCTTCATTGCTCAGTATCTTCATGTGTGTTAACACGACTTTGTCCTCAGCAGGTGGGCTCTTCTTACCTGCTGAAAAGAAAACAAGTAGAAGGTCACAGGAGGCTACAAAACTCAGTGTCTAATGCATCCCCTGAGGGATGTGGAATGTAAAACTGCCTATACCAAGGCAGGAGAGGGGGACAGCCCCAATTTGTTTTTCTTGAGCTATGTGAAGCTTTCTTGTAGGCTTTGCTGCAACAAAAGCCTTGTGTTTCACAGCCTCAGAGTCCTCCAAGGGGGCTCATAAAAGCACAATTCTGATTTGATAGATAGGTAGAAAACAACATATGTAGGCAGGTGACTTTTTAGTAATTATCTGCATATAGATGGAGAGATGTATATGTTCTTTCAGCCTCATAGACATTAATTTAAGGCTCAAATATTTTTTTCTGATTAAATGCATTCTGAACCAGCAGAAAAAAAAAAAAGAGTAAAATTAAATCAGTCTTCCCACAGGCTTAACTAAATATTGGCTTGCAACAAGCAATTTGCAAACTCCTTGGTATTCTCTGCAGTAGTCTCTGCTCACATACAGGTGACGAAAATCAAGTTCTGATAAGAAAAGCAAATGTAAAAAGCACTGTAGATCTTTTTCACTCCCTGTATGGTTTTAGCTATGAAGTAATGCCTTTAAGTGAACTCCTACCTTATTTGTAAAGACAAAAGAGATGAGGGCAGCCTTGTTCAAAAGCTTTTGCACATGGACAAAGAAGACTTGTTTTCAAGTTACAATTATTTTACACAGTAATGTGATAGAACAGTCTCTGGATGAAGGCTGATCTTCAGGAGTCAAAGATCTGCCCCCAGGTTTTTCTTACTGTTTTTCTGAATATAATATTTCATAGTGCAAACTTCTAGATCACAATGGTATGAGAGCCAGTGTGAAAGTTCTGCATCTACCTTTTAGCAAACTGAAAATCTCAGCTCCAAATAAATATGTTTGTGAATTTGGAACCTAGAATTGATGCAGAACAAAACTTCTGGTTTCTCTGGTATCTTTTCCCTTAGTGCCCAACCCAGAGTGCTTCAGAGGGCTACAATGCATACACTTTTCTGGATGTCTTACTTTCTACCTCGTTCCCCTCTCCTCTTTCTTTTTGCCTGAATCAGACCAGCAGCAGCTTCACAAACTCACCCTCAGTAAAGGAAAAGTCCCTAGGCAGGCAGGAAAGCCTGGGATCCAACCCACCAGCAGTGGATCGGGGAGAGCTCTGCTGTGCATTTCTCCTTTGTGGTAACCCAGAAAGCTCCCTGTTTCAGAAATAACCCATCTTTCAGCTTTACCTCCTCCAGATTGCTTTCTGAAATGTACTCAGACAAGGGAGACTTTTACTCATTAAGGCCAAGCTAACTCCTGCATGGATCATTATATACTTCATTTGAATTCCCTTCATTTGATCTTGGGAATTTCCTGGGATACCACTGAAACATGCCCTTTGTTGTTCATAGACACCCACTGATTTAATATTTTACACGGGATTTTCATAAAGGGCAGTCAGTTATAAATAATCTGATGGGCTTTTTGTGGCACATAGTGCCAATACCCCTTATGTAAGATTTGTTTATCATATAGAGAATTGCACTGCCTCCCATTCACAGGCATCTTCCCAGAGCAAAGATCCATGTTTGGGACAGTCAGTGCCAGACCTCAGCCACAGAACACCAGGATGTTGCTGTGGTGGAGGACAAGAAAAAGATATTACCCAGGAAAGCTCATCAGGAGCTGCCCATGCTGGGCTCTGTTGTTGTTCTTCCACTTTTGGGATATGCATGAGGGACCCTGAACTGAGGACAAGGAACAGGGTGACAGGTCTGCAGCTTCACATACAGCAAAACATCAGCTGTAAGAGTGAGCTGGGTGCCAGGTCTTGGAAGGAGGAGGTGGAACTGAGTCACTTTGATTTGGAGTCAAGAGGATCCACTCGCTAAGCTGCAAACACCTCTTGGCAGCCAGAGACAAAATGTTGTATCTGCATGAAAAATACAAGGCTTACAGGCTCTCCTGATGGCATCACTACCCCAGCTGGCCACAAAACCACAGAGAATCAAGAGAAGAGCAGCTGCATTCCTGCAATTACTTTTAAGAACAAACCATACAGCTGTTACTCTTACCAGGAATTACTATATGCAATGGCAGTTCTTTCCCACAGACTGATTGCTCTCACTTATTAATCATGCCATGCTTTCCTTTGACTGGAGATTCTCCCACTCCTTTCAATCTGCCCCTGTTTTTTCTTGCTTAACTGGTTTCACCCTGGCCTACACAAATATTGCTTTGTCTAAAATCAGGAAGCAGCATATTAAAATGAGCTCTTGCTACTTACAGAAGGAGATGTCAAATGCTTTACTGTGTATCTTTTAGGACTACAAAAGCTGCAATGTGAATAAGAAATTTTGGCTGGAATAGAAAAAAATAGAAAACAATATTAAATCTTTTACTCTCTGTGGGATGGCTGCCTTGATACCAACAACAGTTCTTTGCTCTTCCCTTACCATGGACACTATTTTCACAACATGTTTCACAAAAATTGTTTCTCTCTTCTAGGCTGCAAACCATTGCTCTCAGCACTGTCAGGTCCTGCAAACCACAGTGTTTGAGCATTTCTGATTTATTCTTCCAACGCCCTGTGATGATGCAAAATGTTATCATCCCCCTACCACAAGATCAGGATAGTGGCAAAGGACAACAGGATTTTGCAACACACTTAGGCACCTCATCCTCATTCATTCCATAATACTTTCCCATGGTCAGTGAGGTCATCTGTGCTACAGCAGAAAGATCTCCAATGATTAAGGCAGTGACCTGAAACTCAAGTTATTCTTGCTGCACCTCACTGACAGAACAGTCTCTCTTCTTCCTGTCTGTTAACTGGATTATAGAATCTAAACCATGGGGCTTCCAGCAAGCAGATTGTTCCTGCTACAGATCACGAAAATGGCGCAAAAAACCACCCAGCTCTTTCAAGCGTACTGCTAACACCAGAATGGTGTAATTAAAGCTCATCTGCACAGTTGAAAAACAACAACAACAACGAAATTAAAAAAAAAAAAAATAAAAGGCCACCCAGACCCTGAGCTGCTATAAATTAACTCATTTCCAGGGCCCTTAACAGAACTGTGTCAGCTAATTTTGGCTGAGGGCTTGGCCTGCTTTGTTCAGCAATACCAGGGGCCCTGAGTAAATCAAGGAAGGGAGATAACTGCTGCCTGGCACTGGAGGGAGTGTGCTGCAGGGCTATGGTTGCAAACAACGCTGCACAGGGGCTTCTCAAAAGAGGTGTGAAGAACTTCGGAGAGCTGAACGGTGGCATTAACAAAGGTAAGATGTATTTACTTGTGCTGGAGGCCAGCCAGGTTTGACACTGCTGTTCCTGGGAATTCAGCCAAGATTTTTGTCGTTGTTTTTTGTTTCTGTTCCCCTGGGCTGGTTTTCCACACCCCTCTGGGGTGGAGGTAAGATAGCAAATGCTGTAGCTTTTGGGGAGCTGGCTGGTACGCTGGTGTGGCAGCCAGGGAAGGAATGGAGTTTCATGTGCATGCTTCAGAATCAGTACAGGTTCCTGAAGCATCTTCAACATGTGTGCTCAGACCAAACATTGTCTCAGGGCAGCTTGTGCTACTTGCCTAGTAGCCCTTTCAAAGAGTTATATAGCTCTGTAATCACCCTAGAGATAGAAAGGGTTCCCTGGACTGAAATATATGCCTGTAACTGGTGGTAAGTGATCATGGGTAGCCTTGGAAGCTGGGCTTCCTGTGCCTGTAAAGCTGGAGAATCAGACTGCTCCCCAACTCACAAGGAGGTGGGGACAGTGAACTAGCTAACACCTGAGGGTAATTGGTAGGGAGTGAAAGGAACAGATGTGTCCCATCTAAGTCTCTAGAACTCTGCTCTGCATCATGTTTGAATTGCTTTCTAGGATGTTTCTATGTTGCAGTTAGCAGAGCCTAACAGAGAAACTTAAATCCTTCAAAGGTAAATACTCTCCCATCGGCTCCTGTCCCAAGGCTTCCCTTTCTCGGGACTTTTAAGTCCAAGTTATTTTTCCAGTTGCACAATAACTAGCAGCTGCAAGGACTCAGCCTGGTGTATTAGTACAGAGATCTCTGACCAGGAGAAGGAGGGCAGATACCTAAACATGAAATCATTTCCAAGCAATTTCTTTATCCCAAGTCAGATGGATACACGAGACGAACTCAAATAATTGCCCAAGAAAAACTCCTACACATTTCCAATCCTGCTCAAGCCTAATTCCTGCAAAAGCTCCCACCTTTCTAGTAAACCAAGCCAAAGTCTATATCCAAATCCTCATGCTCCAAAGTACTGAAACCCACGCCTGATTTTTTTTTTGCATCTACACCTGTGGCGCAAAGCTGTGTTTCACTGGCAATTCCTTCAGTGCAAGACCTGTTAAGCTCTGCTACATCCCTGAGAGGGTCCATGGCCTCTGATGCACTGACTTAAGTATCATAGCACATGGTTTTCTGATGTATGCAACTAATGGAAGCACTGGTGGACAGGAAGAGGCTGGGCTGGCAGTGGAATGAGTGCTGCTACTGACAGTGGAGAGCCATATCAGCATTGCCCTTTGCTGCTCTCTTCCTTTCCACTCTTGGCCCACCTGTCTTCTCAAAATGTTCATCCTGATTTTTAGGCTACTTGGCATGGGGAGAATCTCTGTTAAACATGGCACAACTGGAGCCAAAGCTTTGCTTGTCTTCATCTGCCAGTGTCTAGCAGAGCTAGAGCCATGGCAGTTTTCTGCTTGTCTCTAGAACTGCTGCAAGGTCCATGTGCAGAGGGAACCCAACCACGGTGGGTGGTGCTGGCAGGCTTGTGCAGGATGAACAAGAGTGCCCACAGATACTCAGAGAATCTATTCCTGCTACTGTGTGCCACACAGGCCACAAGACATGCAACATTCTACACACTGCAGTTCATAAGGCTGGTACTTTTCAACTTTACTGGGCCACCAAAAATAAAGGGCATCACCAATGACTTGGGTTGCTGGAGTAGGAGGGACTTGGCACAGCTGCCCTGCAAAGGAAGACCAAAGTCAAACCACAGCACTCCTACCAATCTGTTTAGCCCTGAGTACAGGAGTAAGGTGCAGTTGCAAGGTGCCGGAAAAGGTTTTTCAGCATCCTATAGAGGACAACAGCCTGCCTAGTAACTCCTCTCTGGCTCCAGCTGTGCCAAGGATTAAATCCTGCCATGCAGGATTAGTTCTGTGATGGGGCTGTAGCCTCCAAGTAACAGATGATTAAGATAACTAAGAGATGATTGTCGCCTTTTGAAGAATCATTAGATAGCAGTGACTAGTGCACTGGAGTCAAACTCATGACCTAGAAATGAAAGGCTGCCTCTCTCATTAAGTCCTTGCATTCCCTCATTTTCCTTCCTTCCCTTACAAAAAGACTCCCTCTTAGTTTTGTCACTGTGCCACATTCTCTAGCACTGCTGGCAGGACGGCTCAGGTGGTATTTCCCTTTCATTTCGAAGAGGTGGGTTTTTTTCTCACCAATGATGAGATCTCAATTTCCCAGCATTTAAGTGAGAAGGGGTCACTTCCTTTCTGAAACAATAGGCATTTTTTGCCGATGACTTTTCCCCCATGTGTGCTGAAGGGTGGGGCTGGGCGCTGGGGCTGTGCTGGCACCTCCTCAGCAGCCCCCACGCAGGGCCAGCGGGAGCCGTGTCACCTCCCCGGCTGGGAAAGCTGTCCCCAGCACAGCTCTGGGGGCTCAGGCAGGCATCCACAGACAGCACCTCAGTGCTCACAAGAATTGAATTACTCTTACGCTTCCAAAAACCCCAAACCAACCCCACAAACAAAAAAAGTCCCCGCCCCAATAAATGAGTAACCACTATCAAGCCTCTGTGAGAAAAATCCACCTCCACACAGCTTTGCCATGGATTTCCACGGGGTGGGGATCTCCCGACTGCTTTACTGGATTGTTGATCCCAGTCCTGGCAATGGCAGAGGTGCTACTTGTCACCAAGTCTGCAAACCCTGCCTTCCCCAATGATTTTCAAGCAGCATGCTGAGCGTGCTGCCAGAAGTTGGGCTGCCCAGTCTGAGCAAGGTTTCTCCCAAATAATTAGGATAATCATGAGCTGAAAAATTTATACAGAAAGCTTATTGCAGAATCTGTTGTCTTCAGCGCACCAGTTACAACTTCTACCTATAACAGCAGAAACTTGTGAAGGCTTGAAAATCACTGTCAGAGGAAAGGTCGGATTTTTTGTTGTTTCATTTCCCTTGGTTTGCTTGTTGTTTTGGGGGTTTTTTACTGGAGTTGTGACTGAAAAATTCACATTTGCAAGGGAACATGCTCCCATGTCATAATAGTATTTGCATGATAGACCCGAGTCTCTAAACTTCAATTTATCCAGCTGGACAAGTGACATGCACATGGATTTCATGAACATACATATACAATTTGATTTGCTCAAAATGTTGAATGCAAAAGAATAGTTATGACAAAGCTGAGATTTCAGATAGTCCTTGAACAAAAAGAACAACTTAGATCCTTTGGCTTCAAGGTGGTCTCTAGTCTCAGTGTTAGTTAAGTGTGTCTAGTTCCTTAGGATCGTAGTTTGGTAATACAATGTGATCAGAAATGTTACAGGTTCCCAGAGCTGCAGCTGGTAATGCTAAATCCACATAAAGTAGATGCCGAGAGAAAGATAACAGGGTTCAAGGACTCTGACTGAGGAGACATTCATTGCTTTAGTACCTTTGTTTTAGAAAAGAGGAGATAATTATAGCTCTTTTCAAGCATTTGAGGAGGAATGAGAGGGAGATTGATTGATTGTTTACTGATTGATATAGTTGGGTGAACTAAAGAGGAAATGGATTTCCAAGTAGAGAGGCCACTTGACACTTTTACAGCTTGCTCCTAATTCATTCCAAGTGACCTGTGAAGTTTTTGAAACCAAACGACAGGTCTGATAGATTAGTGACCTCTGGCAGAAAGTCCCGAGGCACAGCAGGTCCCCTCAGACCACCTGGTTTATCAGTTACTTGTGTAGGCTCGTGGTCACCAGTTCTTGGACCAACACCTGACCCTGAGCAATGGCACCAGCTAAAGCGCTGTTCTCACTCATTTCCGCATTTACTCTGCAACTTATTTCTTTATATCTATGAACCAGTGGGAAAACCCTGACCAAAGATAATTCTGATGAACAAGGATCAGTGTCCAAGTTCTCCCTACTCTGCAATAAAACCAGACTGGGGGCTGAGAGAGGGAAGAGGTTCAGCCCCTACGGTCACCTATGGGGCTTATTTGTGAGATTCTTGTCAGGGAGATGACAGCTGCCGCTAAAGACCTGCAAATCTTTCTCCTTGGAAATGCCCATGTGTTCCTCCAAGAGAAAAGTTCAAAACCTTAAATAAAGGAATCAGTGCTTTCATGAGCAGGCCTGTGTAACAGCAAAAGATTATTTAGCACACAACTCAGTGATATGTCTGAGCAGAAAATGAAAACAATATAAAGAAATGTATCACACAATGGCAAAAACTGTCCAATTTATATCTTTTCCTTGTACATCTGATCTGCAGGCTGCCTCATATCACAGAGGATTATTCAGCCAGAAATTAACTAGGAGCCAGGAGGCCCTTTGCAAGGATGGAAACGTGCCCCCCAGGGATGACAGGTATGTAGTAATTCAGGTTTTATTGCCTATAATAAGCTTGGATAAACAACTGTTCAATAGCCCCAAAGACCAAGGCCATTTAGACACCAGTGCTTTAGACACCAGAGCTGAAGCCAAAGGAACTCGAGAATTGCATTAGAAAGGTCGCTGTTAACCCATTCTTCATGAGCAGACATCACTGTCCCTTGGTAAAATCCTGGAGAGCTGCTTCTGCTCAAACAAGGTAGCACTGGACAGGTGTAACCATACTCTGAAATCTTTTATAGTTGCAGTGAGAGCAAGAGCCAAGAATGCTATTTCTGAATAGAGATGGCATCCAAATCAGGACATACATAATATTGGTGCCTTTTTCTAGCTGAGGTGATTAGAGAGTGCTGTTGCTGTTTCTCATTTGGATAACTTCCAGCTGAAACTCTTTTTGATCCCTCAGTGCTCTGTAGGATAACTCTGTTCCCCCACCAAAGCTTTCAGCTACCCCATTAACAATACTGTTGTGTCTGGGTGGTGAGGAACACTTCCATGTGGAAGAGCAAACTTCCTTTCACCTCCTAAACCTGCCATCAGGTTTGCACTATATATCTTGGAGGAAACAAGTTCATGGTCAAATTACATCCAGGGCAAAAAAGAGCAGTTTCCACCATACTGTAAAACACTCCTCAAACACCCTCCATGTCTTACGAGGATGCTGGCACGTTCTCAGAGCAGTATTGCTCTTCAGCCCTTTGTGTCATTGGGGAGCAGTTTCCAGACTGAACCCAGGCAGAGCAACGGGCTTCAGCAGCCTTGCAGGCAACAGCACTTAACAGTTACCTGCTGGGGCACCTCACAGAGGCTCCAGCTCACACTGAGCTCTAAGTAGATGCCCCAGACCAGGACAACTGGGAAGCACAATCCAAGCAGAGAGTACCAGAGTGGATGCCCAAGAATGTTGCAGCTCTGATGACTCCATGGGAACAATTGCTGCAGCACTCCAAGGAGGCAGGAGTTTGGCATAAGGATGGAAAGTCAGGACCCCAGGAGGTATAACCACCCCAAACACATGGGTTTGCAACATTTTTACAGTCCTGCTGTTGCACTGCACACTACATTTACACTCTGAGAAACCCTTGTCTGCAGCCACCTCCATACCAAGCAAACCAGCCCAGTGCAGTGATGCCAATGAGACAGAACCCGCCGATCTCGTTTACAGCTGCCACAAGCCAAGCTGAGGGATAAACATGGATGCTAAGAGAATTCTGCTACATGAGGCATGTGATCTCAAAGCCTGCAACTCTGGCTAAGGCATAAAATATAGTGGCCTCATTATGCCTGAAAAAGGCATACTGAGACCACATAATTTGTTTGCACAACAGGCTTAAAAAGTTACAGATGATCAGCTGCAGGACTATAGCTGCCTTTCCTGCTCATTTGCACAGGAGGGAGCGAGTAAAACACTTCGAGCCTGCGACAATCCCTCGGATACACTAGCCTAGAGAGCGAGCCGATGTGCACTGCCCGCGCCGCGATGGGCGGAGGGCAGCCCCGACCCGCCTCACGGTGCTGCCGGACCCGCGCGGTGCCGGGTGCCGGTCCCTCGGCAGCACGGACCGCTCCGAGCCACGGCGCTCCCGCCTCCCCCGCTCCTCTCTCCCAAGCTGTGCCACGCTTACCAAGGGAAATAAGCCCATTTTAAGAGGAGATGAAACCGGTTCCTTAAGCGCGATCTTTGTCCTCGCCGGCCGCGGGGCAGGGGGCTGACGGGCCGGAGGCTGAAGCGGGAGGGGACGCGCCTGTGGCAGCCTTACCTGCGAGGGGACAGAGGCAGCCGGAGAGCAGGGAGCGCAGCATGGGGCCCGGGCGGCAGAAGCGCCGTGCCCGTCCGGCGGGGCCCGGGAGCAGGGCGGGCCGGGATGGGCTTGTCCTGAGTATCGTCTGCGCGGCCACTGAGGGGAAGGAAGGGGGTGGCGGGGGTGCGGGTTTGGGGAGGTGTTGGCAGCCGCCGGCTGGCCCCGGGGGCGCGGCCGACTCACCTCTCTTCCAGGGCGCTCCCAGGGTGAAGCTCCGATGCCAGCTGAACATCCCGGCGGCGGCAGCCGCCCTCAGGGGCGGGCGAGGCATGGGGCTGCCATCCTGCCGACCCTCCCCGGGTTGCTGCGCGTCCCCCGGCGGGCGGGTGAGCGGGCCCGCGCTAGGGCATGGCGGGGGCAGCGC